>JASAOG010000068.1:2577500-3035000 GCA_030265305.1 Biomphalaria pfeifferi
ACCCAAACAGAACTACACATTTTTTACATTTGCATTTTTTTTTTCAGAAAATGTTTTGAAATTCCGATGACGAACTACCCAAAGAAACTTCAATCAGAGAGTCATTTGTAGGTTTTTATATTTGAAATGTCCAGAAGTTTGCAGGTTTGACTGAATAGATACTCTTACGTAATAAAATATCACCATCTTTCTTTACATTACATTACTTACGATGTCATGGCAATGATAGCTATAGCCCTACTGGATTCTTTCAACAAAAAAAGCCGCTCAGGCATTATGTTCACTGTGCAAGTGATAGGTAAACATGGTCTTAAATGATTCTGTCCGCTGTGTTCATGAGCTTGCATTGGAATGAGGAAATACATACAAACTAATGGATTGATTGTCACACAAAATATTTGTCAGATGGGGTGAAGGGGCACATCAACAAATTCTCAAACCCGTGCCCATGGGTACCTTGCTACGACACTGATTCTTCCTTTACTTTTTCTAGTATGTTTTTTATCTGATCATTTTTTTAGTTGGCGACTATTATCTTTGCCTCATAGCTTAAAACAGTGATGCCCAAAGTACAGCCCGCGGACCAGAACAGGCCCGCGACTTGGTTCCATCCGGCCCGTCGAAACGTCGGAATAAAAAGTAGAAAATGTATCTTCACCTTCGTTAGGGCCCTGACTTTGTTCTCTGATGGATTGGTCACCATGACCTTTAACGAGTGGGCGTTTATGAATTTATAAAATGGAACTTTGAATGTAGAGTCTACCAGAAAAAAAGTAAATGGATCTTTTTTGTGGAACATAAGTCAAAATAATTGTTTTGTAAAGAAAGTCTGTGACTGTTTGAGAAACAACAACATATACAGCGGCATTATAAAACAAATATGAAGGCCTTCTTGGTTTGAGCCGCGTTTAAACGATTGATTCCACTGCGCCAAGAGATTGGCGGGTCGATGGGATTATTTACAAAAAAGAAAGAAAAGAATTAGTCAGTAGTAAGGTATCTACAATGTTGCTCACATTTTAAGTAGAGCAATGAAGCCATTTTTAGACGCGTAAAAGATGATAGACTTTTAACTATCCAAATGAAATGAATGTACGCACTAGGTCCAAAAGTTTTACAAAACCGTTTCAGGGGAATTTTAATGTTCTTTTTGTTGTTTTACCTTTTTGTTGATGTGGCCCGCGACTCGCGTGTCGAAAGTAAAAATGGCCCGAAGGTCGATTCAGGTTGAGTATCTTTGGCTTAAAACAAAGACAAGCGTGTCTCAGTTATACACCTATATCCGTGTTGAAATGTATTCACATCAAATATCACATAGAATGGAGATGATAGACTTAATAACGGCATTGTCTTTGATTCCGTAGAGTAAGCCTATAGACCTAATTGTTATGGAGTGTGTTTGTGTGTGTTTCTACGGTAACGGTGAGAGCATGTCAGCGATTGGTTAATATCTGTATAGTGTGAATGATGCAAGGTAATCGACACTGTCAATTTTCTTTTTTTTATTATTACTAAAATCTACTTTTTTTTTCTGAACTTTTAATTTATCTATTTTGTAATAAAAAGTCTTTTCAAAAATAAGCTTTACAAATCATTTCAATTTCTACAAGCTAAAATATAATACGCCAACAGCGATTCAGTTACCTACCAGCAGTTTGGTGCTACAAGTCAATGACTGTCCACAATGATTTTCTTTTTGTCATATTTTCTTTAAATAAAAAATATATTGCAAACTTTAGAAGATGTAAATGGCTTTCACTGCATGACGAGTGGGAAAATATTTAGGTCACAACTGGGTATTGTATGAACATGAAACATGAAACACTGCACTCAACCTTAATCTTTAGAATCGAAGACATTTCCATTATTATTGTTTTAAGGGATGCACTTAACATTTTGAATTTATGTCAGTTGTGGATGATGACATCAAATGTAGCCACGTGGAGGAAGAAACAGCCGCCGAGCTTCATTTTGTCTGGTCTCCTAACGACAAGTCACGCGCTAAACTTATGATCTTGTTAAAACGAAGCAGAGGTGGCGCTGTGCTACATAAGACCTGTGAATTGTGCAGTGTTCACCACGCTAGCGAATGCAACAATAAAAAGTACGCCAACTCAGCGTTATGAGATCACTGTCTCTGTACTTGGGGTGAAATCTTCAGGCTACTGGAAGGTCCAATACATGATGCAAAGAATGACAGAGCTTGTAAGTTTATCATGTTTGGTAAGTAACACTTTCTAAAGTTCGCAGTGCCCTTCAGATTTATGTAGTTTTGTTTTATTTTTTTTTCTTGCATGATTTAGGATGTAGCTTCGAAATTGAAAATAATTCCTTCCTAGCCCAAACCACACAAAGGAATGCGCGGGTTGGCGGATGGCAGGATTCATCTTCTTATCTTATCTAATACAGAATACCAGGAAACACCCATTTGACAGTCCAGAGCGCATAACACTCCACCGGGTAACAATCGCCTCATGAAAAGAGTAGTGTCATTTTTAGCGGCTTCTGAAAGTGACAATGGATATATTAATTATTATTCGCCAGGGGAAAGTCTTAAAACTAATTTTCTTAGAAGAATAATTTTTTTTTTATTTTCTCTTACAATGTACTATGTTATTAATTGTAAATGTATCAATAAGATTAAAAATATTTATTTTTAAATATAAGTATACTCTAAATAAATATATCGAGATTCTGTGTCTGAGGTATAAATCACTTGGAACTAAAAGTCCCGTGTTCGAATCCAGGTTAAGACTCTAGGTGGACAACTTCGGTGGCCGATTTTGTGTTTCACACAAACTGTCTTTGTAACCTTGTTCTTTTTATCAGAAATCTCTTTGTTGTGTTATATATAATAGCTAACAATTTAAAATTAAAGATTGTTTTGGCCTTAATAAACTAAATAAAGACAATATATTGATTGGCTATTTTTCCTTTTTTTTTCTACACATTGATTTTGGTACCTTTACTATATTTTGAGTAATGACTTTGCTGTTTTTATATTGATTTATATTGATTGGGTACAGAAAATAGGAACATAAAAATGTCCCCCTTGATACACTACTCCTGACCAGGACCAGGTCAGCTTCTAACTCGTTGACCGCTGGCTACACATTTTATCCTCCTTGAAAATAAAACCCCTGTTAAATTGAAATTCATTTTGAAAAGCGCATGTCATGTCATAACATGATCCGTTGCTTTCAAATCAATTTTGTTTTACGGACATGTGGGGAGGGGGAAATAAAGGTTTCCGTGCCTTAAAAAAGTAAAGCTTTCTGGAGAGGAGAATTAGCAGATTTGAAAAGCAAGTTTGAAAATTTGGAGGTCCAGAAATGTATGTACGTAACGCAACAAAAGTGAATAGCTTTTAAAGAAATGCCGCGAAATGAGGCACTTATATTCGACGCATTGTATAGTCTTCCAGACTGCTACAGTTAAGTAAGCAATTAGAGTGCTAACTTTATTTAGATCGACATATCCATGCGAGCAAGCGCTCTCTTGCTTGAATATAATTAAAAGTAAAGTAAGAATCAACCTAACCAATGAAAATTTAGAGACGTGTTTGAAACTAAAAACAACATGTATCCAGACTTTTTAAAAACCAAACCCATCGCTCCCATTTAAATTGTTTGCTGTATTGTTTGGTTGTTGAAGTGCAAGTTAGTGTTGTATGTTAATGTTTAATTCTTTGAATTTATTTACTTACATAATAAGTAATTATCTAATAATGCTATATATATATATATTATCTAATTTGTTGTGAAAAACACTAGACATATATAAATAAATATATATATTTTTTATGAATAAATAGATTCGTTTTTTTTAATTTAAGAACTTTATTTATGCTAGTACTATTTATAGTTGGCAAGAAAAAACTTTGTGGCTCTTTACAAACTTTGAAATTTTGTAAATTGTAATTTTTGGCTCTTCTGACTCAAAAGGTTGCCAACCCTGCCTAGTGTTAGAAATGAATAACTTCCATTTGTAAGAGAAGAAGCAGGTCTATTTGCAACTGACCAAAATCTACCCATGCCACGTATGCGGCCAAGTCCATGGTGAATGAGAAATGTGCTCATCTTTGATCACTAAGGAAGAGCTATATACAAAGATTGTTTTGTTTTTTTTTAATTTGCGTAACCATAGTTTACTAATAGGTCTGAGATACTTAGTTTTGTCATATTTTGCAACTTTTTTTCAATCAATTTGTCATTATTTAGTCAATAAATATGTATTTACATCTCCAACCACCGGAAGCTGTGCCAGAACACCATAGGTCATAGCCAGACATAGCATCAGAACCAGAATCTTCATCTGTTGGATGTGCTGTTATGGTAACCATTTTAAAAACACAACAATATAAGAATCAAGAATAAAACAATGCATACATTTTCCAAGCGTATTTATTAGAATAAAGGCTAGCTATTGGTATCATGAAATAGGCAATCTAGGCAGCCGCCTAGGGCTTTCGATTGGTGGGGTCTCGTAATGGGCTCTAAGAATTTTTTTTCGATATAAATAACTAAATATTGATCAAATTGTAAGCATGGCAGAACTCTATGGCTCTATGAATACTAGCCCAGCTGTCCGTCTATACTAATATTTAAAGTTAATTCAGAAGTGTTTACAACTTCTTGTTAGACAACATATGATAGAAGACCAGTGTTTAAAACTTCTTGTTAGACAACATATGATGGAAGACCAGTGTTTACAACTTCTTGTTAGACAACATATGATAGAAGACCAGTGTTTACATCTACGTGTTAGACAACATATGATAGAAGACCAGTGTTTACATCTACGTGTTAGACAACATATGATAGAAGACCAGTGTTTACATCTACTTGTTAGACAACATATGATAGAAGACCAGTGTTTCTTCCTTTTGACAAAAGATAGAAACGCTATTTCTAGTCGACTTGTTATGAATTCAAATTATTCTTTGATTTGCGTATAGATACAAGAAGAACTAAAATTCATTGTGTATTGTTTTGTCATATTCTATTTCTTTGGGGCCTCACTATGTCTGGGGCCTTAAATTACCTCAGCCAGTCCCTTTGGTGCGATATGTGAGCTTTAAGCTTTTACATACACAATTTAATAAAATGTAACAGTAAATAGAAAAGCTGGAAGTTATAAACCAAATTGAAGATATTAAAACAATATCAAAATTTAATATAAGGTGGAGAAATTTACCTGAATTTATCAGACAGTGTGAATGATACGTCTAGTATCTCAAAGTTAAAGCTCTGTAAGCCTGTGTAGTCTATATATATATATATATACTTTAACTTTGTTCTGCTCAATTAAGATATTTCCATACTTACATTCTTGACATATATAATTATGTTAATTGCACAATGTATATGATATGTTTGACTTAGATATTCATAGTTTTAGTACCATCCTCTAAAATAGAAATGCGATTCACTTACCTACATTTTAATCTGCAGATTAGAATGAGAAACGTGTGACATGTAGGTGAAAGGTGAAAGTTCAGAGTTTGTCAATATTTCTATTGATTCTCTAGAGGGAATTAGTTCAAAGAAAAGTAGGTGTCTCTGAAGACATATTTTAGCGTCTCCTTCAACTAGACCTATCACTTAGTCTGTTTGACCTTTGGGGCACCACACAAGATCTGTTTTTTGTGTTTATCCATTCCTCTCTGTCTTTTGCTTGGATAGAATCTTATTCAATGGCAGACCCATCTATTTATTTATGTTGTCTTCCTATTGCTTTATCTGTCTGCCTTTTCTTCTTTTTTCCAGTACTGAAGGAATGTCTTTGTGAGCCCTGAGTTTCTTGTAATCAGAGGCGTAGTGAGAAAACGTGCAACCTGGACAAGGTACATTGTTGGCGCCCCTTAACCAATTTTTAGTACCATCACATAGAAATAAAAGCTTTGTGTGGCACCCTCCGGGGGGTGGCGCCCATGCATGTGCCCCCAAAGCCTCCCTCACTACGCCTCTGCTTGTAATATGGCCATCAAGTTTTAGTTAGCCTTTTTTTTCAAGTAGTTAGCAGGTCGTCGCTCTACTAAGTCTGTCTCTATATCTCACCTCACCTTTACCCATCCCTTAGTCCAGCGGTTCTCAACCTTTTAACATCGGCGACCCCTTTTATTACAATTCCCTCTCTGCCGCGACCCCTCCCCCCCCCCCCCACACACACAGCAATAGAAAAGTAGACAATAACAATCCAGATTTTCGATGGTCTAAGGCGACCCCTGAAAAATCCTCCATCGACCTCTACGGGGTCGCGACCCACAGGTTGAGAACCCCTGCCTTAGTCTGTTAAGTGGTTGGGGCACCAGACTAGATCTTTTGATCGTCTTTCTCCATTCCTCTCTCGTCTAATACCTTCATTAATATTTACTTTAATGACATGGCTATCCATTCTTTAATGTTGTCCTCCCACAGCTTTCTCTGTCTGCCTCTTCTTCTTTTTCCTGTGACTGTTCTCTGAAGGAAGGTCTTCGCGTGCCCTGAAGACGTTGTGGTATGGCCATAGAGTGTATGTGTGCCAACTAATCATGCTAGAGTAGCACAGAGAGCAGCAAGTAGACTAAAGATGTAACGAGTGTAGAGACTCAACTCAAAGACTTTCCTCAACTTCCTAGTTCTTGAGATCTTTTTTGAAACAGTGGACAATTCATGAAGCTATTTTAAAAATACATAAACATCTTTACGGTAAAACTTTGACTTTTTTTTTCAGATCATGTCATGGAGTGTCATCGGTACCCAGGCAGTTGGTTCCATCTCTTCACTCTTCAATACCGCCTCTACAGTAACGACTGCACCCTCTATCTACGACAAAGATACTATTACCCTGTTCTACAAGACCTTCGCGCCACTGTTTGTCACTATTTTTACCAGCGGCTCCATCTCTTAGCAATGTTTCGGAATTCTCGGCGCAGCTGCTGATTCGTGGCTGCAAGCGATCTTTCCTGTTTTCTTTAGTCTGATCGACTCCAACCATGATGGCGTACTAACCCCTGCAGACATATCTCCACTCGTGGTTCTAACAGTGTTTCTTAATGTTCTCATTATGGGTGCAGACACAGGGAATGACTATTCTATATCTCTGGCCGAGTTCACGGCGTTTTTAAACGTGGCGCCGTTTCAGCCAAACGATGTCTACAAGAATGCTCTGCTGGTGATGTTCTCAGCTCTGGATCTTGACCATGACCTGAAACTTAGCTTCTTGGACATCGTTCCTGTCAACATCTTAGGTTGAGAGGTCAGAGATGAGTGTCCATATATGGTTTAGTTGTTGTTGTTTTAGCTTTAAAGCTTCCATCAACTCGCTCTGTCTGTCTGTCTGTCTGGTGAAAAGATTGTACACGTTTTCTCTCCCACATCAGTTTTTGGATGAAGTTGAAACTTTGAATAGATATTCACTGGCATAGACAAGACATGAATCAAGAAAATAATGATTAATTAGTCAATAATTACTGGTTATTACTCAAATAGTTTGATACCAACAAATGGAAGTAACCCTTTAGTATTTACAGTTAGGGCTAAATATGTAGAGTTTTGTCCTCGTATGTAATTGTTTACATTATTTGTTCCACTCTTATTTTGAATGAAAATAAAACTTAAATCTAATTAGTTTTTATAGCTTAGAACTAATGAACAGTCATCTATATAGCGAAATTTAAAAAGTGGTCAATTTATCTATGTGGTAATTAACCATTTTTTTTGGCTATCGTATCCGTGAAATACATTATAAAATATTAAGAGATATATATAGTTGTAAGTGCGGAGTTGTTCTCCTAAGAAACGTTTTTTGTAATTTTTTAAAAAGGATTAATTTTTACATTTGGCGCTTTTTCTGCCAAGACTCGTGTACTCTATGTTAGACTACAGAAGTAAAAATGTATGCTAACTGTGGGCCTTAGTTTCAATTTCTGGGATTTGACTATTATCAATGTTGTAAGAGACTTGTATGAAAGTACTGTAAGTTTGTAGGTGTGTACTTTGACATACTTATTTTGCTTTTCTCTCGCTGAGTACATCCACTCTTTTTCTCCTAATTGACTAAATGCTATTGTTGTTTTGACCCTATTAAATTAAGTTTTGGTTTATAAACATTAAATATTTTTTTCTAAAAAGCATGCATTCACCTTTAATTCTATAACACAAAATATTTTCTGATAACAAAATAAAGAAATTTTAATCACATTAGTGCATAGAAACATAAATAAGTAAATAAATAATTCCGCAGGATCATAAAAAATAATTACGAACAGAAAGGTTTTAGTGTTCATATGATAATCATAAACTCGTCTACAGATGTAATTGTCATTGTAAACAAGTCAGATTACCTGAGTGAAATAAATGTGTACAATCTAGTAATATTTCAAGCCTTTTGGCCTGAACTAATTATTATTTGTTTGTTTTGTTTCCATCTACAGGTTTCATGGTTCATCGCCTTCCAATCAAATGTATATTTAGTAGAAAACATCCTTTTTTTATTTCTCTTGTTTTCTAAGTGATAAAAGGGAGAGAATAAATAAGGTTTCAAAGTAAGATTCTGTTATTGTCTTAAATATATTGTTATATGTGTGGTTTATATAATGCCGTAACCTATTATACAATGTAGTTAAATTAATAAATTATTGTTTAAAATAAAGAATTGTCGCCTGAGACTTTATTACAAATTTAATTACTTGACATTTAGTATAACCATTGTTGTTGTTTTTTTTTAATTTTTTTTTTTGTGTATTTTAAATATTGAATATATATTGAAATTTTTCCCTAGGCAGATTTAGATACTTAACTTTCGAGAACGCCATAATCACTTAGACATTATTCTCGCTATCAAACAAGATGTTAAAACTCAAAAGTTACAATACAAAAACATAAATAAAATAACCAGATAGACACATTGATAAAAGCATATTTCTTATTCCATATGCTAAAACAAATTCGTGCAAGTGCTTCTTACCAAGTGTCAAGAGAGAATGGAATAGATTGTGTGAACCAGCTAGGAAGTACAGTCTACAACTCATTTTAACATGATAATATCAAGTCTCTCTCTCTTGACATGCTCAATTAGATAAACACGGTGTAATTATCTTGTTTTGAAATAACGTCTGCAATGAATAAGATAAGATAATCCTATGTTTTAAGTTGAACCAAGAAATTAGCATTATTCACTCCATTTAGGAGATCTAGTACATGTCTTAAAATAAAGTAGAAAGTGGTAAGGAAAACAGACAATAACAGGTTTTCTTTAGAACGAAAACTAACATTAAACTTACTGTACTAACTGAATCTGATACAGTTGTGTTTTTTTAAATATAATACACTTGTCAACATGGAAACAAAGTACACTACGATGTGTATACTATTAAGGTTTGGGTTTGAGTCCTAAGATTTATGAGGAGCCCCCAACCAAAATCTTCACTTTTTGCCACATCCAGTGCACCAGTGAAACAGGGCCGGCCTTACAAATTGCGGAGTCCAATATAATGAATGTCTACAAGGTCCCTCTTCTAATTTTTTTTTACAGTTAAAACTATTACTTTGAACTAGACCATTTTATCCACATTTATTATAGAACATGCATAGGAAGCAACTCAAATGCAATGGGCGCCTGTGTGTTTATTAAAGTTACGTCAATCGTACGATACACTAAATATGTTAACTCTCTAAAACCTACATCTGTAAAGCATGTGACAAGAGCCATGACAGATAGTTGACTGATTCAATTTGTAAAGAAAAAAGTAAAGTACCCCTTCCAGATCTTGCGAACTATAAGGCATCTGTTTCTTTGGTCAGAGGTTAAAAAGCAGGCTGTTATGTGGCCAGCACAATGTCCTACCGCCTTTACTTTTCCAAACTAAAATCAGGTACCCATTAGAGTTGGGTGGACGGATTTAGGAGCGCCCTAAAAATCCCGGAATTCAAAATCAGTCTTCACCGAGGATTTGAACCCAGGACCCCAGGTTCGGAAGCCAAGCGCTTTACTAATCCGCCACCGCGCAATTTGTAATTAAATGTAATTTGCGGGGCCCAATTTTCAAGCAATCGATAAAATTGCCTTAAGCTTGCCGGACCTGCAGTGCAGACAGAACTATTCTACGCCGTTATTTGATGTACATTTTCTTTTCACTGTCTACGTCTGTCCTCGGCAGTGGATTTTTTTTTGCTCTCAAATGTGTCTCCGGCGGCCTTTGTTGCCTTCTGCTATGTCAGTTAAAACAGTTTTAAGTCTATAATGAAAAGTAATATCTTCTTATCTTATCTTATATAATACAGACGTTACTTCAAAACAAAAAGAAGATGATTACGTCCTACGCGTAATGCATTTAGTCATATATAACTCAGAGTAATTCTACAACAGACATCGGGAGGCTCGGTGGTTGAGCAGCAAAGCGCTTGGCTTCCGAACTGTAAATGCGGAATCGAATCCTGGTAAAGACTTGGATTTTTAAATTTAAAACTATTTATAATAGGCTCATAATCTTGTAAATCCACAAGGAAATGTGTTCATTACGCCAAACAAAACATTATAACTATAGAAAACCATAATATAAATTAACACCAGGCTCACTCATAATTTGTATGTGAAATGTTAATATCAGATAGTTGAACTGTATTTAATGGTTTGATCGCCAGGCGACAAAAGAGTTTGTGTGTCTGTTTGTCTTTGCAATCGGTGTCTTGTATTCCTTTTTGTATGGTGAAATCACGAAGTCCTGACCCAGCTCTGATATTAGTTTGGGAAAAGTATTGGTGTTTGGTCATTGTGCTGCAAATAATTTTTCTGCAGAAACTGATGACACTTACATCAAGGTCTGAAAGGGGGAACTTTACAACAAACAAGGAACTGTAAACAAAAAAAAAGTCCTTCTCAATATTAGCGAGGATAATTTTACTGGAAATGGTCCTCATTCTCGAGATGACCAACACACGAATTACAAAACATCATTTCAATAGCCATCTCATTCAATGCAGAATGAACACCGGGGACTATGACATTCTAATCCATGATCGCTCCTAATGGTAAGGAACCGTGAGTGTAGGCGAGGAGGATAGCTGTTAGTAGAGAAAAAAAAGATTACCCCCCTTTTACGATAGATACTGGAATATAATCAAACTTAAAATAAGAGCACTTTAAGATAAAAACAACTTTAATCAGCCATCTCGGCTACCAGAGTAGTCTTTCCTATGCATGGGCACATCTCTTCCTACTCTATACAGTATCCCTAAAAGGGGGATAATATACAATATTATGTGAGTTACTAAAAGGGGCATAACATTCAATCAACGACCCCCCACACACACACACTCACACACACCAAATAAATTAGAAACAAAGCGTCAAGCTTGGGTGTCACCACATCGTTCGCTTTTGGTTCTAGTCTCTAGAGATTTATATTTCATAAAGCATGCCTCTCCAAAACACATTCAATCATTAAAAACAGTTGGCACCACTGTTACATCAGATCTGGACACAATGGGCGTCTCCTCTCCGTATAAGACTAGAATAAAAAGATTTTAAAACTCCTTTATTTCAATTTCAGTCAGGGTGTTTCAAGTTATTTGTCCTTACCGAGAAGTACCCAGAAGCGTAGTTCTTAAGGCGATAGTTATATATGTGTGTATGTATGTATGTATGTGTGTGTATGTTTGTATGTGTGTGTGCGTATGTGTGTGTGTGTGTCTTTCTTGTGTATTTTGTTTGTATTGTGAATAACAGAAAGTGTATCAGGATAGAAAACATTAGTTATTGTCGTTTTGCTCTCCAGAAATTTCACTGTAAATTTAAAATAGCATTTGTTTAAAGGGAGGCAATAAAATGTATTAACATGTATTTTTTATTATAACAAAATTTGACTTATTATAGAGAATTTGTATTACAATATTTAATTTAAAACCACAAAATGTATTATATTGCTAAATAAAAAATTTCGTTCAAGTATGTTTATACATTAAATTCTTAGTTCTTTTCTTTTCAATATTTGATTGCGAAGCACTTTAAGTTACGATCAAAATTTTAATAAATAATTATAAATTTAAATTGTTCTTACTCTGTCTACATCGGTTGCTTCTAATTTTTCTACTATTAGGATGCCTTTTAAATTAAAGGCTTCTTAGATTATGAGACGTTTCATTATGTTTTTTCCAACAAAGATTTTCTTTTGCTACAGTTGTCGCCAAACTTGTCTTACACAGTCGAAGTTTAAATCTATAGAGTCATTATTTTTTCTAATTCACAACATGAATTATATGTGTGTTAGTATGTTATAGAGTAAGACTGTATTTACATTTGTGCTTCGTTTCTCAAGCTTTATGTGTGTGTGTGTGGTGTGTGCAACAGTTAACATTCTGATAAAAGGAGGGGACATAATTACATTTGTCATGACACATTTCTACTTGTCAGTCAACCAGTTGTCCTGGAACTTTATGGAATTTACTAATATATAATTGTTCAACAGTGTCTATCCTTTATCAGCCTCCAGGCCAGAGAAATTCCTTATACTCGTATTACGGGATAAATGAACGCAAATCTTCTCGAGTCGATGAAATCCAGTGTTTGTGGTTTCAATATCCACCTTGACAACACATTCCTTATTACAGGCCAGATAACTAATCTGGATTAGACGCAGGGCCGGACCTAAGTATGTGGAGTCACCGGGGAGTCCTTGTGGAGGCTAAAACCAAGTCTGCTTTATTGATTTTTATGAAATTTCGATGTGATTACAAGGTCAACGACTCTTTTTTCAAAAGTAAATACATACAAAAACATTCACATAAATAGAACAGACATAGAACAGACACAACACGGACGCCCTGATCCTCGTATTTTAGTTAGGTAGAGACGCACCATAGTAGACGTATATTGAACGGGACTAGTGACGCTTTGACTTAGTTGGGTTGGATGCTTCTTAGAGACAGAAAATCAGTTAGCGATAGGATTCTCTAGGGTAAAGATGTGTTTTATTGACACTGAGACTTTGACCTTGGCCTTTTATGGATTAAACTATTCTATTAATTATTCCACCAGAGTTAAGCACTCATCTCTATACTTGTCAAAATTGATATTGTCTTTCTGTGTTGTAAGTTATCGCACTGGAATACACCCGAACAAGAAACTCATAAACTGAGTAATCTGTCATAATCTGACAGGCATCAAAAGTGAACTGCAAGACAGACAGACAGCCATCACACTATTTAAAGGGAGATGATCGTCCTAAAAGCATTTGAATATAATTTAGATATCAATCTATTTATATATCAAAATTAATTATAGCAATGCAATGTTTGCAATGTGAAGTGTGTATTGAAAACATTTTTGTTAAATAAATATCTATTAAGAAATAATTATATCTCTTATTACTTTTATTAAATGAATATACATTGTAGATATTTAATTTTCAATTAGGCTACATTCCACGTTGTTTTTTTTTCTAATTTGTGAAAGCCTACAATGTTAGGTCAGCAGTACGGCAATTCCTGTTGTATTTTAGCCCTCGGGTGACACTATATTTGTTATTTGTATTGTGTGTTTCAGGCGTCATTATTTTATGATTTAATTTTCAACATTATTTTGTATAGTTTGTTTTTGGAACCTGTAAGGCGCTTCCGCGCTGTGCCTACTGCAGTCAAACCACACGGATGTACCACGCAAATATGACGTCCAATAACACAGTCGAAAGGCCAACACTAGAGGATGGTCGATGCTAGTATTGAATGTCAAACAAGACGTTTCAAAATAACGTCGTATGTCGTCATGCCAGAGATTTACGTTTATAAAAAGCTTCTTATCTTTAAAGCCTTCAAGAGTTGTTTGATTACATTGGTTGATATTTCGGTATTCTTCCTCAAAATCCACTTCCGTATTTATCTTGTTTTTTTTTTTTTTGAAGCTATTAAAAGCTACATGTTTATGGTGTAACTCTTCAATGGGAGAGGATAGAGCTAAAAGAGTAATAAATGTTGCAGAGATTGCAATAAAAGTTTCCGTAGTATAATATTATTTTGGTTAGTATTTTAATTGTTTACAGAAAATATAATCGTTAATAAAACAATGTCAAGTATATATTGAAAACATTTTGATAAATAAATATAGATAAGTATGCAACAATTTCTTTATGGCATTTATTAAATGAATATACTTGTAGCTATGTATTACTTTTCTTGCCTTAAACAAACAAACATAACATTTTTCATATTTGTTTATTCCAACAATGTTAGGGCGGAAAATTAACCAAATGTGTATTAAACGTTTGATAAACGTTTGATATATCTGTGCGTACTAATACCCTAGTCCTACGCCCACATTGTCCACCTGCCCCCCGACGCCTCCTTGTCGCAGTCTCTGGTCTTTCCTTGTATCCCTCCACCTCCCGATATACAATGAGAGCAATGTCCGTCCTTTCCTTCTATCCCTCCACCTCCCGATATACAATGAGAGTAATGGCCGTCTTTCCTTGTATCCCTCCACCTCCCGATATACAATGAGAGCAATGGCCGTCCTTTCTTATACTCTTTCCGTCTCGTCTTCTTTCTGCTTCTCCACATTTGTCCTGGTATTGTTCCGTGTATACAAATGTTTGCGAGTCCTAAGACCAAATGTTAGCGTGCATAATTAGACAGTGGTTAGTAGGTCATCGTTGAACCCAATTACTGTTACTGTTATCTGTTTCGAATATCGTAATATTCCTTTATAGCACCTTGATTTCATAGCAAGGTTCCTTCTCGCTGATTCTGCAATAACAGTCCAAGTTTCGCAAGCGTACAAGAAAGTCACCACTAATAGAGTACTATGATACAAAATGACAGAGACGCCTTAAGATGTTTCATTGGCTGAGAGATAGAATCTATGCCTAATCCTCGTTAAACGATTTAGAACTGTGACACATACCTTCTACTCTGTTAATGTAGATCTCTGTTGTTACACCAGGAGCTCGCACACAGTACATAACAACTGTGTCCTTCAGATAGCACTTTGTAATTGTCTTAAGAGTTAAGTCTATGACTCTTTGGAAATGTAGGCTTTGGTAGCCTTACTCCATTTGCCAGTCTAAACAGGCTTCTGTCAGGGAAAGGATCTTTCGATATTGATGCTACCAATGATTCATTTTCAACAATGTAGAAAGTAGAAAGAGGCCAAAGGCTAAGCACACTTGGAAAACTCCACAATATTTCTGCTCATAACCACAGCAGCCGTGAGGGTACAGTCAGGATAGTGCGGATAGTGATATGTTAGGGATTTCTTCCATCCCCGCAAGTACAATTGACTCGGTCCTTTGGCATCCCAACGAGATTTTTTTTTTGCTTTCCTATTGTCTTAATTGTTTCTCTAACGACCATTTCCATTAAGAAGGCTAACATTTTAAGCTTGACACACATTTAGTTTAGGTTGAATAATACATCCTGTTAGTATATACTCCCAATTCGTTATTTTTTTTTAACCTAAAATTTTAGAGTGACTCAAACTTTATTCTGGTTACTTCAATACAAATATATACACAGAGTAATTTAAACACTTTTTATACTAGAAACTATAAAATGTTTTGTAATGAATCTTTTTGAATGGCTATAGATTATAGGCCGCTTAATGTAAACACTTTGTTTCGGTGAACTAGTATTTCAATTATTTGTTACTACATATAAGGGAGGAAACTGAACAGAAAACGTATTCAATAATTCGCAATAATAAAAGGCTGACATATAAGTATAAATTAATATTTAGTTTGACTCCAAGAAATATATTACATTGCTAAGTAAAACGTTTTCTCAATGACTTGGTATTTTTTTAACAGCATTTTCTTTGAGTTCAAATATCCGCGTCTATCAAACATAATCGTAGGCACTGTAGAAAATGCAATTATATCTTTCCTTATTAAATAGTATACCTCATAACATTGGCATGGTTACCTTACATATTTGTGATGTCTGTACCATTTACATAGGTGTGTAATATTCCAATCTTCGACGTCCTTATCTTTACAAGTTTCTCTGTCAATAGTTGAACTTCTAAGACACACGTACTTATATTTGTTATACATGAAAATATTCCATGTGACGTCAAAGAGAAAAAAAACAACGCTTACGTCACTAGGCTTACAGCAGTAAATTAAAATAGTTCAAGTTTTAATGAATCGATTTTTTAATTAAACATTTGCGCACCATCTTATAGTAGGATCTACTATCCTTGTCAACAAAGTAAAAGCTATCTACACTGCTCTCCGCAATTTAAGTGTAAACAATTTATAGAGCGCTTAAATAGCGGCAAATTATGTTGTTTTTTTCCATAATAAATCAATCTACATAAGTATCTGTAAGGATCTGTGCATTATCAAAGTTCAAAATAAATAATACATTTTATATTTATGTAATGCATTGTAATGCCTGTAATACATTAAAATATAAAATACAATTTTTGTAGTGTAACTGTCATTCTTAAAGCCTTCACATAGAGCGCGAGGTTCTAACCTTTTTATTCGGACGGTGGGGGAGCGAAAATAAAACTCGAACCCGTTTGCTAATTAGCCATGCGACCTTCGTCACTCAGCCAAATAATATACACACCGTATACCTCAAGTCAATGAAAAAATATTGCATAGAAGTATTGTGTATTGACAATTTTTCAAAGGTCGCTTAAGACAAAACAAAAATATTGCTTTTTTTGTGAGTCAATTCTAACAAATTTGATTTTTCATTGTATTTTCATATGTCCATTGTTGAATGTTGCAGACAACTGCATCAGAATTAAATTTTAATTGTCGCAGTAGTAATATTTATAACACTTTAAGTTAATGTGCATAGCAGCGCAACGCTTGGTCGTGTTTTTTAAAGCTCTCGACTGTCGTCTGTAAGGTCAAAAGTCAGTGTTAATATTAAGATCTTTTTTATTTCTATTTTTAATGATACCTCAGTTTTTGCTTTACACATCAGTTGTCGAGCTATCTACATTAGTGAAAGTACAGTTACTTATACTCATGGCGAGGCGTTTTAAGGAATTGTAAAAAGAGGTCGCCGAGTAAAAGAGGTTGTGAACCTCTGATCTATCCGAATCGAGGCATTGAAAGTTAGCTTTTCCATAGCTTTATGCCTAAGCCATCTAGAAAGTTTGAGTAAAAATTTGTATTGAAATTATATAAAGGGAGATAATAATATAATATTATTAGTTACAATTCATTTTGGTAAAAAAAAAAGGCATGGTTTATTTAAGAATTTCAATATTTTTATTTTTGATCTACAAAAAACATTATTTGTTTGTTAAAGTAAGAGCTTATATTTTATGCCTTGTATACTATTAATTAACATATTTTTTAAATATAAAACATTCATTGGAGCTAGTTACTTAAGACAATTATATATATTATGAGTGTAACTAGTTCTCTTAACGTTATTGTTATATCATCGTAAAAAAGTTTAAATTTTGTATGCCTAATTCAAATAGGCCGCTAAAAAATCTTAGTTTCCTACTACTAGAAGATATTTCAATTCCCAGTCTTCTCTTATTGACTTCATTCAACCATGGAGTGGCCATGGCTTAGATACCAAAAGACATACTTCGAAAAACCCACATATGACAGATATCAATCCTTTCTATTATGGACTTGTCAAAAGCCTTTGACACACTTGACCACGAGACGATAGCCGAAATCTTGTGGCTTGGTTCCTACCTGACAGAAAGCTCCCAAAGTGCCATGGTTAAAGAGCAACCTCAACAAACCTAACGAAGTCTACCAAGGATCTGTTCTAGGCCCAGTACTTATCGCTAGGTACACATACAATCTACGAGATAATATACAGCCAACCGGCATTTTATACCACTTCTTTACTGATGACTCACAATTGTACGATTCCTCAGTTCTGTCAGAGGTGTGTCGCAAATGGAAACTCAAATCAGTGGAACTAGATAAACTAAAAAAAAAACACCCTTGCATCCTATGGCAGAATGTCTGCGTGGAACAGACGAGTCTTCACACAAGTGGAAATGCCTCTGTTACGTGGTCGTCTACTGTAAACGTTTTTCTTATCTTATTAAAAACGGACGTTACTTCAAAAAAAAAGATGATTACGTCCTAAGCGTCATGCATCTATTCATGCATGTTAACCGATGACTTAAATTCTGCTACGTTTTCCTGGCTGACTTAAGCAACCCAATCCATGCTCTAATAGCACTAGAGAAGAAGAAGAAGCGTTGAAATAGAAGAATTTTTTTACACCTTTGCGGCGAGTGTTTGATGATACAGTGATACTCAATTCTAAGTTGATTAAAATGTTATCGTCTCAAATTCAGTCCAAAGAAATAGAATAAAACTCGATGAAATAAATCTTCATGATAAACACAGAGATAGAAACTGTAATAAGTAGTCATGGGAGCGGACGACTCATTCACAGTAAGAGATTTCACACTTGGCAAAAGATAGGAAGGAATGGATAAAGACGGTCAACAGATCACATGTCGTGCCCAATTGGGATAGGGAAATGTGATAAGTTAGTGTAAATTTACAAACGTTGGGTCGTCAATTTTTCTCTGACAAATTTTTAACCCCATAAAACATTTGTACGTTCATTGAATGGGACTCTAAATGTAGAATCTACCAGGAAACATGGACGGGTCTTTTTTTTCTCTGTGGAACATGATAATAAAGCAGTATATTTGATTTCTAAAGAAAGTGTGACTGTTTTAAAAACAAACAATATCAAAACGGCATTATAAAACAAATATGACGGCATTCTTGAATTGAGCCGCAAATAAAAGATTGTTAAACTACGTTTAGAGATCGGAGCATTGATGGGAATATTCTACTAAAAGAGACAAGAAAAAGAGTCGTTGGTAAAGCTACACTGTTGCTCACATTCTAAGTAGAGAAATGAAGCCTTTTTGTGACGCTTATCACCTAGAGCCTCGAATGTGATAAGTACACTTAAGTAATAATGCAATGAAGAGATAATACAGTACGGACTTAAAGTACAAACTGATCAACAATAACTAACAATAAACATTAAACCCAAATATCTTGCTCGGTCCTTTTTATAAACTTAAAAAACGAAACCTTTTCAAAAACTAAACTTGACCTTAATACTTTGAATTTTCTTTGTAATATTCTGTTCTGCTGGTCAGTACATTTGTTTTCACTGCAACTGGTCAAGGTCTCAACAAGTTTGTTGTTTTCTGACCTACTTTGTTGAATGTGCAGTGAAACGTGATCGGCAGAATTGTCATTGTGTCTTCCGTGTGTTCCAAACAGAGAGCAATGGAGAAAGACAGTTAACAGATCTTGTGTGGTGCCCCAAATCTCAAAGTAAACCATGAAACAGTCCTAACCAGATCTAGAGATCTCAATATATCAAGCCAGATAGCCTGTTGTTTATTATTATTATTATTATTATTTCTAATGTAATGTACCAGTTACATCCATATTACTTCTCTTGTGTCTTCATTTGATTATTTTAGAGTATTTTATTTGTATACTGTCATTATGTGTAATGACTGCCTTTGTAGCCATTGTTCAATTATTCCAATAGACAAAGGTAAAGGCTCAAAACTTAATGAATCTTGTCAAACTCAGGGGCGTAGCTAGGAATTTTCCAACGTTTTGGGGCCCGGAAGCTTGACCTCTTGAGTACCCTGCATTTTGCGTAATATTTATTTTTTAATGTAAAAAACACTCCTTTGGGGGCCCCCGTCTCAAGGGGGGGGGGAGCTTGAGGGATTTTCAAATTCTCCTCCCTTTTACCCTAGATACGCCACTGTTCAAACTGCAGATTTTTTTTTAATCTTGCAATCTAACTGAACTGGGTGGTGAGGTTCTAATTTTATTTCTATTTTAAGTCGCTGTTGCCCAATAGAGCAGTTTCAAACTTGAGTCTAATGGTGGATAGGAGGACGTTTAGTCTAATGGTGAATAGAAGGACGTTTAGTCTAATGGTGAATAGGAGGACTTTTAGTCTAATGGTGGATACGAGAACTTCTAGTCTTATTTAATGTTTTGTTGTCCACAAATGTTTTGTTAGTAAAATGTTTTCAATGTTTCGGATGTTCCTTCAGAGTGGAATTGAAGTACATCTACATCACAGTACAAACCTCCAAAAGCTGGCAGGCTTTGAACCCGGGGGTATCGAGTCAACTGTACAACAGTCCAGTGCGCACATCGCACAACCTGGCAACCATGTCTAATATGGAGATGACAATCAACTGATGGTTGCCGTGTTGTTATGTGTTAGGATCCTCCTCTCTAGTTCTGCAGTCAGAGTCCACCCAACTCTATTGATTTACTTGGGGGGGGGGAGTAAAGGCGGTTGGTCGTTGTGCAGGCCACGTGACTCTCTCGTATTCGTTAGCCAAAGAAACAGATGACCTAAACATCATCTGCCCTATAGACCGCATGTTCTGAAATAGTAACTTTACTTTTTCTTTTTAATAGTATGGCTGATTAACTAAGTTATTATAGCGCCATGCTATAGCGTGTGGGTTCGATCCTCGTACTCTCTACTTCTTTTTCTTTTTTTTTTTCATTCTACGAAAAGAACAAATTAAAAATGCATGACATCATTTATTAAAATTTCAGAGAAATTTTATTATTTTGTAAATTAAAACAATAATCATTAACAGCTACTGTACAGTGTGTTATCTAGACATCAATATAAGCTTCACAAAGTAAGATGGGTTTAAACCAAAGTTATTCTAAAATTGAGATATTTTACATTTCCCTTGTTAGATAAGGGGAGTAGACTCTGCTGCATATGTTGATCTTCAAACAATAAAGATTAGTTTAACACTGTAAGCCGACAGGGTAAATAATCCACGTATTAATCATTTCTATGGATTGATCGTAGTAGCCTCACTTTTCATCTACCACCTTTTAGAAAAAAAAAATAAAGGAACAAAAAATATCATACGTATGTGTATTTCTCTCTCTTTTTTATCTCTCTGTCTATTTTCTTTCTCTATTTCTATCTATGTGTTTGTGGTTATTCCACTTTGTTTGAAAGTTCACATATTGTTGATTGACGCTTATTATAAACTAACCCGACTAGACCAACGTCTAATCTTTCCATTGTCTAAATGTTTAGTTAGCTATGGCTTATGTTGCCTATAGCTTATGTTGCCCATATCTTATGTTGCCCATAGCTTTTGTTGCCCATATCTTATGTTGCCAATTGCTTATGCTGTCTATATGTTAAGTTAGCTATTGCTTATGGTGCCCAAGCTTATGTTGACCATAGCTTATGTTGACCATAGCTTTTTTTTAGATAAATTGAAAGATCGATATATTGCTGTATAGATAGATAGATATAAATATTGACGGACTTACTGACTGATTAATTGATTTAATCAATGACAATTATAAATATAAAATATCATAATCATCTGTTCCTTGACTTTAGTCCTTGGGCCGGGGTCGGCAGCCTGCGACTCGCGAGCCTTATTAGGTTCTTTTGGGTGTGAAGCTGGGGCTCTTTATTTCCATAGTCAAATATTATGTATTTAATAAAAAACATTTTTTTTTCAAATAGTTCTGACTTGTTTAATGATGATTAGGCAACGATTATATCTATCAGTCACTTGTAAGCGCTTTATACCACGGCCCTCCCACATCTGAATAACTGTTAAATGATTTCAAAAACAAACCAGAAATCTTGAAAAAAAAAAGGCCACTATCCGCTAAAACTGCACAAGATAGAATAACTAAAATGTCTTCAATTGATTTAAATATAACATATTTGCAGGTGGAAGATATTCAACTTTTTTCTGCCTTATCACTTGCTATAGATGAGTCTTGCGACATAAAAGACACGGTACAAGTTGGCCCATTTTTGTCAGGTATATGTCTTCCCAAGGTCCAAAAGAAGAGCTTCTAAGATTGCTAGCGCTCTCTGGACAAAGTAGAAGGGAAGGTAGAGCGTAAGCCATGTCAACATACCTTGTAAACATTAAGCTCAATTTAAATAAAATCGTTTCTATAGCAACGGATGAAGCCAGATGTAGGACTGAAATAATAAAAAAGCAACAACGATTCTATGGAGCAGAATAAATCTCCGACATTCTTTGACTTTTTTCTGAATAATACTCCAAGAACCGATTTGTGCCCAAACATTTCCGGCCGAAACAGTTGAGGTCATGAATTTGATAATCACGGTTGTTAACAGCAACTTGTCAAAAGCACTCAATCATTGTCATTTTAAAGAATTGTTGAACGAAATGGAGAATCAGTATTCCGAATTTCTTCTTCCCAATAAAGTGTGAAAACTTTCCTAAGGTTGAAACGTTTTGTTTTGGGCTGGATTGAAATAAATAAGAAAAAAAAAAACAGTAATCATCCTGAATAAGAGAGAGACAAATGGGTGAAAATAAAATTACTTTATGGTGTATATAACAGCAAAATCAAATTAAAAATTAAATGTAAAACGGCAAGGAAATGGATGTCCAGACGATATTTTGGTAGAATAATTGTTTTGTTTAGAAGAAAAATTAATTCATTTTAAAGTATTATTCAGTATCGCAATAAAACCAGTTACAAACAAACATGAAAGATGAATTATTTGACAGATTTGAGCTGTTCAAGACCAACAAAACCTTTCTAGCATTCTTAGTAAATCCTCTCAACACAGATAGTAACAAAATAAATATTTAGCCATTTGGAATTGGAAGTGGATCTCAAGAAATGCAATTCTATTCAAAAAGTAAAGACTTTATGGAAAGGAAAATGTGCTCAGTGGAAAATCAAGTTGGAAAAGTTGAAGATCCAGAAATGTAAATACGTAACACAACAAAAGCGGAGAGCTTTAAAAGAAATGCTCCTAGTTAATTCGACGCATACAATACTATTCCAGATTGCAACAGTGAGGAGGTGAAGAAGACATTTCGAGTGATGACTATCTCCGGGTCGTGCGAGCCTCTGGCCGGGACTAGAATGGACAGTCGTGGTTGTGTCCATACAATCAAGGGAGGAGCCAAATGTCTAGATCAAACCTTTTTTTAAAACCAGGCAACGCAACCATTTTGTTGTTACTGAAGCACAAGTTGGAGTTGTAAGTCAATGTTCAACTCCTTTAGTTTTTACCGAAATACAAAAATAATTGTGTCATAATGTTAGATATATAGTTCGTAGATCGTTGTTCGATGATGACCACATTTGTCATCCACGGGGTTGAAGGTTTTGCAATTTATTTTTTTGGTGGGAGGTGTATAAACCATGTATAAAGTATCTACTCTGCTCTGTGAAAAACACTACTTATATATATATATATATATATGTGTTTTCTTGTGAAAAAATAGATTCATTTAAAAAATAATTATATAAGTACCATTTATGGTTCGAAAGAAAAAAAATGTGTGGTTGTTTAAAAACTTTAAAATTGTGTAAATTTTAATTTTGGCTCTTTTGACTCCAAAGGTTGCCGACCCTGGTCCAACGGGTGCTGTGACAGTTTGCGTCACACTCCACTCTCCCGGTCAGCAACTGTTCTTCGTGCTTTCTCCAATGTTCCTTGAAAAATGACTTTTGATAATGAGTCATATCTTACAGTAGAACTAAACCAGATCATCTTTCATCTCTTCACAGTATTAAAGTGTTTTTCCTATTGCTAGCCCGAGTGTTGACTTGTACAAGTACAAACCTTCTTCCTGGTAAATATGAAAACGCTTAAGAATAAGACTGAAGCACATTACATTTTCCTCATCTACTAAGTTTTCCAGATTAGAAAATGTGAGGGAACTTTTCATCTACAGCTTTAGATCATTTGAATTCTTTCCCATCACACTCTTGTGTCTTTGTCCATCTGGTGTGGGATGTAACTCTGCATCATTTCTTTGACCAACTTCTGACATAGATTTTCTTGTCAGAACTTAAGAAAGTTGTACGTCTTTCAAAATCAAGCTGTTCCCCCCCTTTCACACATGTGTATTCACTACATTCAAAGTTAATTTTGGTTTGATCGTATCTTAAGATTTAAACTCGCGCATTTTCAACGAAAAGTCTTCACTTTTGCATCACATTCATATTTTTTTACACTCATAAAGATAGTAAGAAAAATGGAGTCATATAAAAAAAAGTGTCTACCGTAACTAACTGCACTTGTATTATATTGAAAGTATCAGCAGTTTTATACTTAGAAGATATATAAGACTTTGAAGATATGCACATTAAAAAGAAATGTACTATTGGTTAGTACTTGAAAGTATTTAAGCAACCTCAAATGTATGTATTAGTTATTTTTTTCTAAATGGTAGCATAAGGTAAAACCGTCTAAATAAGTTAGAGCCGTTTGATATAGGTAGGGACAGAAGCCTTCAATGAAAATACTAGTCAAAGCTATCAAAAGTACGTTATTTAAAAAAAATCCTTACATGTTAGCTTATGTTAAAGCTCTCGAGGGGTTTCAAAGACGCCTAATGCAAATTTAAAATAAATGCAGCAACTTAAATCTAAGTATTAAATTCAAGACATATATATATATATATATATATATATATATATATATATATATATATATATACATATATATATATATATATATATATATATATATATATATATATATGTAAAATAGTCTTGTATGTAAGCGTGAATTCATTTCTTAATTTTTAGAAAGTCTTGTACCGTTCTAACTGTTGTATCATTTTTGTCTCTGTCAAGAGCATAGGGTGCGTAAGATGTGAGATTGTGTGAGTGTTTGTTTATTTTATTAGTTGTGATTGGTGAATTATTTTAGCATGGGGTTTTCAAGGGGGGATAATAAGGTTTCCTGTGGTCAGTCTTGCAGGTGGAGAGCTAACCTGATCTGAGTAGGGTGTTGTTGATTGTTGTCAGTTGTATTGAGATATATTATTTCCGCCATTGTGTGAACGTACTATTTGGGGTAATACTATGTTTTGTAATTGATGGCCTATGTTAATTGAATCTAGTCTAAGCGCCCTGTAGTATTTACTTTGGGTACATTTAGTACTTTAAGCTATTGAAGATTGTGTATTCCATATTACATGTGTAACCTATTGTTGGCTGTAAATAAATACAAAGTCTATACTTCTTCGTTGATTGTATTGTATAATGTACGTTGTAAGAATCAGCATTGGAGAATCATACCCTTAGTATATCGAGCTATTTCTCTATAGCAAGAACTAATTCCCAGTCCTTTACATTTTGGGGCTGTGAATAACCGAAGTTCGTTAGTCTCTAATCTTTCTATCAGACGAAATTCTCAACTCTCCAATATTTACTTTGTGTTTATATTTATTTCTTTATTTAATTTATTTTTAGTGTGTGATAATCTGCTTAGTGATAAGGTATGCCAAATGTATTAAGCCTTATCTAACATAATATAGATCTAAGGTGAGTCCAGACCAAAAGTGGTAGTATACTATTGTCTCCGTTTATAAATACTTTAATCTTTATTAACACTGAAAACACTTTCTTGTTCATATTCCTCCATTTTTGTTCTCCTCTTGCTTCAACACGCATTTGCACCATTTCACATTTACACTAAGATGCGCACGTAACAGTTGGTATCGTCAGTTAGGAAAGAAAGAGTTAAGACAATAGCAAAGAATAAAAAAAAAGGGCCAAACGTTGTTTTTTTCAATAGCTCAAACACTTCACGTGAAGATCAAAAAGTTACACAAGAAGAAACTTCCAGACAATAATAAAAAGCTCTTCGTCTCTTGTGTGAATGGCCTTGTGTGTTGAAGTATTGTAGTCTATGTAGTTTACATGTCAACTATGCCCTATGTAGATCTAGTCTATATTGTCTGGGTTAGAAATGTGTCATGACAAAATGTAATAATGTCCCCTATTAATCTTGTACGACCATATTAATTATCTACCAACCAGAACAAACGAAGACGGCGAAAAGAAATAATTGAAATCGATAACCGGTGGACAATGGTTATGCCTGCGCTGGGAGTATCAAAATATGTAGGTCGTAGATCGACGAAATTGTGCCTAAAACAATTTTATCTTTACATTTCAAGGAAAGACATAGCCATAAGTGGAATATTAGCATATTCATTTAAGTAAGGATATCTTTAATATTATTCTTTTTTTTTTCAAATATTTTTGTTTTAAAAGTAATATCTTTCTACATTTTGTATTTGATACACAGTGTAAGGCATGTTTAGCAAAGTAAGCTCGACATTGTCATTCATCCTTATTACTTCCATAAAAATATTATTCTACTAAAGTTTAAATAATGAAAGGCTCTTAGATTTAAACTTCGACTGTGTAAGACAAATTTGGCGACAACAAAAGGAAGTCTTTGTTGAAAGAAACATAATGAAGCATTTCATAATTAGAGAAGCCTTTAATTTCAAAGGCATCCTAATATTAGGGCAATTTAGAGTATCTCATCTAGGATGAAGCAGAGAATATAGAAATTTATAATAATTTATTAAAATTTTGATCGTAACTTAAAGTGCTTCGCAATCAAATATTGAAAAGAAAAGAACTAAGAATTTAATGTATAAATATACTTGAACCAAACTTTTTGTTTTGCAATATAATACATTTTGTGGTTTTAAATTAAATATTGTAATCCAAATTCTCTATAATAAGTCAAAATTTGTTATAATAAATATTTACATGTTAACAAATTTCATTGCCTCCCTTTAAACAAATGCATATTTAAATTTACATTAAAATTTCTCGAGAGCAAAACGAAAATAAATAATGTTTTCTATCCTGATAATCTTTGGAGGGGAATCCAAACTTCGGCACGTAGGTCATATTCAGCCAGTCCAAAGAATAGGGCTCACTGTGGATAACAGAGACCTTGTTTCGTTGAACTCGACATTTTCTGTTATTCACACGTCAATCGCGTGTCGAAATTTAAAAGACGCGAAAGCAGAAAAAAAGTTTTACAAAACTGAATCAAGGAAAGTTAGTAAGTTTAAGACATGTTAAAGAACCTGCAAGTGCGAAACGTGACTTGCCGTTAAGTACCGATACATTAAGTACTATCATCGGTACCATATTGTTTTCATGAGGTATATAATGAGATGTTTCCAACCTTTATTTCATAACCACACAGCGAACTATGTGATGTATAAAGACCAACTGTTAAGTCCATAGTTTCCATTATGCTATGTTTATGGGTAAAATAAATTTTGTAAACACCACAACTATTGTCTCCCCTGCACAGCGGCCATTCGTTTGTAACACCGTGTAGAAGTCAAGGGTTATATGTAGGGGTGCACCGGATAGTAGCTCCGGCTCCGGCTTCCGCCGTATATCCGGAAATCTTTTACTATCGGTGCTATTCGGCTCCGGTCGGATATCAAAAAGTACTATCCGGTGCACCCCTAGTTATATGTACAGAACTACTGTCCGAAAGTCTCTCTACATTTATTGATTGTTTTGTCAGGTACAATATATAATTGTTCGAAATTCACCTTGATCCGAGAATTTAATTAGTCCAGAGTTTAATACTGAAAAGCGACCTATTAGGAATAGGTATGCAAAGAAGGCTAAGATGAAGAATTAATACATATACACACCCAATAAATTTTTTTTTTCGCAATATTTATTGACACTTTTTAAGACGATAAAAATCCTTTTTCGTTTTAAAATCTAAAGCAAACTACAGTCACCTAAGTTCAAGAGCGCTAATCAACAGAGGTTACACATTTATACGGAAGTTAAGGGAAGGTAATCGATACTACACGAATGAGATAATAATACATTCTCATTTCGACTGGCCAGAAACATTTCTTTTAGTATTTTTTTGTTCGCATTTTTACGCCTCGTAAAAATGTCGTGATTAAAATAGTGTACGCTTGTAGCATGCTCGGAATAAGTAAATACAGCTCCGGATTTACAACACTACCTCTACCAAGGGCCTTAACCTCCACAAACCCAAAACAATTTACATATTACATATTTTTTTAGAATAAAAGTGAGATGAAAAGAACAAGAACTCCACCTTTTTTACTTCTAGAACAAATCATTTGCTTTTAGATCTAAGCATTTTTATTTCTAAGTGTATCTTGATTAAAGTGATCATTTTTACTTGGCAACATTGTAAAATTTGATAAGCATATGGAACAACTTTTGAGCAAGACAACGTTTTATCTGTAATGTAATCAAACGAGCATTAACAAAAAAAACAACGCAAGCAAAGCAGAACACTGACATATTTAAACGAATTTTTGAACAAAATGAGCAATTACGCGGTTGCAAAATCCTAGGGAACAGCCACCTGCTACTTCTTAACTACGTCAAGTGGCCGAGAAGTGGGCGACTTCTGTCTATCAAGACACAAAATTATTGCAACGGTGCCACCACATACTTAAATCCGGCCCTGCATCTAACCCTTGATAAAATGCATAAAATGTAGTACATACGCACCCATTTTTTTACAAACAAATTTGTTATAGAATAATGAGGCACTTGCTTGACTCCATACACGGCATATACTGATATGTTGTTGTTGTTTTTAGTGGAATAGTAGTTAATCTTGATATTATAACTTATGTGGTAATACAATGTTGACCTACCATAGTAGGCTTTCACAAATGGTAATTAGAAAATGATAAATAATGATGACGTCATGACTAAATATGAAAATCTACAATGTATATTCATTAAATAAAAGTAAGATAAAATAAAGAAATAGTTAAAAACTAATATTTTTTTTTACAAAAATGTTTTCATTGACATTAAAGTGAAAGCGTATTATTAGTATTGTATATTGGGAAGTGAAGTGATGCATGGAATGACCTGAGACAGCAACAAGGGAGTGGTAGGGGGCAGGAAGACAATGACAGCGTAGGACAGGGGTAGGCAACCTGCGACTCGCGAGCCACATGCGGCTCATTGGAAGTTAAGCTACGGCTCTTTAGTTCCATACCCAAATATTATTTATTTAATCGAAAAAAAAAATGAATGGATTAAGTAAGATTAGGCACCGATTCTGTTTCTCAGACACTTGTAGATGATTTTCATCGCACCTCTCCCAATGTCTTCAAATGTAACATATTTGCTGGTGGAAGATATTCAACTTTCTTCTGCCTTATCAATGATATAGATAATTCTTGCGACATAAAAGACACGGCACAAGTTAGCTTTCTTTCAGGTAAATGTCTTCCCAAGCATTGCTAGCGCTCTCGTGATAAACTAAAGGAGAAGATTTAGCGAATGTCGTACAAAAATGCCTTGAAGACAATAAAATCCATTGAAATAAACTCATTTCAATAGCAACTGATGGAGTCAGAAGTAGGACATGAAAAAATAAAAGAGACTCTGAGAGTCTCCACGCATGTCTTACGTTTCACTGCCTACTCCAGCAAGAAGTGCTGGTCAAAAGTACTCTACCATCGTCAGTTTAAAGAATTCTGAAACAAAACGGAGACTCGCTATTCCGACCTTCTTCTTCCCAATAAAGTGCGATGGCTTTCTACAGGTATGGTGCTGAAACTTTCAGCTTTGTGCTAGAATGAATTAAATACATTCCTAAATGATAAATGTATTAATCGCCCTGAATTAGAGGGCGACAAATGGTTGCAATGTTACTCCATGATGGATATCAGCAAAAGTAAATAAGATGAATCTAAAACTACAAGAAAATGAAAACCCAGCCGATGTTTTGGTAGAAGATCAGAGCGGTGGCTGAGCAGTAAAGCGCTTGGCTTCCAAACCGGAGTCCCATGTTAGAATCTTGGTGAAGACTGGGATTTTTAATCTCTGGGTATTTTTAGGTGCTTCTTAATCCATCCAGCTCTATCACCTAACATTCGTTAGAAAAAATAGAGATGACTTTTACATCACCTGCCTTATAGATCGCCAGGTCTGAAAGGGGAACTTTACTTATTGAGAGCGGCAAATGACTTCATTTTCACATTCTAAAGCAATAGCGCGATATAACCAGTTGACAGGAACTACTTTAGCACGGTTATTTTAAAAAAATGCAGATGAATTTGCTGACAGATTGGAGCATCTCAAAACCAACAAAACCATTCTAGCATTCATAAATATCCTCAACACAAATAGTAACGAAATCCACATTAAGCCATTTGGAGTTGATACTGGACTTTAAAAAGTAAAGCTTTTTAAAATGGAGAATTTACAGATTTGAAAAGCAAGCTGGAAGAGTTGGAGGTCCAGAAATGTTTGTACGTAACGCAACAAAAGTGGACAGCTTTCCAAGAAATGCCGCGAGATGAGGCACTTATATTCGACACATGGAACTGTCATCCATATTGCTACAGAGAAAAGTTTGGCAATAGGAGTGCTAACTATATTCAGATTGACATATTCATGCGAGCAAACATTATCTTACATGAATATAATTAAACCTAAAGTAAGAAGCCAACTAACAAATGAAAATGTAGAGTCTTATTTGAAACTAAAAACAACAAGTTATGAGCCAAATGTATCCAAACTTTCTAAAACCAAAGCCATCGCTTCCCTTTAAATTGTTTGCTGTATTGTTTTGTTGTTGAAGTACAAGTTAGTGTTGTATGTAAATGTTTAATTCTTTAAATTTATTTACTTACATAATAAATAATTATCTAATAATTCCATAAATATATATTATCTAATTTGTTGTGAAAAACACTAATCTTATAGAATTAAAAAAATATTTTCTGATGAATAATAGATTTGTTTTTCTCTATCAAAGAACTTTATTCCTGAGAGTAGTATTTATAGTTGGCAAGAAAAAACTTCGTAACTTAAAAAACTATCAAAAATAAATATAGTGATTTTTGGCTCTTCCGACTCAAAAGGTTGCCGACCCCTGGCGTAGGACAAGGGTATTTCTACACACAGAAATATTACACGTTTATTAAATATTTTTAATTTTCCGACCTAACATTGTAGGCGTTCACAAATGAGAACAATATGCTTAAAATTTCATCATGATTGACAGAGTCAAAGATCTACAATGTATATTCATTTAATAATTGTAATAAAGAAATAGTTACATACATATCTATATTTATTTCTCAAAAATGTTTTCAATATATATTTGACATTAAACGAAGCATTGTATTAGTTAAAATTACTTTATGCAAAATATATTTAAAAAATACTAAAAAAATATTATAATATACTACGGAAACTTTTATTGCTTTTATTAACAAAAAAGTTTTATCAGCTTTTAAATCAGTCTATAGTCAAGTGTATCGTTCTTAGTAGGCATAGTTGTCTTGATGACATGTTAGATTTATTTTCTTGTACAACAAAATATAAAACATCTTGTGTATCAACTTTTTACCTTGCCCAATTCAGTTCCACATAGCATGCACTCTTAGACAGTCTTAGTTATACTAACTCGACACTTAACATTAAAATGACTAAATTTGATAGATTACTGGAGATCATGAATATTATTACAAGAAATTTATACTATAAATAAGTGATGCCCTAAATACAGCCCGAGGGCGAAATCCGGCCCGCGATGTGCTCCCATCAGCACAAAATATAGAAAATCAAAAAAAAAATTGACTTCAAAATATATCTTTACCTACGGTAGGGCCCTCACTTCTTTTTGTAATAGAATACTACCAAGGGATTAAATATTTGTGAATTTATGAAATAGGACTCTGAATATAGAATCAACCAGGGAAAGTGAACGGATCTTTACTTTTTTGTGGAGCACGATTATATGCCGATACATTTGCTTTATAAAGAAAGTGTGGCTGTTTTACAAAAACAACAAAACATAGACAGAACTTACGTCATATTCTGATGCGTAAAAAGAAAACGCAACTATCCCTATAATTAACGTTAAGTACTAGAACCTCAAGGAGAAGTGGTGGCTGAGCGGTAAAGCCCTTGGCTTCAAAATCGGGGATTCCGGGTTTGAATCCTGGTAAAGACTGGGATTTATAGTTTCGGGACCTTTGGGCGCCTCTGAGACTAAATGAAAGAATAGACCAGGTCTATAGGCGCTAGCTGAAATCCAGTATTTTAAATTGAATATGTCAAGCGAAGATAATGTGTGCAATGTTAGCGTCTTCAACTATACAAGACAATGTGTGCAATGTTAGCGTCTTCAACTATACAAGATAATGTGTGCAATGTTAGCGTCTTCAACTATACAAGATAATGTGTGCAATGTTAGCGTCTTCAACTATACAAGATAATGTGTGCAATGTTAGTTTCTTCAACTATACAAAATAATGTGTGCAATATTAGCGTCTTCAACTATACAAGATAATGTGTGCAATGTTAGCGTCTTCAACTATACAAGATAATGTGTGCAATGTTAGCGTCTTCAACTATACAAGATAATGTGTGCAATGTTAGCGTCTTCAACTATACAAGATAATGTGTGCAATGTTAGCGTCTTCAACTATTCAAGATAATGTGTGCAATGTTAGCGTCTTCAACTATACAAGATAATGTGTGCAATGTTAGCGTCTAATGAGTGTTTGACATGCCTGATGTAGACTGAAGCCCACCCCCTCTCCCTACACACACAAACACAAGGCTTGGGACACGATGCACAAATTCGAACACAGTCTTTCGCAGTGATTCCCAAAGTGGTCTATATAGACCCCCAGGGGTCTACGAAGACTTCCAAGGGGTCTACAGAAGTGAAAAAACTAATTGGGTGTCTATGAGATGTCCAAGTGGGTCTACAATGATATATTCATTTAAGCGTTAATTTTTACATCCCATTAATGTAGTTCTTTACACTAAGATATAATTTAAATTTGTACCTAAGTAAATCCTTAAAATGTTTATCCTTCTATTCAAACGAAAAATTTTATTTAATTTCAAAATTTATTTAAATAACTTAATTTTGTCTACATGTAAGTAATGTTTATCAAAAAGAAATGCTAACTGTATAGCGTGATTAGTTAAAAATGTTTATTTCTTCCTTGTCAAACTAGCGGTTGCCAATTGACATTTTATGATGATATGAAACTAATTACGCTGGAGGATCATCTGAGACAAATTTCACTCTGATAAAAAGATAAAGTTTTGAAAAACTTTCGAACGTTTAAATATAAAATTCAGAAAAAGCCCACAAAATCTATCTTCGACATCATATAGAGAAGGCGATGGTTTGTGGACGTCAAACAATATCTTTTTTACTTATAACAAAATGGGGAGCGCTTTGGTAGTGGAAATTTCAGAATTTTTAGGTTTCCCAAGTCCAGCCAACTTTAATGGGAACCTAACTTAGGTTGGGAAAAGTCAAGGCGGTTGGTCGTTGTGCTGCCTGCATGACACCCTGCTCGTTTACCGTTGGCCAAAGAAACAAAGTCTGAAAGGGGAACTTAACTTTTTTTTGGCAAAATACATAAAACACAATAGATTGATTTTTACCAGCCCTTGTAGTTTTAAAAATTGTTTTGGAGAAACCAGCATGTGATATTATTAAAAGAATTTATTTAAACAACACTACAATTCAAGGTCGCTTCGGTGTCGTGAGTTATAAAATTAAATTCTTTGCAAGCGACTTATATACAGCTTGGGATCAGCGGTATTACAGGCTCTGACAGGTTGTAGTGATGTTTGCTGCAAACTGTCTAAGGATCGCTGGCTCCTTTTTTTCCTCAGGGTTGACCCACAAAACCTTTCGCATGTTGCAAGGCAGCAGAGTTTTGAATTCAGTCGTGCTTCTTCTAGGTGGGTGGCCAGCCAAGGCTAAAGGGCCTTTCCTGATCGAAGTTTACTAGTTTGGGTGCCAGTTAGTCGCTTCGACTTTTCTCTTGTTAGTGATAACATCTTTGCGGACTCAATACTTGAGCAACACTTGAAACATCAAGAAATACACGAGAAACTGTTCTTTGCAAAAACTTTAACAATGATACTTAATTAATTAATTAATATTTAATGCTTGAAGCACTACTTCATGGAATAAACAATTCCTGTTTGAAATATAATATCCATAGCAACGAATGATAGACCTACAAAACAAAAAAAACAATGTCCAGTGTGTTTGGAGATTCCATCAATAAATATTGTTATTTTAAAAATTGTATCGATAAAAAGATAGATCTCTATCACTTGATATGTAGCTTGAAATCACAGTTTTACTTTTCAACTCACCACAGATAGAAATTTAGTTTTAAAAAAATGTTGACGGATTTGCAAAATTTAAAAGTTAAGCGGGGGGGGGGGGGGGGGGGCTACAGACAACCAGAAAACATGGCAAGAGGTTGATGTGTTTCGATATAAAAATAGCAACATTTTGTTGTGTTTTTTTTTTAAATATAATACAGTATAATACAGTTTGTTAAGTAAAATTAAATATTGAAAACTAGTTAATCTAAATCAGAATTATTTTTCCTGAATTACTGGAGTAGACCTATATTTATTTCGGTCACTTTCCTTTCAACTGCATAATACATTTATAACGAGATTTACTGACTACTATAGAAAGAAACAACATTATAAAGAGAGTTTTTGTTATCACAAAAACTCAGAGACCGCCCAAGTCGGATCCCAATCGGATTTGACTATTTGCAAGAAATATTAAAAATGCGATTTTTGCTTTCATTGTCAAAAAAAATAATGTTTTAAAGATTCTTTTGGCGTTGTTAAATCTTTTTTTTTTCCTGAATATTTTACATGTTTCAATTGTTCTTTCAAATTTAAAGATAATCTTCTCCCAAGCCCAAACCTCCCGCATAAACTTATCATTAACGAACTAGTAGTCTATTTTTGATAAAAAGATATATTACATATTTCGGCTTGACAACTACCGAATATGTACAATATGTCAGACGAGCGATTTTAGATAATCCTTTGACATTGTTTTGTAATAGAAAAAAAAGAACATGAATGTATCTGGTAGGCCTTCTTCAACAACGTCTGCCCAATGTCCCAGCACAGTTATCAACAAAGCTATTGGCATTTTCATTTAATTGATACTAGAATGAGGATGTAGATCTACCTAAACTAGCTTTTGATTTATCACTCTTAAGAACTATATTTTCTAGACCTAAAATTTAATTTTGGAACAATCTAGAAGTATTTAGGATAACATTTACGTAAAGAAGCCTAGAAAATCTATCAAAAGACTGAAAGCAACATTAAATTTAAGTGGCTTAAACAAATATAAACAGTGATTCTTAAATCTATTGCCAAACGAGTAAAAAGTCTTCATCTAAGATGGGCTTTCAAGGACTTTTTAAAAGGCAAAGAATGTTCTATTTCACAGCGAAGTGCACTAATCAAGCCAAGGAAAGGTACTTATGTTCTTTTTTTACAGCCAAGCTCAATGGTCAAGCCAAGGAAAGATAGGAATGTTCTATTTCACAAAAAAGTGCAATGGGTCGCGAAGGAAAGGTACTGATGTTCTATTTCACAGTGAAGTGCACTAAATAAGCCAAGGAAAGGTACTAATGTTCTATTTCACAGTGAAGTGCACTAGTCAAGCCAAGAAAAGGTACTAATGTTCTATTTCACACTAAAGTGCACTGGTCAAGCCAAGGAAAGGTACTTATGTCTTTTTCACACTAAAGTGCACTGGTCAAGCCAAGAAAAGGTACTAATGTTCTATCTCACAGAGAAGTGCACTGGTCAAACCAAGGAAAGGTACTTATGTTCTATCTCACAGAGAAGTGCACTGGTCAAGCCAAGGAAAGGTACTAATGTTCTATTTCACACTTAAGTGCACTGGTCAAGCCAAGGGAAGGTACTAATGTTCTATCTCACAGAGAAGTGCACTGGTCAAGCCAAGGAAAGGTACTTATGTTCTATCTCACAGACAAGTACACTGGTCAAGCCAAGGAAAGGAACTAATGTTCTATTTCAGAGTGAATGGGAAATGCTAAGTTAAAATAAAATGTTAACGCCCATTTATAACAAAATTGCAAGTTTTAATTCAGTCCTTTAATGTGCCTTTGTAAATGATAAGAAGTTAACTCTATCTTTTAGAGAGAGAGAGAGAGAGAGAGCATGATAACACCAATGGTCAGTGTTGGATAATTGAATGATACATTTGTATAAGGAATTGTGGCCAACTCTCGTTAGGTATCAAGGTGCTAGAATAAATCCAAAACAAATGACAGATGGTAAGAGACAACAACGTGGAGACCACTTTTGGCTTGTAATACCAAACTGAATTGGGTCATTGTGCTGGCTACATGACCGTCTTGTTAGCCGTTAGCCATTGAAACGTCTGAAATACAACATTCGTTTTGCCAGAATGTTAACCCCATAGACACACACAGTTTTAGAAAAATTGCTAACAAAAGCACCAAGTTTGTAATAAGCGGCCTTTAAAGACAATGTCCTACAATTATTTTTTTTTAATTTCAATTGTAATATGCATATGGTGAAGTGATGAAATGTGAATATTTATTTATTTTCTTTAAGTAACACTAATATAGTTAAAAATCAAATATTTCAATGAAAAAAATAGGACGGTTAACCCCAGAACTGCGCAAAATATGGTCACTAATTGGTTTAGACTTATTTCAATAAAAAAATAGACATAGGGTTACAAATGCAGCATCTTAAATCAAAATGCATCTTGCCTTGAAATTGTGTTTTCAACTTTAGTAGTTAAGTCAAAAATATGGAACAGACTGTTAAACGTGGAACCGCATCTCATATCAAAATTAACAACCAGTGAATCCAATACAATGATCTGTCATGTCAACACACAGACTTTTTTCTTCGTATGCACCTACATTCAGAGGAAGGGGCAAAGGGTAATCCGCGTTGTAAAAAATATAAAAGGGATACACATATGTCAAAATTTAGGAAGCACTATTGCCGGGGTCGGCAACCTGCGGCTCGCGAGCCACATGCAGCTCTTTGGATGTGAAGCTGCCACTCTTAGGTTCCATACGCCAATATTATTGGAAGTCTAGAAATGTATGTACATAACGCAACAAAAGTTGACAGCTTTAAACGGAATGCAGCGAGTTAATTATTCGCATTTGAAATTTTATAAACTGTCATTTTTGGCTCTTCCGACTCAAAAGGTTGCGACCACTGAACTATTTTTTTTTAGGATACCTGAGCTTTTTAGCTTTTGACTTCAGTTGTCATGCTGTTTACATCCTAGGAATCCTTGGGCCTTTCCCTCTTTTGTTTGCCTCTTTTTGGGCATCGCCTCTTTTTGGGTATTGGCCTCTTTATTGGGCTTTTTTTCTTCTAGATGCATATTTTATTAGTAAGCGTACACATAAAGTAGTTACATTTTAAAGTACAATGTTTGCAAAACATAGCAATGCATATAGTTACATTTAGGTTGTCATAATATTTTAACGTTTTAAATTGCTTTGTATATGACGCTATTTTTTTCCAATAACGTATAATGATTATTTTTGAAATTTAAAGCTCTTAAAATATATGTGGTGAGAATGTCAACAATAGGTAATTAAATAGAAACAATCTAAGAGTGAAAGTAGAAACTTAAATGATTTTAAAACATTTTAAACATCGTAGTCATATTTTTTTCCCACTTTGTCTACATTGCTTATGGTTGTTTCCTTTGTGCTTTGCTACATTACCCCAGTTCTTTATATTCACCTCTATCACATCTCTATGTGTACACACTTATGCGAACATAGGCATTTAAACATTTATATTGTTTCTTTTATTCTCTCCCTTTTAATAAACATTTAATAAACATTTTTTGATTTCCTCCCTTGATATTTGGAAAACTACTTCTTCATCATCGAGGTGGAAATCCTGTCTGCTAGAGTCCGTATATCGGGAGTTTCTGTTCAGAGACAATTTCTCTGTGGCTTTCTTTGTTTTTTTTGGTCACGGGGCCAATTAGAGTTGTACTGAAGGTTATTTTATATTTATCTCTCTCTCTCTCTCTCTCTCTCTCTCTCTATATATATATATATATATATATATATATATATATATAAAAAAAAAAATTTTCCTTGAATATTCCCCCCCTTTTTTTAATTGTTCCTCTTCCCCTCTTTAATATATTATTTCTCTGTAGACTGCACAAGGATGCGCAATATTGACAATGGTGGTGGAGAATTTTTTTATTTTTTTAAACAATAGTAAACAATTACAACAAAATAATATACTACTAAGGGGAAGTTATTGGGAGACCTTACTACTTTCCCTACAAATTTTATTCTAAGCGTTTTGATTTTTGTGTGAATGTCTTGTAAGTCAATCTCTCCATCTCTTTTGTCTTGTATGAGTGTTGTATGTTTTATGTTCCTTATTGTGTTTTTGAAAATAAAATAAAATAAAATTTCTGATTGTGGTATTGATGTTATTTATGAAATTAGGAGGAGGTTCTACTATATTTGCTAAGTAGATTATCTTCGGGATGACCAAGTTGTTTATTAATATGGCTCTCCCAAATATGGTTGTCGCCATGTATTGAAACATTCTAATCACGTTCTTTGTGTGGGCCAGAATCTCCGCCCACTGATCATGGCAAAAAATGTGCTGGGTTGCTAGTCCACACGATGCCAAATACTTTTATTTCTTTCCGTATTTTAAGGTTAAAGGGAATGTTGGGGGGAGTTCCCACTTACCCAGTCCCATAATTGAGGATTTATTAATGTTTATTTTAAACCCGCTCGCCCTCCCAAATAATGTAAATTTCTCTATAATTTTAGCTATGTCTTTTTCTGAGGTGGGGAAAAGTGTGATATCGTCGGCATAAGCTTTAATTTTGACTACCGGGGATTTTTATTCCTAAAATTTCTTTGTCTAACCTAATATTCTCAAACAGGGATTCTAGGCAAAGGGTATATAAAAAAGGAGATAGGGTACAACCTTGCCTAACAGATCTTCTAATAGAAATCTTGTTGCTTAGTGTTTGATTTATTATAAGTTGACTTGTGGCATCGGTGTAGACTAGCTTTATGTATGTTATCAAAGTCTTGTCTATGTCTGTCTTGTCTAGTATTTTGAATAAGTAATCATGGTCAATTCTGTCGAAAGCTTTTTCTTGATCAATGGACACGAGGGCTGCTTTCAAGTCTTTGTCTTTACAGTAATATATGATGTCTCGTAGAAAGTGGTTCAGTTCGTCTATATTTTTTTCCGGGTTGCTACAGTACTGGTCTTGTCCTAGTAGGTGGGGTACAAGGGGCCTAACTCTTGAAAAGACATTTTGGTCAGCAGTTTATTGTCAGCATTTAAAAGGGAAATGGGTCTTAAGTCACTAGGTGCTGTGTTGTTTTCAGTTTTGTTTTTGCTAAAAGTGTGATGTATGCAAGATTAAAGTCTGTAGGCGTCTGTCCTGTTTCTAACATGTCATTGTATAGTCATAGTAGTAGGGGTCCTATTTGGGAGAAAAAGTTTTATAGAATTCATATGTCACACCGTCTTGGGCCAGGGGATTTGTTATTTTGTGTTGTGTCTAAAGCAGCCCTCAGCTCCTCTAATGTAAAGGGTCCATTTGTCTTGTGTTTTTCTGATGGAGGTAATGTTTTACAGTGTTTTAGAAGTATGTTTTGTGTGTCTGTATCTGTTTGTTCTTCATTATACATGTTGACGAAATGTTTTGTAAAAATTTCTATTATTTTGTCACTCTCCTGTATTTTTTTCCTTCTTTGTCTGTTATGTTGGTGATTATTCTATTTTCGTGTGTATTTTGTTCTAGCGCCAAGTATAATTTGTTTGGCCCTTCTGATATTTGGATGTTTTTGCATCTGATTTCGGCTCCTCTATATTGGTGTTTGTATAACTCTTCAAGTTGTGTGGTTAGGTCTGTTTTTTCAATTTCATCCTGCGTTTGAGTAAGCAGATTTTTTATTCTGTTTTCTTCATTTTCCCTCTTTGTTTGTTTGATTCTTGCTAAGATTTTGAATTGTTGTTGGATTAAATTTTTTATTACTGTCCACATCTTGGTTAATTTGTATTCGTTTTCTATGTCTTGTGCTGTTGCTAGCAGGAGTTGGTTTATAACTCTTTTGATTAGTGGATCTTCCAAAAGGTTGTTGTTTAACTTCCAATAGAATTCTTTTGCTTTTTTTCTTTTTATTATTTTTTTTTCCAAGTTCCAAAAGTACACCTTTATGGTCGGAGTAATGTAGGGTGTCACACTAAGTATGTTGGTGTCCGTGGGTATGAAAAAACGGTCAATTCTGGTTTCAACCTGGTAGGACCTGTGTGTAAATGAAGTATCCTTGCCATTCTGTTCTAATTTCCTATAAGCATCTACCAGGCGGAAATAGTTTACTATTTCCCCCATGTAGTTGTGTGTTTCTGTTACCGGCTGAGAGGGTGGATATTGTGTGTGTGTGTGTGTTGTTTGTCCAGTTGTGCCTCTATAAAGTTAAAATCCCCTCCTATTATTAGTTGTTCTCCTATGTTTGTGATTTGTAGTGTGTCACTGAGGTTTTGGAAAAACTCACGTTTTTCTCTCCCTCTCTGAGCGGGTGCATATATATTGACTAGTGTGTATTTCTGTTCTTGTGAAACTACTCTAAGTATTACTACCCTCCCATTGTTGTCGTTGTGAGTGTGTGTGATTTTGTATCTATCGGATGTTTGTAATATGGCTACTCCCTTATAGTCTGTACCTAAGCTAAAATAACCTCCCATGAATCCCATGTGTGTTGTAGTTTGTTTTGCTTGATATGTGGTAGAAGTATTTGTCTCTTGAAGGAAAATAAAATCCGTTTTATATTTTCTAGCGAGATGTACTATATATTTATGTTTATTATTTAAGCTACGGATGTTAAGAGTTAAGGTTTTAATGTCTGCCATGATTGCGTGATGATGGGTTGTGTGTATATGAGTGTGTGTGTGGGTGTGTGTGATCATTTTATGAAATGTTCTTGTGTTTGGCGGTGTGTCAGGGTCCTCCCCCTCGTCAATAACTAGAGGTGCAGGAGAGCTGGGGATATCTTCCAAAACTTCCATTTCCTCTCCCGTTCTCCCCCTTTTCCTTCTCACCTCAGAGCCGTCCCCCTGGTCATCTGAGGTAGAGGACAGAGAAAGAGTTCTTTTCCTGTTTGTTTTGTTTGGAGAGCTGGGCTCCGATCTAGCGTGTCCGGTAGTTTTCATTTTTGTGTGTGTGTTACTTTCGCCTTTTTTTTTGGGGGGGGGGGGGGGGAGGAAAGGGTACCCTTCCCACTGTCCATACGTTTTTCAGGTGTTGTACCTATTTTTTTACTTTTTGCTGTTTCGAACCCGTCTTCATCTACCTCAATGTGTATAGCCTTGTTCTGCCCTTTTTCACTATCTTTTTTTAAGACTGACGCATAAAACCACTGCACTATAGTAATAGGGGACACACTTTAATAATTAATGGCCTTTCAGTTGAAGGCATCCATAAGTTAGTATAAATGCTAGCTTTAGAAATATCGAAATAAAAAAAAATCATATTTATTTACTTGTTCAAAGTAACTATACAAATGTTGAGTATAATGAATAAATTTAAAGGAAAAAAAGACACTAAATAAAAACTAATAGGAAATACTGAACGTTTTTATTTCCCACAGGATAGTCCAACATTTCATGGTGTTAAATTAAATACTCATTCATTCAATGACATAATTTGTTTATTTTAACCTGGATTTTCTAGTTATGATCATTTACATTACCTCCCTTTTAACAAATAGATGCTTATTTTATGGTGACATTTTTTTGATGGCTCACATACAAATACAAGAATTAAAGCGACGATCGAACTAACCTCTAAAAATGTTTCTATACTGATAAACTTTGAGAGTAACCTCCAAACTTCGGCACGTGGGACATATTCAGCCCCTCAAAACCAGACTTTGATACTTTTTACCGGATGCGTTTTTGTGATGTCTCGGCTCGCGAATTGAGTGTCGAGGTCTGAGCAGAAAATGTTCGGCTACATGATGTGCATGTTACTGTACTTCGGTGACTTTTACTTTATGTTATGACGTAATAACGAAACCTTCTATGTAAATGGAAAAGTATCTAACAAAAGATCTGATACAATCTAATACCTCGTACATTACACACTGACAGGCTAACAAAAGAGATAAAGATGGGTTTTAGTCAAACATGAAGTTGACTGCCATGAAACTTTTTAAATTCTGACCTACAGAATCTGTAGAATTCAGAGACTTCCACGTTTTTATCATGTGACTTCCTTCAAGACATTTTGGAAATTTCTCTAGCCCGGAGGCTGATAAAGGTGGTGAACTATTGAATATCAGTCAAGTCAATTGGGTTTTACGACAACTGGTTGACAGACAAATAGAAATGTGTCATGACAAAATGTAATACTGTCCCCTCCTTTTATCAGAACACGTCTGTTGTCCTCAACCCCCCCACTTTTACATATTTACAAAGTTTGAGAAATGATGCACAAACTTGACTACAGGTGAGAGCTAAATTATACATGAGCGGCCTTCGGTAGTAAGTGCATACAAAAATATACTTAGACTTCTCTGGTATTTTAATTGATGGACAAAAGGTTATAAAATTTCAATATTTATTTTGTTTCTTTAAATACCGCTAATAGAGTTTAGAAAAAAAAAAGATAGTTAATGAATATCAATTAAATAATGAAAATTGGTTAATGCAAGTCAGCATTTTTTAAATCAATAATTACTCTAGAATATCTAGTGTTTATTTCTATCATTATTTCCACCTCATTCTAAATTTATAACGAGATTTACTTACAAATTTAGACACAACAAAGTTACAAAGACAGTTCTATGGATTGATATACAAGTACCATTGATTGAACAATTGATAGGGATTAGTTGTAAATGAAGTCAGAACTATTGTCACCATTAATTTAGCCTTTAATGCTAAGGCGTTCAAAATTAAAGTAGATGTAAATTATGTATTGTGAAAGTCCATGCTGTAATAAATCTACATTATTTTAAACATGTATTTAGTGTAACTAGAAAGAAGTTTAAAAAATTTCACTACACCTCTAGTACGACAGTTGACATAAACAAAATAGAATGCATTAATATGTAAGCCTTTTAAATCTCACTAATATTCTTTTGGTTTCCTTTATTTCATTTATTCCGATTATCTCCACTTATATTGTTCCTTTTAGATTTAAAGTCAACATTGTTACCAACACTAGATTTAGTCCTTTGAAATGCGGGTCTGAAAACCATCCATAAAATCCTGACACAGTCCCAGCTGCGATGGGCAGGACACGTCTGCAGAATGGAAGACCACTGCATCTCTAAACGACTCTTGTATGGCTAACTAAGCGAAGGAAAGCGCTCACAAGGTAGTCAAAGAAAGCGCTTTAAGGACACCCTCAAAGCTTCTCTGAAGGCGTTCAACATAGACCCAGCCACCTGGGAGTCAGAGGCACATGATAGAGCTTCATGGCGTTGCGAGGTGAAAACTGGCGCACAGGTTGTTGAGGAAAAGAGAACCACGCTGGCAGAAGAAAAACGCCAGAGAAGAAAAGCAAGGCCCACGACACTAGCTCCAGCTGGAATAACCTGCCCAGTGTGCGGCCGAACATTCCGGGCTCACATAGGTCTCACCAGCCACATGAGGAGGCACCAAACCCCAGTGCAAAGCCCTCAGCCCTCTGGATGACAAAAGTGGTCATTATCGAACCACGATGGACGAACTATATAAACTAAGCAATGTAGTTATAGGGCCTTCTTAGGTTTTCTTTTTATCCTTGTCATGATTGTCTTGTTAACATTTCTATTTAATAATACAATAATCCTAATTATACCTAGACACGATATTAGTATTTAATACTTACAAATAGAACAAACATCGAAAGGAGAGGGCATCCACAAGAACAAAATTAATTATAAAAAATTACACCTCCCAAATGATTTTTTTTTTAAATGATTGACCCCTTTTTAAAATAGTATCATACTCTCTTATAAAAAGAATTGCCTTTTTTTTACATTTTTTATGATCACCGACATAGACTTGCAGTGGAACAACATGATTGTAATCACCTTATTTAGAACACTAAGTCTTTCTACACACAAATGACAAAACAGTTCATAACGATACTGTAAACAGACACACACACAAGCTGACCAATTCTATGACTGTGGCTGCCACATCTCTACACCTTCAAGCCGGCTCTGTTCTGCTTTGGGATCATGTTCGAACGGTGCATTTATTTCTTTTGGTGCCAAAAAAAATTTTCCCACAGAGACATGGATTAAAACATTATTTACTTTGTCTTTCCTGTCTTTTCCGTTGAAAGTTTTACATATTTGTCATGTGTAGTCATTGTGATAGTAAGTGTATGTGTTTTGAGTGGCTGGTAGTGCAGTGTGTGTGCCTGTGTATAAAATGACCAGTGGACCTTGAATGTACATGGTTGAGTGAACAGCAGTGTGTCTGGACTGTGTGTAAAAGGAAGTCAGTTTTAGAGAACAAGTGGCTGGAGTAAAGAACATAACTAGAGACTCATAAAATCATTGTGTTTATTGACGCTCATGTTGTTTTAACATGTTGAAGGTAGTCACCCCTCCCCCTTTCTCTACTCACCTTGTATTATCTTAGAACTTAAATAGATTCTAGTTCTTCTTATTTGCATAGTTTTCTATTTTAAATGATGTACCATGGCTTGGCTAAATCTGCACCCGTCACCGGCTTGCTTTGTATTTTTATCTCCTGTGCCTCCCATCCTATATACAGCTGTTTACAATTAGTCGGTAGTCGCGATAAGTTGACATTGTTTGAAGAGTTCGTTCCTCCTTCTCCTCCTCTACTAGTAACGAAACTCCCCATCCCTCCTAATTTCCTCCCTAGAAGTTTTTTTTTCTTTAGCGCACAAAGGTGCCAACATTTGGTAGATGAGATAGGGAAATATTAGTGCCGGACTTAAATAAGTGGAGGCCCCGAGCTGGAGTTTTGTGATGCTCCTCATCTCGTCAAGCTTGAATGTAAAAGCACTTCATAATTTGCTGAGACTCTCTATAAACACGTATCTTATCTTATCATATGAAATAAAATTCAGACGTTACTCCAAAACCAAGATGATTACGTCCTTTGGGTCAAGCATCTAGTCATGCATGTTATCCAATGATTATTTTTTGCCAACCCATTCCATGCTCTAATAACGCTAGGGAAGAAGGGGTGTTTGTACACATTTGTCTAGCATATGGAATGAAGAATGTGCCTTTACCTTTATGTGATTATCAATGGTTCATGGTGGATGAGTGGTAAACCGCTTGGCGTCCGAACTGAGAGATCTCATGTTCAAATCCATCAAAATATAATGTGTACCCAACATTAGTTGGGAAAGTTGTTGTCCGGCTACATGTCAATCTCGTTAACCGTAAGCCATAGAAACAGAAGCCCGATACATAGCAAGGTCTGAATGTGGCTATTTTACTTTTGTTTATATATATAAGTTTATATCACGAGATCCTCTGGCCTCCTAAAGACCTTCCTGCAAGGAACAGTACAAGGACAAAGAAGAAGAGGTAGACAAAAAAGCTAGAGGAAGACAAAGAATGGATGGGGCTGGAATAAGAGAATCTTAACAAGGCTAATACAGAAAGACGGTCAATGGTTCACGTGTCGTCTCTTAACGGCATGGCTAGATTTTATTTTTTTTAAATTTCTACCTTACGTAGCAGCGAAAATAGAAAAAGGGGGGGGGGGGGAAAACAAGTAATCTACTCTGCATTCACCATTCACTAAAAAGCAGGGCCGGACTCAACCGATCGTGGGGCCCTTTATGGGAAGGATTTCGCAGGGACAAGTTTGGGTAGGGATACGGATGATAAGTGAAATTTAAGAGTTTATATTCATCCTTTTCTACGTACAGAACTACTTTACGAACTTTACTTCACGAGCCTTGAATGTAGCGAAGTCATACAGTATATCGTAAAAAAATATATTTCTTACATAGATCACGCTCAATAGCAAGAATTACCAAAAGTTTTAATTTATATACAAGAATTTTTGACCTCAAGTAATTCTTCATTAGTTTAAGGCGCGAAAGTTTATTTTTCGCCAAATTTTAAAATTACGGGATAATGCCGTTTGGGTATATATCTTGAGATTTATTTAGTTTTCGAGATATTATTTTTCCATTCGTGCTTTTAATATATAGGTTATACCAATATCATTTTTTTTTATTCGGGTGTCAGCCCTTTAATGGGTGTCAACCGGTGCGGGCCGCACACCCGCACCCCCCCTTAGTGACGCCACTGGTGTAAGAAACCTTTTTAAAATCTACATTCTATTGATTTTCTTTGAGGATGATCCTATCCCTTTCAACAGTAGAAACATAGTTACAGATTTGTGTACACAGAATTGGCAACAAATACCGTTAGGTAGCAATGTACTAGTGCAGGTGAGGCAACCTGCGGATCGAGAGCCACATTCTGCTCTTTGGGTGTTAAGCTGCGGCTCTTTAGTTCCATACGCAAATATTATTTATTTTATCGAAAAAAAAATTCGTTCTGATTCGATCAACAAGGATTAGGCACCGATTCTATCTCTCAGCCACTTGTACTTGCTTCTCAGCGCTCCCCACCCCCCATGTCTTGAAGGTAACATATTTGCAGGTAGAAGATATTCAACTTTTGTATGCTTTATCACTTGCTATATATGAGTCTTATGACATAAAAGACACGCCACGAGTTGGACTTGTTGTCAGATTTATGACTCCCAAGGTCCAGAAAAAAAGAAAGAAGAAGACATGTCTTAGTGTACTGCTGTGAGCCTTGTGACGTAAGCGGTGTCAAGGTTTTTTTCCCTTTGACGTCACACGAGAAGTTTAACTATTGACTGAGAAACTTGTAAAGATAAGGACGTCGAAGATTAGAATATTACACACTTAGGTAAATGGTACAGACATCACAAAGATGTAGCGTAACCATGCCAATGTTATAATGGATAAAAGGAAATATTGAATAATATTGTCTACAGTGCCTACGATTATGTTTTGATAGACGCGGATATTTGAAATGCAGTTCAATAAATACCAAGTCATAAAGAAAATGTTTCACTTAGTCATGGAATACAAATAGTAGACATATTAGTGAACCGAATAGTTCTGCTCTCAATTTGAAGGTTTATTTAAATCGGTGAAAAAAACAAAATATCTCGTACCTTATTGAATCCCTCCATGCCATCCATGGACTCCTATTTTCTAATTGTGCCTTGGTTTACCTCAAAACGTAAAGGTTCGTGGACTTTTTCAGCAGTTAGTTTGAGACCCATTGAGCTCAGACAAAATGTTTCCCTAGTGCTTGAGACATGTTAGGCCTCTATGCAACTGTCATAGAGAAGCTACAAGCAGATACTTCTTAACCACCACAGTGTTGCCAAACGTAATATTTCAACTATTGTCGGTAAAAATAACAACTACTAAATGGAACAAAAAAACAAGGGTCAGAATGTAATAAAGATTATATACACACACATACATATATTTAAATATTTTTTTTGCAGGGGGGGGGGGGCGGGGGGCCGAAAAAAAAATCCTGGCTACGCCCAATGTTTTTATTCAATAATTGGATCTAGATATCTAGGTCAAATAGCTTTTTTTTTTTGGGTTCCATTCCTAATATTTTTAGATTCTTCAATTCATACATTCGCTTAACTTAGAACATTATCATTTTCTTGAATTGTTTTTAATGCACTATATCAGTAACTATTTCCGTGAAACAAAAACTAAGACCCGTGGGCCGCGGGTAATATATGGCTAGTAGTCACATTAACCTACAATATTAATCATAGTGACTAAGAAATAGAAGAATAAAGAAATTTAATGAGTCAAATATCAAATCTCATTTATTTGCTAACAAATCTTTATTTTAAGAATGTAATTAAATAATATTTCGTGGTTAAAGATATAAAGCTTTGACAATGTATATCAGAGATATACAATGCAGGTGTAAATACATAACATTGGCAAAAACACAATGACCTGTACTATATTTTTTGTTACTGTTGGGGGTCGTGGCATAGCACTGAGCTATAAAGTTGAGAAACGCTGCTCTAGTGGTAGGACGGTTAAGTAACTAAGTATCTTTTTTATCTTATTTAACGGCCTTTATAATTTAGGCGTACAAAGCTCGGTGACATTATATTTAAAATCATTGACCATATTAGAAATGAGTGCATTCAAAATATATGTATATTTTTCAGGTATCTTTAATAAAGTTTATATTTAAAAAAATTGATTAAAATATGTTAATGAATACAAAGCATAAATTATAAGCTGTCACTTTAAAACATAACATTATTTGAAGATCAGAAATAAATATATGGAGATTCATAAATAAACCTTTTTTTTTTCTTCCACAAACAATTAATTGTTTTATGTTAATGTTCATTATCTCCCCCTAAATATTTAAATTACAAAACTTTTACTTCACTTTCTTGATGACTTCAACATAAAGCAACAGACAAGCTAACGTCCAATGCCTTGATACATCAAACTTGAATTCAGAATCTCTATATAGATAGATCGGCACATGGGCTCAATTTAAATAGACATAATTTAAACATGTATTTATATACTTTATAAAGTAGAAAGTGAGGCCTATGTATGCATGTATGTTTACGAATAGAAATCAAAACCGCTTGACCAATCTTAATAAAACTTGGCAGAAATGTTCCAACTCCTAAAATGAGTGTCGAGGTCTGAGCAGAAAATGGTTGCCTACATACTGTGCATGTTAATGTACCTGGATGACCTTTACTTTCAGTTATGACGTGATAACGAGGACTTCTATGTTAGAAGACTACATTTTGGACGCATGTCAAGAATTTGATTACATTCTTACTATGACCATATATAGGTCTATATGTTTAGCTTCGATAATTAATAATTTAAAGCTAGACCTTAGAATAGGTCGTCAAAATTAATAAACTGATAGTAACATTGTATGTGGCATTATAAAGCTTAAATTTTATCATTATTTATTTACTTAACAAAAGTAACTATTTCATAGTTGTCTACTTAACAGCTGACAGAGCTCTTAAAAATATGCTTCATTATGAGAATTAGACATAAAACGGACTATATTATTTTCTAAATAAAGATAGAACATGGCAATCCTATTTTAGGAATAGAATCCAATAGGTGTTAAAGCATGGAAGTGCAACAGTAAATCACGTATTTATAAAATTCAGAAAGGAGATAAAGCGTGAGTGAGGTTTAGGGTTAGAGTTATACACACAGACAACGTAAACTCATAACATGAATACATAAACAACATATACTCATAACATATAAGCATAAATAACATATACTCATAACATATATACATAACATATATACATAACATATATACATAACATATATACATAACACAAATTATAAAAATAATAATAAGGCTTGTCTTCGAGTCCGAAGATAGTGAGGAATGCATTATTTCCCGTGGCTGTGCAGCCCAAGCTGTAACCTACCCAGTGGAAGCATAGGAAAAACAAAAAAGAATGCCTTTGGTATACGTTCGTCTCCCATACGGGATAGGGACCCTGCCCAGCGGAACTGTTAGACCATAAGAAGTCGACGTCCGTGTTGTGTCTGTTCTATGTCTGTTCTATTTATGTGAATGTTTTTTTTTATGTATTTACTTTCGAAAAAAGAGTCGTTGACCTTGTAATTACATCGAAATTTCATAAGAATCAATAAAGCAGACTTGGTCTTAGAAGTATTTTTAAAAATGGTAGGAGCCTCCACAAGGACTCCCTGGTGACTCTAAGGTCCGGCCCTGCGTCTAATCCAGATTAGTTATCTGGCCTGCAATAAGGAATGTGTTCTCAAGATGGATATTGAAACCACAAACACTGGATTTCATCGACTCGAGAAGATTTGTGTTCATTTATCCCGTAATACGAGTATAAGGAATTTCTCTGGCCTGGAGGCTGATAAAGGATAGACACTGTTGAACAATTGTATATTAGTAAATTCCATAAAGTTCCAGGACAACTGGTTTACTGACAAGTAGAAATGTGTCATGACAAATGTAATTATGTCCCCTCCTTTTATCAGAATGTTGACTGTTGCACACACCACACACACACACACATAAAGCATGAGAAACGAAGCACAGATTTGAATGCAGTCTTACTCTATAACATACTAACACACAAATATTTGATGTCGACAATTCTATTGCAGTACTTAAGTATATAACTTATTTTCTTTCTTTAAGTAACACTAATGTAGTTTTTATAAAAACACAGTTGTTGAGTTTCAATATCGTCATTGGCCTCCTTCAGTCGTAGGACGACTATGGTTAATCTCAGAGCACACTTCGTCATGTAGCTGTGGAGCCCTATTTTGGAGAGACACTCCCGTCCACAGATAGCGCAGTTTCAATATAACACGAGATTATAAAGAGAACCTGTGTTGTCAAGCAAGAACTTATACACAGTAAATTAAATAATCGAATGATCGACGAAATTGTGCCTAAAACAATTTTATCTTTACATTTCAAGGAAAGACATAGCCATAAGTGGAATATTAGCATATTCTTTTAAGTAACGATATCTTTAATATTATTCTTTTTTTTTTCTATATTTCTGTTTTAAAAGTAATATCTTTCTACATTTTTTTATTTGATACACAGCGTAAGGCATGTTTAGCAAAGTAAGCTCGACATTGTAATTAATCCTTATTACTTCCATAAAAATATTTATCTACTAAAGTTTAACTAATGAATGGCTCTTAGATTCCAACTTCGACTGTGTAAGAAGATTTTGGCTACAACTGTAACAAAAGAAAGTCTTTGTTGGAAATAACATTAAGGAAGCGTTTCTTGATTAGAGAAGTCTTTAATTTCAAAGGAATCCTAATAGTAGGATATTCTACTTACTTGAACCAAACTTTTTATTTTGCAATATATTACATTTTGTGGTTTTAAATTAAATATTGTAATACAAATTCTCTATAATAAGTCAAAATTTGTTATAATAAATAATTACATGTTAACAAGTTTCATTGCCTCCCTTTAAACAAATGCTATTTTAAATTTACAGTGAAATTTCTCGAGAGCAAAACGACAATAACTAATGTTTTCTATCCTGATACACTTTGGAGGGGAAGTCCAAACTTCGGCACGTAGGTCATATTCAGCCAGTCCAAAGAATAGGGCTCACTGTGGATAACAGAGACTTTGTTTCATTGAACTCGATATTTTCTGTTAGTCACACGTCAATCGCGTGTCGACATTTAAAAGACGCGAAAGCCGACAAATGTTTTACAAAACTGAATCAAGGAAAGTTAGTCAGTTTAAGACATGTTAAAGAACCTGCAAGTGCAAAACGTGACTTGCAGTTAAGTACCGATACATTAAGTACCATCATCGGTACCATATTGTTTTCATGAGGTATATAATGAGATGTTTCCAACCTATATTTCATAACAACACAGCGAACTATGTGAGGTATAAAGACCAACTGGAAAGTCCATAGTTTCCATTATGCTATGTTTATGGGTAAAATAAATTTTGTAAACACCACAATTATTGTCTCCCCTGCACAGCGGCCATTCGTTTGTAACACCTTGTAGAAGTCGAGGGTTATATGTAGGGGTGCACCGGATAGTAGCTCTGGCTCTGGCTTCTGCCGAATATCCGGAATTTTTTACTATCCGGTGCTATTCGGCTCCGGTCGGATATCAAAAAGTACTATCCGGTGCACCCCTATGTTGATCTTCAAACGATGGAAATTAGTTAAACACGGTAAACCGACAGGGTAAATAATCCACGAATTAACCTTTTCTATGGATTGATCCTAGTAGCCTCCCTTGTCATCTACCACCCTTTGGAAAAAAATAATAAAGGAACCAAAAAAAATCCTTTTCTTTTTGAAATTTAATAATGGAGGCATTGTTTTTTTTTAAATATGTTTTTTTTTTTAAATGTCTTTCTTATTCATACAATTAAAAGGGCTTTTCAAATTTGCTTTCAATTCAGCACTAGACATAATGTGTGTCTCTGCTCTGGTGATTGGATTACAAATAACAAACGGACGATTGGGCGATAAAGCAGTGCTTGAGTGCTTCTTGAATGTCAGCGACAAACCAGATCATATGAGCATTATGAGGAATGAACAAAATTACTACTTTGTATGTGACACAGTCTGCCATACAACTGCACGGCATACAGTCTCGCCATATCAGGCAAGTACGAGAGAGATTCCTCACACTAAGGCGCCATTACTATGACTATAAATTGACTGGAGTGTTCAGACCAAGAAATATATGAATGTCAAATAGTGCGAGTGAATCCTTTTGTATCAAGTACAGCCACACCTATCTATCTATCTATCTATCTATCTATCTATCTATCTATCTATCTATCTATCTATCTATCTATCTATCTAAATGAAATCCAGATTAATTATCTATATAACTATATCAATTACTATATCTATTTATATCAAATTATATCTACTTATCTATGTATCATGTATTTATGTATGTGTATACATATTGCCGTGGATAATAGAAACCATCTCTTGTACTCCGTATCTAAAAGTGAAATGAAAGTTGAATACATTTCAAACAATTTTAGATGGAACCTGTCCCCAGACATCTTCAACGGTAACAGAACTACGACCTACATCCTCAATCTCTTCAACAGTGGTTGGATTGGGCTGAACATCACTTACAAACTCAACAACTCAACAATTACCATCATCCAGAAGTGACATTGGATTCCGACATGTCGTAGTGTATCTTATATTCTGCTGGTTTATTCTGTTTAGTTATATGTAATGTTAAAGAACAGAAGAAAAAAGCAATGTCGTCTCAAACATATACCAACATATGTAACTGAAATCAATAAGGTGATACAAATACATTGTTAAACACAAGATACTGTATACACCAGAAAACTGTAGAATCAAAAGGAAAAGAAATGCGTGAAACTATCAGAATTTTATCTATTTAGCAACTTAATTATTTAATCCGGTAGGGAGTAGGAGCAGCCTAATTAAACATTCCATAATTTTCAAGTGAAGTTCTATGTATGTTAATTTCTTTTGCAATTCTGAATATTTATTATGAATGCATATAGCGTAATTTCTAGTAGATAAAAATATAACACTATAATGTTATTGTAATTTAAATTGCCACTATTAGTTTTATTATTGTTCTATCCTAAACACAAAATTTTAAAACATTATTGGGTAGGGAAAGAAAGTCACACAAAAGAAAAATGACATATGAGGACTTAGGTTGAAGAGATGAAGGACATATGAGGACTTAGGTTGAGGAGATGAAGGACATTTTAGGACATACATTAAAAAAAGCACCTAAGACATGCCAACTCGTATGTGATTTCATAAAATTTCTTTTTAACTTTAAAAAGTAATTATTCTAATTGTTTAAGAGTGGAGGTTCTACACTTGAAAAAAATGCATTCGAGTTTGTTTTTCTTAATGAATGTATTGTCACGCGTGACTGCCCACTTGGTTAAAAAGAGTAAAAAAAAAAATAAGTGTTACTGATCGTCAAGAAATAATATTTGTCAATTGCTAGTGTACATCAATGATTCTCAAACTGTTTTCTGCTGAGCCTTAGTGCTCAGCGAGGCCTGAAAAGGTGTTCCACAAACTACTACAATAATTAACTAGTAGTCCACATCGTGATTAAATAAGCCAAGTGTTCTGCTAAGTACGTGGTCGAGAGGCTAAGTACACTTGAACTTGGCTTGGTTTGGCTACCTATGAAGGGACACGAGGCCCGACACTGGTAGAGCTGTATTTACTGAGCCGAAAACACATTTCAGTCCTATTAGGAAGTCGAGCTCCCTTGATCTGTAGTAAAGTGATTTATCTTTATCTGTATCCTTATCTATCTCTTTAGTCTGGTAAACCGTTGGGGGACATGCAAGATTAGTCGACCATCTTTCTCCATTTCACTGTCCTTTGACTAGGTAGAAACTCTTTTAATGGCAAGACCGTTCAATCTTTTATGTTGTCCTTCCATCGCTTTTCTGTCTGCCTCTTACATTCTTTTCCCTGGGACTGTTCCCAGAAGGAAGGTCTCTTCAAGCTCCAGAGATCTGGTAATATGTAATGTAAGTGGTTTATGTAAGACCAATCATCATGGTAGTACGTCAGACCTGTGACGTGGCAGCGAGCTATCGGTCTCCCCAGACATTGTGACTGGCCTACTGTGAAAAATGGTCTAGAAACTCTAGATTCATGTCACTCATTCACACTAGAAAAGAAAAAGTAACTCTGCTTAACACAAATCAGAAAGAATTAAAGAGCTACTCACCTTTGCTCATTTGCCAATTGTTTCATAAAACCGTAAAACTAAATGAGAAACTCTTAGCTTTTTATTTCTCGTTCTCAATGTTCCGTTAATGTCGTTCGATATAAAAACAGAGACCACAACTAGGAACACATCTCTGTTAGCGACATATTCTTTGACAATGAATTGGGGAAATGGTAAATTATTTCTCACATTTTCAGGTTCAATAAACTTCTAAATAGACTAAAACTAGCATTACACTGGAGCTGGGGAGAGTGTAAGGCCTATTCGTAGACTATATTTAATGTACAATATTACATAAACCGGTTTGTCCTCCTCTTACGATGTAAGCCTTATTATAGCTAGAAAAAATCGTAACTTATGTAGGAGGTACTGTACTAAAGACCTTTTGACTACGTGCGTATGTATTGTGTGTATTCTGATAGTGAAATTTTGCTTGTAATATTAATGAATTAAAAAGATTGATAAACGATGCCATTGCCATATACAAGATATTGAAAAGTCTACTGAAGGTTCCAAAACAGCAACAACAGCGACAACAACAGAACTGATACAAATGTTTCATTTCTTGTGCAACTTTATTTTCCTTGCTATTATCTCTTACATTGAAACACCTTTGCCCCATTTTCCTCTTCCAAGTCCAAACATAGCAACTAGAAATGTTCTTGTAATTATGAGGAAATGAAATGTCTGTAGGCATTGAATTAGTTTACATTTGTACATACCTTTGTAAGAAGAACTAATGTTAGAGATGCATGTGTGTAAATTCTGGGAAGTTGAAACAGTAATAAATATTGTATTAATTTAAGTGTATAAATAATGTACAAAAAATGCAACGCCATCCTTAATCGCAAAGATAATTCAATGATGTCAACGAAAATTGCAAAACAAATGTGTGCTTCGTCTCGATGGTCCAGGGTTCGAATCCAAGCCGCTGCCTCCCCCCCCTCCCTCCGCCCTTAGAGTTGAAGCTTTTGGCTAGGTAGAAGCTTGGGGCTAGGTAGAAGCTTGGGGCAAGGTAGAAGCTTGGGGCTAGGTAGAAGCTTGGGGCTAGGTAGAAGCTTGGGGCTAGGTAGAAGCTTGGGGCTAGGTAGAAGCTTGGGGCTAGGTAGAAGCTTAGGGCTAGGTAGAAGCTTCCATTAAGGAGGAACAAGCAAAACGTATAAAACAAACAGACAACAATAAAACAACATTGACCATGTGGGTAGATATATTGACAGGTAATTGATGCACACTAATAACTTATTTGAAGAATTGTATAACTGCTACGATTAAGAGTTTAACATAAGCACGGTCTAAATCCATAAATAGTTTTGTAAAAGCGCATCTCTAATGAACTCTTACAGTGCGGTACAAGAGTTACGTTCTTTATTCTAAAAACACAGTGAAACATTTTTGCTTTAAAAACATTTTATTATCAATTCCGAGAACAGATGTTTACTTACTTCCATCAGAAAAATTAATTGAATTACTGCCCTTGAACACAAGTTTCTTGAACTAAAAATATTTTTTGGTGCATTTAGATGTTTATTCTAAAAATATTCTTATTTACAGTGATATTATTGAACAACGGTAAACCTTACTCGATCTATATTTAAGACATTAAAGAATGAAATTATTTTGACGTCATTTCACTACAACTTGGTATTGCATTGTTAGGACAGGGGGGAAATATTTTTTAACCAGATAGAAAGTGTGGATTCATTCCATTGTATGAATCTATACGAGACCAATTGTTATAGAAGGCCTCAACACTGACCTAGGACTCGTTGCCATGGTTCTAAGCTATGTAGCATATAACTGATGTTGCTTATAAAGCTTATGTTGCCTAAGGCTTATGTTGCCTATAGCTTATGTTTCCCATAGCTTATGTTACCCAAAGCTTATGTTGCCTGTAGCTTATGTTGCCTTGAGCTCATGTTGCCTATAGCTTATGTTGCCTATAGCTTATGTTACCCATAGCTTATGTTACCCATAGCTTATGTTACTCATAGCTCATGTGACCCAAAGCTTATGTTATGTATAGCTTTTGTCGCCTATAGCTTATGTTGCCTATAACTTATGTTGCCTATAACTTATGTTGCCTATAACTTATGTTGCCTTTAGCTCATGTTGACTTTAGCTCATGTTGCCCATAGCTTATGTTGCCTATAGCTCATGTTGCCTATAGCTCATGTTTCCTATAGCTTATGTTGCCCACAGCTTATATTGCCTATTACTTATGTTGCCTATAGCTTATGTTGCATACAGCTTATGTTGCTTATGTTGCATACAGCTTATGTTGCCAATAGCTCATGTTGCCTATAGCTCATGTTTTGTATAGCTTATGTTGCCCACAGCTTATATTGCCTATTACTTATGTTGCCTATAGCTTATGTTGCCTAAAGCTTATGTTGCCTATAGGTAAATCCAGCATTATATGTCACGATTTCGATTATCTGAAGAGGATAGAAATGAACATGCAAACAAATTTCTCTGGAACTAAAAAAAGTCTCAAAAGAAATAACACTTGACACATTCATTCATTTGTCCTAGAAATACTACAACTACTACTAGTAATCTTTACTATCAATGAAGAAAATGGTCTTATCATTTGCGCATTTAAAAAATTCACAGAGCTTCCCTAAATAAGAACCCACAATAGCGGCTCTTATTATATTATCTTATATAATACATATATTTATATTTTTGACTCCAAAGGAGTGTCCTGTTATGGAGTGTGTGTGTTTGTGTGTTTTCGATTGGCGGCCAAGATTATGGTGAATACTTTGTTTATCTTGACTGAAATGATTCTAATGTATCCACGAGAAAGTCCATTGCAGTGGATGTTATATAATAAAAAGTGAAAGCTGAAGCGAGAGAATCGAGTGACAGAAAGACTTGAAGTTTGAAGGAAAAGTGAAATGTTGCTTTTAGTTTTTACAGTACCCTCATCTCCGTTTTGCTTCAACCGACATTTCCTTTAGACATTGACAAGCTGTGTAATAATAGGCATGTTTATTTTTTATTTAAAAAAAGATTTCTGTATATTCTCTTAAGACTTACTATAGCTACGTATTCATTATCACTGGACAAAAATGAATTAAACCTACTTACACATATAAATCAACTAGCTCATACCCGTGCCGCGCTATGATTGAAATAGTTGATATTTTGTGTGTGTGTGTTTGTGCCCTGCCCGGAACACTTTTCAATATGTCAATAAAGCGGGCCGCATTACAACGCCCCCCTGAACACAATTGTCTGATCCTCTAATCTGTCTTCTACTTCCATCTCATTTATCTGTATTTCCCTTTTTTTTGTCATAAATCCTTGAAGGGACTTGGTGGCCCCAAACTGAAATAGAACGACATTAAACAGCGAAAAAAAATAAAATTCCACCATTTATTTGAAACCTAGTGACTCTAAGAATAACATTGGGCACAAGTTTTGCTACAATCTCTCTAAAAAGTCTTGTTCGACGTCCCAAGCAATCGGAGGCCCTATGCCTAGTTTCAATTTTGTCTAAGACCGGCTCCAACTGTTGGACACCTCTTCGCCGTGTCTTGAGTGTTGACTATGTTCAGGCCTAGGTAACAACTAATACCAACTTACCAACTGAACACAGGGAAAGGTAACAACTAATACTAACTAACCAACTAAACACAGGGGAAGGTAGCAACTAATGCCAACTAACCAACTAAACACAGGGGAAGGTAGCTACTAATACCAACTATTCATTCTGGATCGTCTGTACCGTCAACTTGATACTGAGAAACACTAGACTTCTCATCCGCTATCAACACCATCCAACAACATGTCATGGTACAGCTACTGAGTTGAACCTTTGCAAACACATTCAAGTTTGTGTTCTAAATTTTCGGATTAAACGCCCACTATATATTAAAGCGAACGGGTCTGTGTCTTTGCACTAGAGAGCCTAGCACTGGAGCACCGCAAAGATAGTTTCTCTCCCCAGTATTGTTTACCAATTACAGCAGGGCCGACCTTAGGTCACTTCAACCAATGCGGTCGCAGTGGGCCCGCACTTTCCTAGGCTCCGCGTTAATTCTAGGTATATATTATTAATTGAATTAAACCATTGTTGTGTCATTCAATATGTAAAATACCAATTCTAAGGGCGTTAAAAAAAGGCATTGTCAGTTTTCATTTAATTAAAATATAATAATAAGGCGAATTTTAACCAAAACCGGAATTCTCATAACCTTATTTCCTTTAATATTCGCAGGCTTATAAATATAGATATAAATCAACCTTGATTTATTCAAAAATCAAAAGAGATATTTTTTTTTTTATCTTGATTTTCTAAAGAATGAGTTTTTCTCGAATCTAAATCTCAATATTCACTAATTATCATTATCCCTAAACAGACTGGGCCCCGCGCAATCGTTTCGCATAGGACCTGCCCTAATCTACATCAATGATAGAGCCAATTCTCGTTATTCCTAATCAGACTGGGCCCCGCGCAACGGTTTCGCATTGGGGCCCCGCAATTACTAGGACCTTCCCTAATCTACACCAATGATACTCAGAGCCAATCAGTTTGATATTTGTATTTTTTTTTCATCAGTACTGTATACCATCTACATCAATGACAATCAGAGCCAATCAGTTGATATTCCCATCATAAAATGTGCTGACCTAATCGTAGACCAAGTGCTAGAAAATAGATACCTAGGTACAGCCATCAACAAGAAGCTACAGTTACGTGAACACTGTAGAAATAGTTTTCACCAACATTCATCAACGACCCTTCTAATTAAAAAGCTAAAACAATTTAAAATCAAAACAATAATTAAACTTTTCGAAACAGCAACCATATGCAGTCTAATTAACTTTGCCATCGCCTGCTGGTATGGTAATACTTCACTGGCACAAAAACATTTAATAGAACCAAAGAACTAAAAGTCAACTATCAATTATACATATAACACTGAACCATTATCTTCATATACAAAAACAAAATTTAATAAAATACTTAGAAAGACACAAAGATAAAGGCACATTTTTGGTCCCATAAGCTAGGACAAATTTGTACAAATACTTATTCTTCCCTAGTGCTATTAGAACATGGAATGGGTTGCCTGAGCTAGCCAGGAAAACCAGTGACTTGTCAGAATTTAGGTCATTGGTTAATGACGCGCTGGACGTAAACATCTTCTTTTTTGAAGTAACGTCTGTATCATATAAGATAATAAGATAATAGACTAAAAAGCATTGTACATCAGTCAAACACTGGTACCATCTCTTGAAGAACTTTTTCATGAAAGATGCCTTTCCAAAGCACACACGATCCTTGAAGGCAACCAGCACCCATTAAACCACTGTTACAACAGATCTGAACGAAGTGGTCGTATCCTCTCCATTAAGGCTTTGAAAAACTACTTGCAAGCTCACCTGTCGTTACTGAGAAGGGCCTAGAAGCCTGATTCATAAAGCCCTGTGGGTTTAGTGTGTGCGTATGTGTGTGTGTTTCGTGTATGAATGATGTTCGCCTATATTCTTTTAGTTCTAGTAGTTATACTGAGGTGGAAAATTGTAGTCTAACTGAATTTCCATCTGTGCGGAACCATAAAATGATCTTTTCTCGAATTTATCTCTTACACTGTGTTCCGGGTTGAACCATACAAAATCTTATTACAATCCTCCGGTAGTATGCAATCTAGTAAAGAAACGTAACTCTTGAAATTCGCGAAATAAGAACGTAGTTTTGTTTAGAGAGGAATGCATAAATATATACATCAGAAAAATAATATAAATAACTAATTAATAACTAAATAGAATACAAGTATATATTGGATAAAAAAAAAAGCGATAACATTTTTTTAGCCATTAGCCATTTTGTTATTGCCGCACTTCTTTACTCGTTTAGATACATGATTTACTTTTAATGTCAACAACTCAACACTGAGTCCTTTTATGTGGTTAACAATACGTAGCAATTATAAAGTCGTCCTGGCACAGGAGGTACCCTGATCAGCAAGGTCTACCAGGTCGAGGCAGCTTTCTAAGCCTCTGTTTCCACGGTTTAAATCAGATCTATTGGAAGTATTTTTTTTTTTATTTGTGTTTTCATTGGAGTTTTTTATTCATCGAGATCTTACGTTTTTTTTTGTTTTTTTTCGTGTTTTTCTTTGGATTGTGAGAAGTGTTTTCTCACTATGTCTATTAAGACATTCTTAATAGAGAAAAAGGATCTGGAGGGTGGTTTGGTCCACCAACCGGGCACTTTACTAATAAAACTGTCCGGACAGGGAGCAGTTCGAGCCTCGATGGCGTCCATCGTCGCCGCCTTGAGGCTCGGGCCGGAGGAGGTGGGTTCCCTGTACCGGTTTGAGAACCCTTTCCTATGGTTCCTGGGTGTTTGCTCACCGGTGGTGAGGAACAGGATCATAGGAAAGGCTTTCGGTAGTGAGGACACCTTCAGGGCTGAGGTTACCACTCTTGAGGAAGAGAGAGTAAAAGTGACTCTTCACTGGGTGTCACCCACCATCTCAAAGAAAAAAATTGAGGAGATTTTCAGCACTCTCGCCGCAGAAGGCTCAAAACCAGAAGCTGTTAGACTTGGGGTCAGTGACAAGTGGGCGGCTTGGATCAAACTCCGCAAGGGTACCGAGCTACCCCATTACATACAGTTGAAGTATGAAGAAGACCCCAGGACCTATAAGGTCTTAATCACTACACCGGGGAGAAGGCAGCAATGCTGGTTCTGCCAAAAGGAGGATCATTGGTCAAACCAATGTCCCAACAGGGCTCCCCCCAGGGGCTTCAAAAAGGACGTCGAAAGGTCCGTTGAAGCAAAAAAGACCACTTATGCGTCGGCCTTAAAGAAAGATAGTGGAAAAGGGCAGACCAAAGCTATACCTATTATAGCTATACCTCCCGAGACAAATGAGGACGGTTTCCAACCAGTAATAAATAAAAAAAAAGGTACAACACCTGAAAAACGCATGGACAGTGGGAAGGGTACCCTTTCTCCCCAAAAAAAAGGCGAAAGTAGCACATTGTCTAACACACACAAAAAAATGAAAACGACCGGTCACGCTAGATCGGAGCCTAGCTCTCCAAACATAATAAACAGAAAAAGAACTCTTTCTTTGTCCTCTGCCTCGGATGACCAGGGGGAAGGCTCTGAGGTGAGAGGGGAAAGAGAGGGAACGGGAGAGGAAATGGTGTTGTTGGAAGATATCCCGAGCTCTCCTGGACCTCTAGTTATTGATGAAGGGGAGGATCCTGACACACACAGAGTCATACTCACACACACAACTCAATAACCCACCAACACACAACCATGGCAAACATTACAATCCCTTCACTTAACATTCGAAACCTGAAAAACAAACAAAACTACATAGTTCACCCAATAGAAACACGAAAACTGGACTTTATATTCTTACAGAGATTAAATACCATTTCAATTTTCATAAAAACACACATACGCCCTAGTTACAAACAACCCCATTTAAATATATAATCATGGAGGACATCACGTTTTTGACGCTCAACATTCACGGACTCACAAACAAACAAAAATACGTAGTTCATTTATCCAGAAAGTACAAACCAGACTTTATTTTTTTACAAGAAACAAATTTGGGCACAGAACACAAAGCACAAATATACACAACAGATATGGGCTTTAGGGAAGGGTGTTTTAGTTATGGTAGCAGATCCAGGGGGGTAGCCATCTTTCAAGTGTCAGATAGGTTTAAAATAGTACACAAATATAGTGATAACAAAGGGAGAGTAGTCATCATAAAAGTGGAAACAAGAAATGAAACAATTACACTGGCTAACATCTATGCACCAGCAAAAAAAACTGAGAAACGGGAATTTTTTGAATTCTTGAGCGGAAAATTACATGACACATATAAAGGGGATACTTTGATTCTAGGAGGGGACTTTAATTACATCACGTCCTCACTAGACAGGCAGTACACAGCAACGGCGAATCTTCCTCTACAGATGAACCCTACCATAAATAACTTTCTGAAAGACATTGAGAGCGAATTCAAAATAATTGATGCGTACAGAAGAGTAAACCCCACAGGTCAGGACACTACTTCGGTGAGCAAAGCTTATCCCGCAACTTCCAGACTAGACAGAATTTATGTTCCAACGGAGTACCATATAAATAAGATTGATCATTTGGAAGAGCCTCTGGAATACTCAGACCATAAGGCAGTAATAGTTGCAATAAGTAAGGAAAGAAAAAAAAAGAAAAGGAAAACTAGTCACTGGAAATTTAATAACTCCCTCCTAGAAATACCTCTTTTTATAGAACTAATCTCAAACACACTCAATTCCTGCTTGCAAGATTTAAACAATCCAAACGTTAACCTAGCACAAATATGGACAATAGTTAAAAATTCAATAAAAAAACAATGTCAGGTAATATCAACACTGGTACAAACACGGAGAAAACAAGAATTAGAAAAACTAAAGCACACTCTATTACACGCTGAGGATGAAATAGATAGAACACAAGCCTCTTTAAAGCTGGCAGAATTAAACAACTACATCTACAAAGGAGCTGAAGTTAGATGCAGAAACTATATTAGTCAGGAAGGTCCTAATAAACTCTTCTTGTCATTTGAACAAAATGTCCAGTCAAATAAATGCATAACAAGTGTTCTTGATATACACGGCTCCAAAGTTGAAGATGAAGACAAAATAAAAGATGTTTTCACGAGACATTTCACAAACATCTATCAGGAAGAACCCATAAATAAAGAGGCTCAAGAATGTTTTCTAAAACATTGCAAACAGTTGAAACAGGCTGATGCAGAACGTTTGGGGACCCCATTTACTCTAGACGAACTCAAAACGGCATTAGACTCGACACAAAACAATAAATCCCCCGGACCGGACGGTCTGACATTCGAGTTCTATACGGCTTTTTTTCCCTTAATAAGTCCTGTATTACTGCGACTATATAGTGACGCTATCATAACAGGACAACTTCCAGAAAAATTCAACGAAGCATATATTACTCTAATAGCCAAAAAAACAACAGATAACAGTTCTCCAAGTGACTACAGGCCCATTTCACTACTCAATACAGACTATAAACTACTGACAAAAATGATCTTTAAACGTCTTAAACCCTTCATTCCCCAACTCGTAGGACAAGACCAATACTGCACCCACCCCGACAGGAATATTGATGGAATGACACACTTCATTCGAGATTTTATCATTTACAGCCATGAAAAAAACTCTAGCGCTTCCTTGTTATCTGTAGACCAAGAGAAAGCATTTGACAGAGTCAGTCATAACTACCTCTTTAAAGTATTAGAAAAATGTAAAATCAGCCCTTTTTTAATTAAATTTATTAAACTAATTTACACCAATGCCAACAGTAGACTAATAATCAACCATTCTCTAAGCCAACCTTTTCCAATTCAAAGATCCGTTAGACAGGGCTGTCCCTTATCCCCCTTTTTATATATCCTTTGTATAGAACCTTTTCTAGAATCTATTAGGTCAGATCCATCTATCAAAGGAACAAAAATCCCGGGACCCATCCCGGTAGCCAAAGTCAAGGCCTATACCGACGACACAACATTTTTTCCCTCCTCTGAAAAGGATATAAATAACATTGTTAAAAAGTTTACTCTTTTTGGCCATGCCAGTGGATCAAAAATTAACATAAATAAATCCTCAATAATGGGTGTAGGGAGGTGGACATTTAAGGAAAAATATTCATTGAAACTTGTAAACAGAATCAAAATATGTGGTATAGAATACAATAGAAACCCTTTTTTGTTCTGTGAAGATCAGTGGAAAAATATTATTATTAAGGCATCCAATATAGTTAACATGTACAAGCATACAAGTTCTACCATCTTTGGTAGAGCCATTCTAATAAACAATTTAGTCATCCCAAAGATAGTCTATCTAGCCAATATTATAGAACCTCCAACAAAATACATATTTCAATTAAATAACATAATTAGAAGCTTCATCTTCAAAAACACACTTAAAAACATCAAACATACTACAATCATTCAAAACAAAGAGGATGGGGGGATTAATTTACAAGACATCAAAACTAAAATATGTGCACTCAGATTAAAAATTCATAGGTCAAGTAGTTAAAAATCCAAGTGATTTCCCCTTTACAATATATTATTATGGTTTGAGATTAAGCAATTTAATTCCAATACAAAACAACGCTCCACACTATTTTGGTACAAACTTACATCCTTTTTATAGATCCATTTCAAGAACTCTTCCTGGCAATGAACCCTTAATACACAAGAAATATAAAGAAATATACACAACATTAAAGAAACAGTTACAAGAAAATTTAGCTATGAGGATTAAATGGGGAAAAGATTTAAATATAACAGATTTTAAAGACACTTTTACAAACCTTCATAACAAACACATTACAACAAAGGCTAAAGAAATATCTTACAGACTCATCTTTGGGATGACTCCATTTTCAAAAAAAAAACCTGGTGTAAAATTTTGTAAAATTTGTCAATCTGTTAATGGTGATAATGAAAAGCATTTATATTTAGAATGTTCTTTTTTTAGTAATGTCAGAAATACTGTAAGAGAGTTATTGGAAGGAAACTGTGAAACCCATGTGAACATTAATTCATCTATTCTCTTAAATAAGTTGCCTAAAGCTAAACACAAAATGATACAAAATTTCAATTTAATAATTATATCTGAATACAGAAACTTAGTATGGAACAGTAGACTTAAAGCTATGTATCAAAATGTCAATTTTAACCCCAATATGTTGGATACAATATATAGAAATATAGTTGATTTTAAAATTGAAAACTATAAAGGCTAACTCCAAATGTAATTTACTTTGATCCATTGTATGTACATATGTTATATATTTTTTTTTTTTTTTTTTTTTTTTTTTTTTTTTTTTTACATTTGTATCATAAATTATCAATTTACAAAGTCTGTTTAAACAATGAAGAAAACAAGTTTGAATGTATGGGTGTGTGTGTTTTATATTTAAAATTTGCATGTGTATGTATCTAGTACATCATTTATTCGCTTTAAAAATTATTACTTCTAAAAATTACCTGTAAACTATTTATTTATTTTCTTTCAACAAGAGAGACAATTAGGACTGGAAGATGCAAGGTGAAACTTCTTTTGATTACATCCCTTTGACCAGATCAACAAAATTTCAGACAACCCAAACAGGACCGGATTTCATGAAAATGAACCAAATGGACTACTAAATTGTTTAAAAAACAAAGCAGAAACGGAAAAAGAGGGGGAAAAAAACAAACACTATTACAATAAACAATAATAAAAAAAATAAAAAAAAATAGAGATAACCTAAAAATGAGTTATATTCCAAAATGAAATAACTTTTAAGTTCTTCATGCACATATTTACTTTGAGCTCTGTACTTTTATAGAAACCAAATTACTTCATTATATGTACATTTTTGTAACTCTAGCAGACCCCAAAGAATCCTAGGGATATAGGATGAAGGTCCTTTGTCTTAGGTTCTTAAGGGAAAAATTGTTGCAAAAATAATATAAACAAAAATGAATTTTAATAACTCATAAGTTTGAAAAAAAAAAAAAAAAAGAAATTATTTTTGGCAATACTCAGTTTAAGGAACACTTTCAAAATTTGTTGTGAAGGCCTTCCAGACCCTTGGTGTAGTCAACTTCTGGACATTTACTGTAACCATTTTATGGACCTTTGCTGTCACCTTTTTCTGGACCATTGCTGTATCATTCTATTGGACTTCTGCTGTCATCATTTTCTGGACCCCTTGCTGTCACCATTTTATGGATCTTCGCTGCAGACTACTCCGCGATCGTACTGAAAATCCTGGAATATGACTTTGACAAGATGTTTTCAATGAAATTTTCCATGTATTATTATTATTAGATTGAAAAAAAAATTAAAAAATAAGAGTGTTGATAAAGAGTGTTGATAATTCAGAATATTAAATGTAACTATAGAGGGAATCCTTCAACTGTCGTAGCTTTACAAAATAACTCATGTACTTAATGGAAAAACTCGACTGCCTCCTGTTGTGGGCTAATATCTTGTGTGACTTCTATTTCATTAATTACTCCAGATTAGCCACATAACATTACAGGTTAACAATACACTTGATAAAGACTTTAACAGTTGCAAAGGACACATTTATTTACAACTGGGAAGTCTGTCTAATCCTCATAAATGTCGCTATTTATCTATTATCCGAAAAAAACCTTCTACGCTATAGCCATATTGTTCTTCTTGTTCGCTAATTCTGCTACGTCATTCGTCTGTCTGACTACCTCACTTCTTTTACCGTCGCTAAAAAAAATACACACAATATGTTTGTCTACAGAAACTAACATACTCTCTAAACTAGTACATAACACTCCTAAGACGCTAAATGTCAACTACTTTTATTTCGTCTCTCTTTCTAGTTTGTGTTTTTAATTTTCACGTCTGCTAAGCTATACGGCATAATTCAAAATAAACTAATCCACATTTGTAAGCGCCAAATCTATTTTGTAACTTAATTTGTTAGATTTCGCCCGTGTTCTACTTGTATTTGTGGAAGTTACCTCCGCGTTAGCCTAGTCAACACTTTACACAGGACACAGTGACAAGGCTCACAACACATTACATCAGACCACCATTTGTAATGGAAATTGAAACTAACATTATTGCCAGAGCATTAGAAACCGTTGTGTCTCATTTGTAACGCATAAAAAAACTAGCTACGTATTATGCTCAGTAACAGTGTCACTGTATAGAATAATAAAAACTCACAGGAGGCTCTTAAAGAAGGTTCTCAAATGAGGGTCTAAATGGAGGCGAATGACTCGGAAATAAAAGGAATACCTATATAAATGTGAGTAGAAGATCTTAGTTAAGGGTCAGAGCAATGAAAATCTGTTCTGCTTCCCTGTACCCTAAAAAACAACATATTTTTTGTTCAAATGGATACCATTATGATTGCCAGACTTCTTACCATGGCGATGAAACAACCAGTAAATGTAGACCGTGCCATGTCTGATGTTTCTGTGTTGAAATAGATGAAGAGTGTCCTTCTTAACTAGAGAATGTGTCCCTAGTGTGTTCCCTGATCACGTTCAGTGTTTTCTGTTTGGCTATTGCATGAACACACAGATATACATTTCATGTTTTATTTCTGTTCATGTTCTCTGTAGTATCTAGTCAACACAAACTCTTTCTCTTCTGCTTTGTAAAATTCTCATTTATCTCCCCTTTTTTAATGACAGCTAAAGGAAGGGAAATAATCCAAAAAAAAATTCCAATGAGTTTCAAATATTATTAATACATAGCCAGAGACGAAAGTGTGTTATTGTAAACTGTTTACGACACTAACATATACAAAATTAAACTCTAAAAAAAAATTAATTCAAGAATAGTAGCATAATTTTGTTCCGTTGTTTTTACTCTTAGCTACTTTTTCATTCTGACATAATGCACACGTATGTAAAAGTGATTGATATCTGTTGCATCCAATATAATGATTATAATATATCAATAATTGTGCAAGTTGCTATTACAAAGAATAGAGTGACACGCTTTAGTGAAGCTAGAACGTGATGCAGAATGAGGTATCTAAACATAACGTCACAGTAAGGCATGTCACAGTAGGGTATCATCCAACTGAGATGATATTGTCATTAAAAATGTTGACAAATTTTCTTTTTTAAAAAAGTGTATATAGGATAAAGTAAAATTTTAAAAAAGTGATTAAGGAAATATTATTGGTGGGTATATATACTTGTATAATAATGTGATAAGCCTACTGAATCAAAGAACTATTTTGTTAAAAATAAAAAACCAAGTAAAACTGACAGGCAGAAATGACAACGTTATGTTCCTCTTATGAATAGTCATAGAGTCTACACATTAGGGGAGGGGTGAAATAGAAGATCTTGTACACATTAGGGTAGGGATGGAATAGAAGATCTTGTACACATTAGGGGAGGGATGGAATAGAAGATCTTGTACACATTAGGGGAGGAGTGGAATAGAAGATATTGAACACAATAGGGGAGGGATGGAATAGAAGATCTTGTAGACATTAGGGGAGGGATGGAATAGAAGATCTTGTACACATTAGGGGAGGGATGGAATAGAAGATATTGTTCACATTAGGGGAGGGATGGAATAGAAGATCTTGTATACATTAGGGGATGGATGGAATAGAAGATCTTGGGTCTTGACTAGATCGTTTAGAAAGCGACCAATGAAGTGATCGCCTTGATTAGATCCTGTAAGTGGACAAGAGCTTGGGATATGAACCAGGTCTACGTGTTGGGACTTGATATCCTCACAAACAGAGCTCTTTTCTCTCCTTGTCCCTTTACTAGACCCATGCACCAGACAGAGAAACATTATTTTTTTTTCTCTTATCACTGCCCACTGGCTTTAGCCTCGTTGTGATGTTGACTATTCTAGTCAACTGTATCGTCGCCGAGTAAGTAACGGGTGCAAGCTGGATTTTTTTTTTTAACTTTTTTTTTTTAACTTCTTGAGTAAATCCAATAATCGGTGTCGTCATAGCAACTGGGGCCGTCATAACACAAGGGGCATTTTGTTGCAGTTGTCTGATCCTTCTCACAGATTCTTTTATAAAAAAAGAGAGAGAGAGAGAGAACTCAAAATAAATGATTATTGATTTGAGCAGACGGAATGTATCAACTGCTATGCCAAAAGGCCAATAATGTCATGCCAACCCTGTGATGTTTTTATCCTATAGGTGTTTCTTCAATTCCATGCCTTTTCTTCTACCAATTATCGCACATTTTCTTGATTGGTTTTTATATTGACATTTTTCCTAAGCCATCACTTTTGGTTGCCTCTTAAATTGGTGTCTAACTACTTTTATCCTTAATTTGTTTGTGCAATTTCCGTTTATTTGTGTATTTTATTTATTGAATATATCATTAACAACCATGTTTTATAAGCATTTAGACCCATTTGTTCGATTTGTGTTCAAAAACACTGTCAGTAAGCAGAGGATTTTTTTTTAATTCGGTGCTTTTAGTTTAACTCTATTCAGACATTAAATTACATTTTTTAATTTGAATCTATTGAAACACACAGCTAACTTGACACACACAGCTAACTTGAGACAAACGGCTAACTTGAGAAACATGGCTAATTAGAGACAGACGGCTAACTTCAGACATTCAGTTAACTTGAGACACACGGCTAACTTGAGACTCGCAGCTAACTTGAGACACATATTTAACTTGAGATACACAGCTAACTTGAAACACGCAGCTTACTTGAGACACACAGCTAACTTGAGACACATATTTAATTGGAGATACACAGCTATAGGATACTTTTTAGATCCTTTTTTTAGCAAGTTGTTTGTTTACTAAAATAAGCGTGGTCGAGAGGCTAAGTGCGCTTGAACTTGGCTTGTCTTGGCTACCTAGAAGGGGGCTCGAGGTTCGACACCCGACTCGGACAGAGTTGGGTTTACTGAGCGCCTAAAGGCAGCACGGAAAACCAACTCCTAGATACCCCCTCCTCCCCCACCAGTCCACAAGTTAGATTGGACCAAAAGCGCTCTGAGCATGCTATAAGCATGAAAGTAGCGCTATATAAAAGCTATAATAATAATAATAATAACTTTCTTTATTTTTGCCAACTATTAGTAAACACAAAAACATGTGTCGCGAACAATTGTTTCTATGTGTTTAAGTATATTTTTATGACTTCTCTGTGTTACAATACCCCACAATGAAATATTTTCTTCAATTCTTACACATTTGATTTGGTTTATATTGACTTATAAATCTGTAATTCTACTAAATAAGAGCTCCATTGTAACTAGGTATTGCTTGTTGCATTTTTAAATAGATAATTTTGATTTATATAAGTGTACCTAAAATATGCATCAAACTCTACATTTTTTTTTCTTTTGATACTATGTTGTCGTTGTTTGTACATTAATTCTCACAACAGGTAGATCTAGACCTAGATTTAGATCTACGGACTTGTATGAACGTGTCAAATGATACTTTGTACATGCCTTGAGTTTCCTTAACAGAACAACATTTGTTAGTTTGAGGTCAGCATCATCACCAACTGTGTCTTGATGTGAGAATACGGAATACGTGGAGTAAGTAGAGGTTACTTTCTCCTGGTTTGACCTCACTGAAGCTTGTTTGTTTTCATGTTTCAGACGCCGTCGTCCCATTAACTGACATAATAAAATACTCTGAAAGACACAAAGATAAAGGCACATTCCTCGTACCATATGCTAGGACACATTTGTACAAATACTCATTCTTCCCTAGTGTTATTAGAACATGGAATGGGTTGCCTGAGCTAGCCAGGAAAACCAGTGACTTGGCAGAATTTAAGTCATTGGTTAAGATGCATGACTAACTGCATGACGCGTAGGACGTAATCATCTTCTTTTTTGAAGTAACGTCTGTATTATATAAGATAAGATAAGATATCCGGCTCTTGTGAACAAAAAAGTAAATTAGTGTTGAGACTTTTTTGTTTTAAAAGCAAAAAGATTAAACTCTGCGCTCTTATTAATTATTTAAAAAAAGACAAGAAAAAAAAAACATTTAAGAATTTGTTTTTTTAATTCCATTTTTAAAGTATAAACACGCGAGTCAACAAAGTGCCGTGCACAAAATGTAGACAAACTATAACATTTAGTTCGAAAATAAGTATACTTTTAAACTCGCTTGAAAGCTAGTTGAAAAGCATAAGCTTATATTTATTTATTCTAATATGCGGTTAATAAACTAAAGACATCTTGTCTGCTAAACACTTAATCAGATGTAAGGCACTATAGTGTTTTTATTATGACTTAAGGCTGTGCAATATTAACATATTGATACGAATTCTGACTAATTAAATACATAGATAAATATTGTATAGTTTATAATGTCTGACGTGCAACCATATGTCTCAACTGTATCAGATCGGATGAAGCCTACAGGGGCGGCGATGCGTAAAGTGGCCGACCATGATCACCAGTTTCTGAGTGTGCCACCTACATAGTGATTTGTTTCCAATCAAATAGTCTTTCCCACTACTTTCAGTAGCACGTTGAGTTCCCCACCCCACCCCACCACCTTCAGTAGCACGCTCTGTATTTGTTGAATGTCACTAGAACTACCACGTGGTGGATGGCAATATTGTGTCATGTGACTTTTGTATATCATCTGACTTGTGTGTGTATCCCTTTTGTTTAGTCTTCCCAACTCTGTCCTAGACACCTTTTTGGAATGACGCTATGTTGTAGTTGTATGAGCAAGGATGTACAACAACACTCTTCCACCATTACACACCCATTGAAAACTTCAGCCTTGTTTAGTTTGCAGACATAATTTTTTTATATATTCTGAACAGCGTATTAGTTCAATACATCCTTGCGTAGCAACTAGTCTGTGTTCTCTTGTTCTTGACTAGACTTGACACTTTGCTTGCTTGCAGCCTCTACAACCTTTTCTGGTGGATTATGTTAAACTTTTTTTTTGTAAACTATGACTTATAGATCAACTAGTTACAATATTTCATCAATGCCTTGAATATAAATCTTTTTTTTTTTAATATGGGAGAAATTACTTTTTATTCTAGAAAAAGATATTTTTTATTTTTTTTTGTTAAAAACTGTTTTATTGCTAACTTTAGAACGATTTTATTTAGCTTTACTTTGAACGCTAATTTATCTTTACTTTCAACATTAATTTAGCTTTACTTTCAACATTAATTTAGCTTTAATTTCAACCTTAATTTATCCTTAATTTCAACATTAATTTAGCTTTACTTTCACCGTTAAGTTAGCTCCACTTTCAACATTAATTTAACTTTACTTTCAACCTAAAATAAAGGCACATTCCTCGTTCCATATGCTAGGACGAATTTGTACAAATACTCCTTCTTCCCTAGTGCTATTAGAGCATGGAATGGGTTGCCTGAGCTAGCTAGAAAAACCAGAGACTTGGCAGAATTTAAGTCATTGGTTAATATGCATGACTAAATGCATGACGCGTAGGACGTAATCATCTTCTTTTTTTTAAAGTAACGTCTGTATTATATAAGATAAAGATAGCTTTATTTCAACATTAATTTTACTTTACTTTCAGCCTAAATTTATTCTTAATTTCAAGGTTAATTTAGCTTTACTTTCACTTTCAACATTAATTTAACTTTACTTTCAACCTTAATTTATCCTTTATTTCAACATTTAGCTTTAGCTTTCAACGTTATACACGTAAATAAAAAAAATGTTTATTATATAGTTCATGCTTACTTATAAAATAAATCTGGCTTCCTGTAACAATTGTGAGTTAATCGCTTCTTTGAAATTAAGAATAGGATTAAAAAAAAATAGGATAATAAAAATTCTTTATTACATGAGATTGTATAATTGTTTCCGAGGAAACAGCATTTCGTGTTTTTATATGGATGAAATCTTTTCATCTTCAATACTTTTTACCCACAACAAATTCTAAAGCAAAAGGAGGCGTTTTTTAAAGAAAAAAAAAGTATATTGCATAAGGAAATGTATCATAACTTATTTTAGGATAATTTGTTGAGATAAACTTTTTACAACTTTCTAATTACATATATATTTAGTCTTTCCTCTCCCATACCAATATATATATATTAAAACTTAGTATTGGTATAAAATAGTATATTTTATTATTGTTTTTACTATAGTTTGTCACATAGTTAATTGGATTTACATTTAGAAAAAAAAGCCTTGTATGTCGTGTGTTCTAACGTAGACTTGACTTGATTTGTGTGTCATCAAAATAGGCAGTGATAAAGCTGAATGGAAATTTTGGACAATATCATTGCTTTCTGTTTAGGCCCCTATTTGTGTATGTTTTCTTTGGTTAAACATTTTTCCAAACAATTACGCGCTGAATCTTGACATATTTATTATCCTCACTTAGTATAGACGTCAGAAATTTTATTTGCTATAAAAATACGTTGTAATGTTTCATCTACCAACCGTATATTTAAAAAAAAATATTTAAAGTTCGGAGGTACTGTGATTTCTCCCATCGAAGACCAGAAGTGATATTGTTTTGATAATTGCAGATTTATATCTGGGTAGGGTGAGGTATCTTGCATTAAATGATACTATAAAAATGTATAACCATTTTTTTCGCTACATAAAATAGGTCTACCTTATTCGGAATATTTTTCTAAAATAAAATTACGTCAGCGTTTTAAAGTACTTGCATACTAAATCTTACAATTATTCATAAATTTTGTTGTTGAACCCTAGAGGCCAAACTTTGCTTTCAAATTAATACAGTGTAAAAGAGAAGTGAAGAATTATTTAGACCAACACTGAAATAACATCAAAATAAGAAATAATGCAACTCGTTTGTGTATGCCAGTGCAAATTTCTGGTTATGTCTCTGTAAGATTTTTCGCAACTTATTCGGAGACCAAGTCAACAGACAGTGGGTTTCAGGGCAAACTAGATCTACAATATGAGTCATTTCCATTTTTATGTATGCAGTTTTTCTTTTTCAATTGAATTCATTAACAAATTTTCACTTTTGTTTTTCAATGGTTTCTTAAAAAAAAACGTTTGTTTTAATGTTGCATGATATATATGTATGGTGTTTTGTTTTTTTTTCATAAAGGTTCTATGCATGATATAAGTGTGGGAAAAAACTATGCTTTAAGGACATTTCAAAACATACAATTTTACATGCAAGCTCTTGATTCATCTAGATGATAATAATAATAATAATAATAATAATAACAACACTTTCATTTTTATTAACTCTTTCTCTCCTAATTGACGATACCATCGTTGATTTGACCTCATTTAATTAAATTAATGTTCAATTTTATAAACGTTACTTTGTGCTCTATACTAACTAAAACTAACATAGAAATAAGAAATAATGCAACTCAATTATCCGGATTAATTGGAAAAGGGGTCTATCCAGATAATCTATCGTCCGGATAACTTTATGCGGAATATTATAAACGGTGCTTTCCATCAACACTATAAAGAAAACTCCTATGAGGGTTATACAGGGGAACAAAATATTATAGGTAGTAGCCTCCCATTATTGAAAGAAATAATCGCTGCACGTCAGCAAGACCACTTGCATACCGTACTGTAAAACATCAACAAAAGACAGTCCGGATATTTGACATCCGGATAATGACATTCCACAGTACCGGTACTAGCAAAAATGAAGGCACGATGATTCTTTTTCTTTTAATTGAAGACCAGTACGTGTAGTGATTAAGGGAATTAGATCAAGAGCGAGAACTCGTAACTTTATATAGCCAATTTAATGCCCAATGCAGGAGCTCATGTTTAATTTGCATAAATTCAAATTGATTCAGAAGTAGTCAAAGCTACATCTAAACTTTAAAGCTTCTATACTATTTGTTATTATCAAATCTAGAAATCTAATTAGTTTTTAATTAAACTCTTGTTAAACATGGTGGGAAACGTGGTCGAGAGGCCAAATGCGCTTGGCTACCTAGAACTGGGCTTGAGGTTCGACACCCGACTCGGGCAGAGTAATGTATACTGAGCGCAAATGAAATGGACCAAAAGCTCTGACCGCTATATAAAAGCTAAAATAATAAAGTTTAATTAGCTTAATCATTATCTCTTCAAATTGAGTAAGAAATAGTTGAAGCTGCATCTAATTCCGTAAGTGTTTATATGTATACCTATAGTAACCTAGACATAAACATTTTATTTGTAAATAAGTTTTAAAACAATATAAAAGTCTATATTAAAAAATTGTTAAACGCAATACCTCCCATGGAAGACTCCAAATGCACTACATACGAATCATTCCATCATATAAGTATCTCCATAATACATTGCAACTTCAAAGAAAGAAAAAAAAAACTAATGTTAATATAGTACAAATATTTAAAATGATTTATTGAAGAAGAGCAGGATTATAGAATAGGATTGTAGATAACACAGCTATACAATCTATTGCAGGCACATCTTCCTTGGCATTTATACAGTGGAGGCCTGCATAAAAATGTTATCTAGAGGCTTTATCCATGGAACTGGCTAGATTTTTTGGTTATTTCCATAGCGTAAGTTCTGTGTGTTTTTTCGTGTTCATTTCTGTAAAGTATCTGAATTTGGTGGGTAGCTCAAGCTTAGGTGAACTTCAATTCATGCTTCAAAGTAATAAAACAAATTTAGCGCTGCTGTGCGTTCGATTCTATTGCCTTTAGTATCACCACCTAGCGACGCCACTGAAGTAACCATACCTTAAAAGCACTAAAAAAATGATGCAAGTGTATCGAGATTTCCTAGGGTACTGGACATGATGGGAAAAAAATGTTTTGCAGAAGCTGTAGATGAAAACACAAATCATAAGCTATGCATAGATTCCAGTGTAAATAAATATAATTGTTATTGCCAATTGTTATATGTTTAGTTTTATTGCATTCTTTGTCAAGTTCTATATACTTTGAAATGTTTCTGACAGTTACATGACGATGGCCGCAAAGCAGCTTGGGAACCTGTCAGCCCTGAGAACATTTCGTGTATTGAGAGCCCTTAAAACTATCTCTGTCATCCCAGGTTAGCATTCACAATGTTTAGAAGAGTCCATCTTCTGTTTGAGATCCGTCAACAACCCCCCCCTCCAAAAAAAAAAAAATATATATAATTAAAAGAAATAAAAAAATTAAAGATACTAAAAAAGGCAACAAAAAGGTTTTTTTGTTTTTTTTTTTGAACAAATGAACTATAGAGTAACACAAAGATAAAAACTCTTTCTTATCAAATATCATTTAATAGAGCATGAAACGGTTGCCGGACTCCGCCAGAAAAAAAAAAGCAATGGCTAAATTCGAAAAATTTAAATAGTCATTAATAATTCTATGAGACATAGATGTGTATATTAAAATTCGAGGGACTCTTTTTTTTTCGGTTGAGATATTTTAGTTTGAAATAGAACGAAACACAATGCTGTAATTGAGCCTAATGATTCATCAAACAGTTGACAGGCTCGCGCTCTTTCTCTGACAGGTCTGAAGACTATAGTCGGTGCCTTGTTAGAGGCTGTCAGACGTCTGCGTGATGTGATGATCCTGACAATATTTGTCCTATCCATCTTTGCCCTGGTCGGCATGCAGTTGTACTCGAGCTCACTGCGACAGAAGTGTGTTCAGAATCCTTTTGCAGTTTTTGAGGAGAGCGTCACGCACGAGCAATATTTCGAGTTCACCAATGATACAAGTTAGTATTCTCGAACACTAGTTGACAATTTTGTTTAAAGCAAAACAATTTGAATCAAAGATTTTTATCTAAAATGTTAAGCGAATGTACATTTTTTTTTCTCGAGACAATTGGCCAAATGGCGGCTTAGAAACATAGAGTTTGTGGGAATAACAGTGGTGCAGGATAAGGATATATAGATTTACATGTGTCACTGGGGGAGAGGATCGGTAGGGGCAATCGCCCCTCACCCCACTCGTCCAACACCTCCTTCCTGCGGTCGAATAAGAACAATAGCAAACCAAGTTGCATAATAATCGAACTGTCAATAAGTGGGTCAATGATCATTAAAAAAAAGAAAACACTATTTAATACTAAATACAACTACTTAGTATTCAGAGTATGTACAAATTATGTGATAAGTTAATGCAGCATTAATTGTACAATTGAACACACCTCACGCACGCAGACTCAGTTCCGGCCACACGGCCCGGTGGCTCCAAATAGTGCAACATGGAGATGTAAAGACTCAAACTAATCACGTGACCAGTCACGGCTTCTAGGGCGATCTCAAAACCGAACACTTCATCGAAGCCCCAAGCTAACACCCAGAAACATAGAATACTTGGAGATCTAGCGATGCTGCTAAATCACAGAACATTCATTAACGACCCCAGTACCGAAAAAAATAATACATTTTCTGTTGTACGTGCCGTTGTAGCGCAGACAGAATCTATAGACTGAACACCCTCTCAGCCTAGCCCTAGAGAACAATACAGGAACTAAGCGTGACGTAAAACACACACACAATATTATTGACAACAAAGCACGCCTAACCCTAACCCTAACCCTAACCAATTCTTAAACCTAAGAGCACGACTTCTAGAAGAGAAAAAAAACTTCACGCGCACGCGATAGGCGGTTCCATTTTTTTTTTAGAAATAACAGTTTGTTAACATAATTAGTTACATATCTATACGATATAAGCTACTTATTGATATTTTATCATATCTTTATATCACGCAACCAGGCCCTATCTGTTATGTTGATGATTTTGGTTCCCGGTCATTTCATCCCCGGTCACTTTATCCCCGGTTATTTCATCCCCGGTCACTTTATCCCCGCCACTTCAACCCCTGGTCATTTCATCCCCTGGTCATTTCATCCCCTGGTCATTTCATCCCCCGGTCATTTCATTCGCCGGTCATTTCATCATCTGATCATTTTATCTAACAAATAGTAATTGTACAAATCGTGAAATGAGCAGTATTTAATACATTCATTTTTTATTTAAATGACAAAAAGTGTAACACATTAGATGGGAATAAAATTAAAATTAAATGCCATTAATAACTTTACAAATTTAATATGATTAAATATAAAGGTAATGTAAAAAAGTGTTATCCTGATATCCTTATTTCAAGGCTAAAAATGACGCGCCCAATTTCAAGAAACATGGTCGTACTTGCACCACACCTTGGCCTTTGATGATAAGTTATCAGCGGCACGGTGTCATAATTATTCTAATCGCACGTCTTTCTCTCAAAAGATTTCCACTACTTGCACCACACTTTGGCCTTTGATGAAAAGTTAGCGGCATGGTCATAATTATTAATAAGTTATTATAATCGTACTTCTATCTCTCAAATGAGTTTCACTACTTCCACCAAACCTTGGCCTTTGATCATTACGTCATGCGCAGGATAATATTAGAATACACATCCAATATATCCTATACTCTTAAGCGAGCAATTCTTGTATGTATGTATATATGTATATATATATATATATATATATATATTTTCGAAAACGGCTCTAACGATTTTCTTTAACATTTCACGGTATGTGCATAATAGTGAGAAAAAAATTCTCAACTCATTGGCCACATCAGGAAAACTCGAAGTCGACAGTTATATCGGTTTGAAAATGGCTCATTATCGAGAAAATAATTTTGGCTAGAATGTTTTATGAATGAAATTTTCTATATGACGTCAATGGGGAAAAAAAACTTGACACCGCTTACGTCACTAGGCTCCAGTACACTCAGACATTTCTTCGTAAACAAGAACCCGTTTTAATAATTCAATTGGTGTAAATAAACATTTGCGCACCATCTTATTCTACATTGATCCATTATGAAACTATGGAAGAAAAATAATGAAATTAAATATATTTATGTATGATTAGTTATTGTGTTTTAAAGGCTTTATAAATTGTTTACACCCGTAGGTAGCTTTTACTTTATTATTATTTTGCAATGTGTTTAAGCTTCGATGTCTACTGTCCCATACCAAAACATAGGAAATGGTCATAAAACAGCTTATCTATGCCTTACTTGCAGAACCAGGGCCGGCCCTAACATTTGCAGGGCCCTATGTGAAATGGATTGCGCGCGGACCAGCAAGGGTAGGGCTAAGGATAATAAGTGAAAATAAAAATTTTGTATTAGAAAATAAATTCGTATTTGCATTACATTTTTATTAAATGAAAGCTGACGATGCCGTTTTTTTTTTATATCACTCGTAGGACTGGCGTTTACCATATTGATTGACACCCCAAAGTGACATTTTTTTTCTCTTTTTAAGGACATTTTTATGAGTTTCAGGAGATTTCCATGAGCTCCTTGAAAACAAGGAGACCACCGGAACCCGATTATAAATTATAATGGTTTAATTTAATAATTTACACCTAGAATTAGCACGGGGCTTTTGAACCTTCGGGGTCCACTGAGGCAGAATAAGCCTAAAGCTGGCCCTGATGATATCCAGCTCGCGGTCAACGAATTTTCATCACTCTGCTGCTTTTTTTGGTTAACCTATAAACCTCGGTAAAACAGAAGTCATGTTCCAGAAGTCACCCAATAAAACTTACTCAGCTCAAAGAACACCGCGCACACACATCCCTTAAAGTGGTAGATAACATTGTCTGGGAAGCATAGAATCAAATGACGCATTGCTTTAAAGAGAGTTTGATATATGGTCAGGGATACACGTGCTTTTGGACGCCTCCAAGCGCTCCGCCTGTCTACAAAAATCAGTGTCAACCAGTGATTCTCTAAACCCCTCTCTGTGGATCTGAGACATGAGTACTTTATAGAAAGCAACTAAGACTTCTTAAACAACTTCACCAAAGACCGCAATACAAACAGCGATATTCTTGCAAAATGGTATGAACTTCTTATAATCCGACAGTCACGCTTTGCAGGGCACTTATTCCGTATAGGGGACGAACATATTTTGGCAATCTTTTTTTTTTAGTAAGCTGAAAGGTTGTCGGAGTAACAGAGATGCCTCACAATAACGCTTCTTTAGAACACTAACGCGATGTTTTTAAGTCTCAAAGGGGAAAATGCGCGATTTTACTTTGTTACTAGGTGCACGTTTTACACTATAATGTAGAGATTTTGCATTGTCGTCGAGTCCGAAGATTAGTGAGGAATGCAGTATTTTCCGTGGCTGCGCAGCCCCAGCTGTGACCTACATATTTTGCCACATCCAGGGCAAGCATAACTATTGTCCGCAGGTGGTCGATTTAGATTTAATTTTCGTCGTCTGCGTTTGTCCTCGGCAGCAGATTTCCTTTTGGTCTCAAATGTGTATCCCGTGGTGCGGTTCTGCCACCGTATGTCCATGATGGAGCGCAAGCATCTTTGGTGAAAGCACTCAAGAAGTCTGAGTAGTTTTCTGTAAAGTGTCCATGTCTCAGAACCATAATGAATATATTAATTGCAATATTAAATGTCAGAAAGTAACCATTTTAGAAGATACACTGCAAAGACTTTCTTCCAAGCCTACAAGCAATGTAAAACGTTAAGACGTGAGCTGTGGTTTTCTATAGGCCTAATGTTGGGGGGGACTTTCTATTCTAATCGCCATGTACAATTAGGCCTACATTGAGAAACGACAGAACGAAAAATCAACTCTTCGGACTGATAGTCTTTACCCGATCGTTCATTTTCGTAATTAAAATATTCCCAAAATGACTTCGGGTATATATTGTTCCTTAACAAATTATTCATCCGAGCGAGGCTCGGTCACCTTATATTACAATATAGAATATATACTGCATGTACTGCCCTTCCCATCTTAGCCTTTCGAGGGGGTGGAATTTTTATAAATATATCATTTATAGGCCTACTTCGTGACCAAAATTACTTAAATATATATCCTATACTCTTAAGCGAGCAAATTAAATATATATATATATATATATACATTTTATTTCGAAAACGGCTCTAACGATTTTCTTTAAAATTTCAAGGTATATGTAAATAAATGAGAAAAAATTCTCAACTCACAGGCCACATGAGGGAAAACTCGAGATCGACTGTTATATCGTTTTGAAAATGTTTCATTATCGAAAAATTAATTTTGGCCAGAATGTTTTATGAATGAAAATTTTCTTTGACTCAAAGGAAGAAAAATAAAACTTGACACCGCTAACGTCACTAGGCTTACTGCAGTCCACTAAAACAATGACAAAACATTTCTTTGCAAACAAATGGATCAATGGACCTAAGCAAGCATTTGCGCACCATCCTATTGTATAGATATAGATCTATGTGTCGGCTCTATTAGCCTTGTCAACAAAGTAAAAGCCACCAAACACCGCTCTCCGCAATTAAAGTGTAAACAATTAATAAAACTCGCAAACCACAATAACCAAACACTTCTGCAAATTTTATTTCTTTCTTCCATAGTTCCATATTATGTTAATCTACTAAGTGTTTGTAAGTGTCTGCGCATTATTACAGTACAAAATAAAAAGCCATGAGTATTTCCAACAATAATTTTGTTACAAATGGGTCACAAGAAAAGATATTTCTGTTGTGTTGGACTGGTCTTTAAACAATCTGAAAATCATGTCTGTCTTCAACTGTGTGTACAACTGATTGTCTTGAATTGAAACCATGTGTTCTTGATTGGTTGTGTCTTGAAACCATGTGTTGGTCTTAGTCTTAGTAGAAAAGGTCACAGTTAAACAAATGTGTGTGATCAGTCACAAAACTGGCTCTTTGATCATTTTGCTGCAAAGTTTGTTAATTTCCATTTCTTTTGGAATACTATAACATTTTAAAGCTTACAATTTATCAAATTTCTAGTTTCTTTAATAAAAATGTTACTGTATATTTAAATTATTTCTTTATACTATGATCTCATCTAGATTTTGTATTATTTCTTCATAATCAGTGGTTGCCCTAATACCACCACCAATGGAACAGCAGATTATGTGTGCCTTTCAATTGGACCTAATCCTAATTATGATTTTACAAGTTTTGACACTTTTGGTTTCGCCATGTTGTGCGCTTTTTGACATGACTCATGATTTCTGGGAGAGTCTTTATCATCTGGTCAGTTTTTATTGCTTCACTTTGTATTTTGACTTGCCATTTCTAATCTGAAGCTTTGATTGTTCCTCTTAAGTAACTAATTTCATTATAAATTAGCATCAGTAATATAGTTTTAATCATAAAGTTCAACTTGTCTTCTAATATTTCTGTAACAATCTGGATTTTGACCCTGGCTGTTGCACTTCAGTTGATTTATTTTATTATAATTATTATAAATCAGCAACTTTGATGTTTCATACCAAACCAAGAACAAGGATAATCAATAAAAAATGGAGTCCTGCTTCTATAATTTATATTTCAATAAATAATTCGAATAGATCTTTACAAAATATACAAAATATGCAAAGTCACATATATACAATAACTCAATATATTATAAATTACTAGACATATCTATTTCTCACATTATCGCACAAAATCTGAATAGCCATTTTCTTTTTACATTAGACGATGATTGCCACTTAGTCTACCATAATTCTTATTCCCAAAGACAAACTTTGACCTTAAGTAACATATTATTTGATTCCCGTACTTATTTACGTTACAATTTCAGTTATCAAAACTTAACAAGAAGTAAGCATTATCTAAGGTTTGATTTTTATTAGTAATTATCAAAGCTATGAGAGTTGGTCTTAAATATGTTTTCCTCATTGTCAGGGACAAAGTTAACAACAAAAACAAAGAACAATACTCTCACATGCAGAAAATACAAAAATTAAGATAAAATTTAAATGTTTAACATTATAAAGACAGAGAAACAAATACTGTAATCCAAGTTACTCGTTGAGAGTAACATTGCACCTGCCATCGCTTATGACACTGCTGGCTAAGCTTAATACCACACTGAAAGAGTTGATTAAGACATTAGAATATTACATATTGTTGTTTCTGGTTTCAGCATACAGTTTTTTTGTTTTGTTTTGAATGTTCTATAATTATTCCGCAGCATGATTCTGTAAGCAGTGGCTCTGGTCATAGCATGGATAAGGATAAAACATCAGAAAGTAATCCATTTCTAGGCAACAGTGGCACAGGACAAAATGTTGAAATGAAAGGTAAGAGGTATTTTACAGTTGCGACATATTTGTCTGAGAGTTGCCAAATTCGCGGTATTCAATTTTCTCTCTCACCTGCGAAAGGGGAGCAATTTTGTAAGTCCCTCTTGCCAGTACATAGCCTCTCCACAGCAAGTCCTATGCAGTATCTCCTCGTGAGGCTGCGAAGCTTCAGGCTAAACTGCAAGGGTCACGGAGGAGGTTTGGCCCCAAGATGTGAGGCAGGCATGGCCCGTCGGCGTGCGGACACGCCCTGTTGCCCACAAACAAAACTCCTAGCTATAGTTCAATAGCCGCACTGCCTTGTGTGTGAGCCTCTGTAAGGTCTAAGGGAGTAAACCCTAACAGAAAATCCGGTCCTGGAGCCCCGTAAACGGGGTGACAGTAGTAACACTACTGCTCTCTGGCAAACTCCTGCAGCCACCTGTCCCCAAATTGTGATGGCTCGCCATCCCTTTGGACCCGGTCAGTAAGGAAGAGAGGCGTGTGCTAACGTGTGGGCAGCCCAGCACTCGCAAACTTACCGCCCAGGCTTTCCCCCAGCAATGGAGAGGTCACTCCATCTCTGACAGAAATGTCTTTGGAAAAACACGGAGAGTGGTAGTTACCGGTGATAAGTTCCTAGCTGATTGGCGTAAGCTGGAACGCCAGGGACCACTCTTGACGGTAGGAGGGGCTTTTTAGCCTCACTGGATAGCTACTGCCTGCCTTAAACCGAGCAGCCCTCGCCGCAGCTTGCCGCACCACTGGGTGCTAGGTGCTAAGACAAAATAAAAAAGCAAGCTGCTCACCCGCACCTGCAAATACAATCAAAAGATAACTAGGTCTGTATAGCCCTAACAACTTCTACTTTAAGTGCTAATGTTTATATTAAGCCATTATCTGCTGTGGAGGTTATCAAGTTGTATTGTGGAATGTACTTAAAAGAAGTTTTCTAATAAAAGGATAGTTTTCAATCCCTCCATCTATCCCAGTGGTGCTACAGCCAATAGATTATCATTGTTTTTAGATCTAGATGGCCCTGGCCTGCTTTAGCACATCTCTCCACCAACCTGAAGTTGAAGTCAAATATATATCTTTAACTGTCTACATTCTACAATTTAAATCATTATGTTGTTATAAATAAGAAAAACGTGAAGGGTCCATGGCAAAATAAACAATAAAATTCAATTTTTTAGCCTGCGAACAAATGAAAGGGTGAAGCCGGTGGGTATTGCTAAGAGATGCGGAATGTTTAGTTGGTCAATTGAATGTATAGGGGAAGTGTCTAACTTTAAATCATTATAGCCTATCGCTATAAGTTTTAAAAAATGTGGTCCATTATATTGTAATAAGTAAGAAAAAAAAAGAGGGATCGGTGGCAAAAAAATATAGCTTTGGAACAAATCAAAGTGACAAACCGGTTGGTAATGCTAGCATACGAATACAGTTACCCTCACAGACCTATATATTTATGTGTGTGTTTATCCGCAGTAAATGGAATCTCCGATTCCTTTTCCCTAGAAAACATCGAACTCTGTTTGAGCATGGATTGAGTGCAGAAAATTGGTATGAAACACCGAATCCTAATACTTACAATACTTCGCTCATTTTCATTGCGGTAATTCCCATTTTAACTCGCTAAACAAAAACTTACTAAATGATTGATTTTTTTTAGGAAAGGCTGTTGTAACATTGCAAAGAATTATATTTTTAACGCCTTTCGGAACAATTTTGGTTCATTAAAAGAACGTGGGTAAGTCTTATTTAATTGTGAGATAATTAAATATATTATTTTAAAACAATTAGAATTATAACGCTCGCATTCAGGTTTTCCGATATAAGCCTATATTATATATGTAATGGTCCAAAAAGATTTACAATTAAGTAGACTCTATATAGGCCTACTCTTGTTTTATGTGTCATTAAATCTACCATTATATTATATCTTCTTATGTATCTTTTAAAAATACAGGGGGGGGGGGCGGTGGTTGAGTGGTTAAGCGCTTGGCTTCCAAACCTGGGGTCCAAAAAGATTTACAATTAAGTAGACTCTATATTGACCTACTCTTGTCTTATGCGTCATTAAATCTACCATTATATTATATCTTCTTATCTATCTTTTAAAAATACAGGGGGGGCGGTGGCTGAGTGGTTAAACGCTTGGCTTCCGAACCTGAGGTCCTGGGTTCGAATCTCGGTGAAGACTCTAATGTCTACCTAATTTTAGTTGGGGAAAGCAAAGGCTGTTGGTCGTTTTGCTGGCCACATGACACCCAGCTCGTTAACCGTTGGCCTAATAATCAGATAAACAGATAAAATTCAGACGTTACTTCCATAAAGAAGATGATTCGGCTACGTCCTATGCGTCATGCATTTAGTCACTAGTCATGCAAGTTAACCAACCCATTCCATGCTCTAATAGCACTAGGGAAGAAGGGGCATTTGTACACATTTGGCAGGAGGAACTCGTTAGCTTTAGGTGGCAACCTTTTGTCCTACACGTTAAGCTTCTAAACGTTATCGCTGACAGCACCTTGGAGGTGGGGAGGGGAGGGGGGGCTGGAAGCATGAGACAGCGGGTAGATTGGTCATGACGATATCATCATTTATTTCGGGGGGGCGGGGGGAGGATGGCAGCCGGTAGAGTATGAACCCGGGACCATCGATAAATCTTAACGACAGTCCAGCGCGCATACCACATGACCAGGTCATGCTTTGTTCTCTAGTAGGACGGAAATTAAACTATTTATTGCATACCACACGACCAGGCAGCCTACAATACTGGAAAATATGAATATAAGTAAAGTTCAGACTTTATCTTTCTACCGGGCAGATGATGTAAAGGTCATCTGTTTCTGTGGCCCACGGTTAACAAGGCTGTCAATGTGGCCAGCATAACGACCAAGCGGCCTTACTTTTCCCTAACTAATCTCAGCTAGCCATTAGAGCTGGGTAGACTCAGAAGTGTCCTAAAATCCAGAATGTACAAATACCAGTTTTCACAAGGTTTCGAACCCAGGACTCAAAGATCGAAAGCCAAGCGCTTTACCGCTTTTTCACCAGCGTTCAAAATTATGGATAAAAAGTTGTATTTTTTTTTTACATTAAAGTTGAACAAATAACAAAAAAAAACAAAAACAAACAAACAAGAAAAAGCCTTTAAAAAAATCTTATCCGAAGTGTAATTGTATCAATAAGTTTATATCAGTCATGTAATGGACCTCATTCACTAACCGAAAACAAACAACAATTAGCCACGTGATAATATTGATAAAAAATTAAAAAAAAACAGTGACGGCGATAAACTTAGTGGATTACGAAATGTGTATTGAAGAGATAAAGAACCACGTGGCTAAATGTTTGCTTACGATTGGTGCATGAGGTCCATTACATTTGTTTTTGTTTAGCGCAATTTCGTGCTTTTAGTTTTCTACAAAATTGAGACTGACAAATACGCAACTATAAACAGTCTTGTATATAGGCTTATATCTAGATCAACAAAAATACGTTAAATCCGTATAGGCCTAGCGCTGATAGCACAAATCTGCTTAATGAGTGATTCATCATCACCAGACTAGAAATATATCTAATTAGCATGCAGGGTCGACATTTCATCTTAAGGAAGAAACAATGGCCTTTTAACATATGTAGTCTAAACCAGTAGAGCTAATTATTCATCACGAATTATTACCGATTCATAGTAGAGACTATTAGGGCTAGGCGAATACACTTAGAGCCATAGAGTTCTGATTTGCTTGAGATTGGATTTATATTTCGCAATTTTTTCTCGATAAAAAAAATCTTTGTGTCCTGTGCAAGGCCACAACTAATCGGAGGTATCAGGTGGCTGCCTAGTTTGCTTATTCATAAAGCCGGCCCTACATGGAGAAAGTAAAATAACCGAAGTTTCTATCCCCATAACAGCTAGAATTTAGTTGCCAACTCCCAAATCCTAGGTAATAAAGTCAGCAATGATGAAACTATCCCAACTGCGTTACTGATAAAAGGCAAGAATGAATCAAATCCTGACAGGAAAACCAAAAACTTACCAGAGTGTAGGTCTAATTAGCATGCGTGTTTAGATTTACACAGTAATGGATTTTATCTTGCCTTAAAAAAAACAACAACAACAGACTGTAATGTATAAAATAAGAGAAATGAAACAAGAGCAGTGTGTCACATTGTGGCTAAAATATGAATGAGTATAAGAGACCAAATGAGAAACGCGAGATAATAACTTTGTTTTAAGAGTGCAGTCACGTACTCGCGGTAACGTCAAGATAGGACGAATTTATTACAATGAGTCATCGTAGTAAATCATGACTGTACAGTAACCTGTGTATAAGATTAGATAAAATAAGATAAGAAGACGAAATAAATGGATAAATAGACTAAATGTATCTTATCTGTCACATGACTTTCTTGCCCTGACAGTTTGGGTCACCATGTCCATCCACATCTCCTGGCCAGCAGCTGAATTAAGTAGAGGTCAGTCCATTCTTGTACGTGGTCCAGCCAGCTTTTCCTTGGACGATTTATTCCACTGTACCTTGAAGAATGACTTAAGACAGTGAATCATGTTTTACAATATGACCAAACCAGCTCAGCTATCGTCTATTCCTCGTTTTTGCTAGTATCAATAACAGTAAATAACCCCCCCCCCAAAAAAAATCGATTGAATCAGAAAAAAGAAATGCATTTTTTATTGGAATGGGGCATTTCCTTTTCTAATCTCAAGGGACACCTCTGGCCGATCATATTTGATCCTTATAGTGCAACTCATAGTCTGTTTATTCTATCCTTATCATTGGAATGATTTAACTAAGTTATATTAGACTAACAAGGGTATAGGTATACATATATAAACTAACTATAACTTTATTGTGTTATAACTTTATTTTATTATCAATTTATTGTATTATACCTTTATATATATAAGGCATTGAACTTTTTAAAGGATTATGATAGAAGTCTTTAACCTGTGATTTTTAACTTGGAATCTTTAGGACGCCTTTGTGTCCTGACATTAGTTGGGGAAAAGTAAAGGCGGTTTGCAGTTGTGCTAGTCACATGACATCCTCATTAATCGTGAGCCGCAGAAACAGATAACCTTTATAATCTAACCTAGAGATCGCAAGGTCTGAAATGGAATCTTTACTTTTATGTGATGCCAAGAATCCTTCGTTTAGATGCGCTTTGATAGTGGAGGACACTCTTTAAAAGATTAACAATACTAATTTAAATTGACATTCATTTTTACAATACCTCTATACCGGTCACTCCTTCATGGATTTAGGTTGGGTGGGAGGATTGCTGATCTTGGAAACAAATGTAGTAATGACAGTTGATGTATATCGCTGAAAAAAGAATTACTAGTTCTTTCGCCACACGAAGGAAAACTCTATTTTGACAGTTATAATTTTTCAAAGTAATAATAAATAAATAGATGTAGATGTAGACTAGATCTTAAGAGTTGTAAATCAGAACTTTAGGTGTAGTGTTAGAACCAGATGTTCTAGATCTAGAAGTAATTCAGATGTCAATGTACTTCCAATAAATTATCACAGAAATATACCTTTCACGGCGGCCGAGTCAGAATATACATATTTCCAAGCAGCTGAAGGCGTCACGGGTTCGAAACCCGAAATAAACCATTTTTTAAACTTTAAAAAAAAATAATATTTGAAGTTTAACAATGGAGGTATTATCTTTTTTTTAATATGTTTTAAAAATGTTTTACTAATTCATACAAAGACTAAGACTAAAACTGGTTTATTGATCTTTATGGAAGCTTGTTGTGATTACAAAGACACTTCTCTCATAATAAGACAACACAACATAAACATTCATATCGACAAAATAATTAAAATGGCACTTTTGCTTTGTTTTCAATTTAGCAGTAGAAGTGTGTGTCTCTGCTCTAGTGATTAGATCACAAATAAGAAACAGACATTTGGGTGAAAAGGCAGTGCTTGAGTGCTCTTGTAATGTCATCGATAAGCCAGATCAAATCAGTATTAGAAGGGATAAAGAAAATTACTATTCTTAATATTTTTGTATGTGACACAAACAGACTACCATACAACTGCACGACATACAGTCTCGCCATACTGGGAAAGCACGAGAGAGATTCCTCGAAGGCAGGCGCCATTACGATGACTATAAATAGACTGGAGTGTTCAGACCAAGAAATATATGAATGACAATAAGTGCGATTGCATCCTTTTGTATCAAGTACAGCCACATCTACCTTTACAATCATTCCAGGTAAAAATATCTATCTATCTATCTCTATATATATCTATCTTATGTAATTTAATCTTATTATCTATATCTATATCGATCTATCTTTGTATTGTGTATGTATGTATGTCTTAAATGTGTATTCCGTGGCCTTTGAGACATACGTACATACATCCGCTGACATGGACAGACGCAGACGGCGTAGGGAAACAAATCTAAATCGACCACCGGCAAACAAAGGTTATGATTGCCCTGGGTGTGGCAAAATATGTAGGTCGCAGCTGGGGCTGCGTAGCCACGTGAAATACTGTATTCCTCATTAATCTTCGGACTCGAAGACAAGCCTTATTATATGTGTACGCATATATGTATGTATGTTTTTGTGTATGTGTGTATGTATTTATGTCGCTCTGTCTCTCACTCTCTTCTCTCTTATTGTTCTTAATAAATATATATATATTGACTTTTTTTTTACAATAAAGCTTGTCTCCCATTACAGACGTGGATAATAGATACCATCTCTTGTACTCCGTAACTAAAAGTAAAATGAAAGATGTATGCAGTTAAAACAATTCCTGATGGAACATGCCCTCATGCATCTTCAGCATAGCTACGACCTACATCTACACCATCGTCAAGCAGTGACATTGGACCCCAACATGTCGCAGTGTATCTTATTTTCTGCTGGCTTATCTTATTTAGTTGTATGGAGGCTAATGTTGTATACGACGTAAAAAACAAACGACAAACAACAAACAATAAACGACAAACGATGTAGTATCAAGGTCATCTGTTTCTGCGGTCAGGGTTAACGAGGGTGTCAAGTGGCTAGCACAACGACCAATCGCCTTTACTTTTCTCAACAAACAATAAGAAGGCCTATCCATTAGAGTTGCGTGGACTTACAGGCTAATTTAAGATTCCAGATTTAAGATTTAAAATTTCAAGATTCGAACCTGGGAAGCTAATAAACTTAACACTTAGCCACCGCTCCTCCAAACACCATAAGATTGACAGACAAACGTTTTATAACTAAATACATTGCACAATCATCTCAATCCCACTAACTGAGAGAACTTACCGGATGAAACTGTAGTTTGATTTCAAATATTCAAAGCGTACAGTAGTTTCCCTTTTATGACAGTAGTCAGTAGCAAATCGGTTATTTGTTTAAAAATATAACGTATGGTAATAAGGATCTAACTCAAGAAAATGATTATATTGTCGTTGAGCAATCAGACCAGCTGAACTACCGTGCTTTTCATTTGCCTTCCAACAGCGTTGTGCTAACTTTTACTTCAGTGGAGACTTTTAATTGTTTAGCATGTTTCAGATGTTACTCCAGATTTGTAAATAATTACATCTTTCAGTGGCGTAGTTAGGAATTTTGAGGGCCTGGGTGATCGACCTCTTTAGAGGCCTCTGCATTTTGACATTCAACATCATGAAATGAGATAAATGGCGTGATAGTTAATGTAAAAACACATTTCGGACACTCATTTGGGACCCCCTTCAAGTAAAGGCTTGATGAGATTATTAAAGTTGATCCCCCTCCACCCACCCTAGCTACGCCACTGACATCTTTTGAACCCAGGACCATCAAGACCATCGAACGTCAGTCCAGAGCGCACACGACGAAACAGCCTACGATACTTGAAAATATTAATACAAGTAAAATTTAAACCTTGTGATCTACGAGGCAGATGAATTATATGTTATCTGTTTCTGTGACCCACGTTAACAATGGTGTCATGTGGCCATCACAACAACAAACCGCCTTTACTTTTTACCCAACTAATGTTAGGAACCCATTAGAGCTCAGTAGACTCAGAGGCGCCTTAAGATCCAGAAAGTAAAAATCACAGTTTTTCCCCAGGTTCGAACCCTGGATTCCAGTTTACCACTCCACCACAATTTCGAAATTATGAATAAAATCTAGTAAATTAATTTAATACTTTAAACATGTATTACAAATGTATTACAAATGCTTAGTTTACAATAGGACTAAAAGAGTTTTGGATTAGTTGTAAAGATACGTTTGAACCAGTTCTCTAGACTTCGTCTTCTGTATCATCAAAAGTAAAAACAAACAAACTTGTAAATAATTGGGTAAAGTAACAAGTAACCAAAAACAAGAAAAACCTAAAAAAAAATATTTTTTTTTAAAATCACAAAACTTAAACGAAGTGTAACGTATTAATTAGTTTGCATCAGTCAGTTTAGCGAAAGTTCGTGTTTTTAGCTATGACTCTATCACTTATTAAGAAAGAAAGGGATGTCTGGGTGGATTTTACCTTAATACTTTTTAAAAGCATTGCAATGTTTTAAAAGGGGGAGGGAGAGACATGAATGCGAACTCCTGGCTCTCGCCTTCTCGGGTCGACGTGATAATCACTCTGCTAGTGAGGTACTTTTGACTAGAGAAAATGGCATGTTTTTCATTACAATTTAGAAAGACGACTTATAAAAGGCACTAATTCAGCTTATACTATCCCTTCAGTAAAGTACAATTTCTTTCTCTAGGTCGAGATACCAAACAAAATAAATTATTACCAATAGTTAATTAACTAATTGGTTTATTAGTTGTTTTTTAGTGATCCTTGTGCTGTCTGGTAAAAAAAAAAAGTAGTTGCGCAATATTTCAGCTGGGTGCCGCAGAAATAACGTGTACACACTTTTACCACACACATTTCAGTTAGAGTGAATTGAGAGAAGCTTTGTAAAAATTGGGAAAGATAAAGACATAGACCTTGTCACTTAAATCAGACGGATGTGCTCCCTGGTAACGGTCACATTCTTATATGCTTGTCAATCTTGGACACTGACTATAAAACTAGAGAGGAGGATACTAAAGATGGAATTGAGCCATATTACAAACCCTCGAGACTCACAAAAACATTATTTCACGGAACAGTGCCAGGAAAAGAAAAAGAGACAGATTGAGAAATCGATGGGAAGACTACATAAAACATGGACTTGTCATTGAAAGAGATAATTTTCAAGGCAAAATAATTAAGAGAAATGGAGAAAGACGGTCTGCTGATCATGTGTGGTACCCCATCGTTTCTAGAGACACACGGATAGGTAAAGGTGAAAGTGATTTGAGAAGACAATATAGAATCAAACTCTCTACAAACCTACACTCAAATCCTTATTTGTTTTTACACACTTTAAAAAAAAAAGACTTTTTAGGTTATAATAGAAATGTCTATGTTTCAATCCATTGACAAAAAACAAAAAATCTTTGGGGTTTGAACAGGGCCTGTCTTAGGTCATCAGGAACCCTAGGTGAAGCGAATAGGACGACCCAGTTTGAGATTAGAATAACAACACGTCTTCTGCACCTGTTGTCTACAAGGGCTTTTGTATTGGATCAAACGTGTATCCATCGGCCTTCATTAGAGCTCTCCAGCTGTCTTTTTCAAAAGTAATATTCTGCCAGCTTTTTTTTTCCGCTATGCCCATGATCTTAGTAGCGCTTAATAAAGGCACCTCTGTCACGACATTTTCCTTCAAGCTTGCCTGTAAGTCCACCCACCTCTAATATGCACTTGGCATTAGTTTGGGAAAGGCGGTTGTTCGTTGTGCTGGCCGCATGACACCCTCGTTAACCATGAGCCACAGAAACAATTGACCTTTACATCATCTTTTATATAGATCGCAAGGTCTGAAAAGGGTACTGGCCGCATGACACCCTCATTAACCATGAGCCACAGAAACAATTGACCTTTACATCATCTGCTATATAGATCGCAAGGTCTGAAAAGGGTGCTGGCTGCATGACATCCTCGTTAACCATGAGCAACAGAAACAATTGACCTTTACATCATCTGCTATATAGATCGCAAGGTCTGAAAAGGGTGCTGGCTGCATGACATCCTCGTTAATCATGAGCAACAGAAACACTAGACCTTTAAATCATCTGCTATATAGATCGCAAAGTCTGAAAAAGGTGCTTTACTTTTTGTATTATTATTTTTTACTAGACTTTCACTAGTCGGGTTAAACACTTATTGTTTACAATAAGAGAAATTAAACAATAATTTGTTAATTCTATTATATCTATTTTTTAAAAATAATATTTGGGAGTCTGGAGATAAACTAAACTTTGTCACGGAAACTAAATTGAGTTTTACTGATGCCATTTAAATTTTATTTTTTTACAACAATGAAATCGGAATATCTTACAATATTTGATTCTGCATTCTTAAAATTGTAAAAAGTGTAATAAAGTTATTTAATAAAAAAAAAGCTTCTCCTATACCACCGTATACTCTTAAAGCAAGTTTTTCATAGTTTTTCTTTCATAAATGAAAGTGTGTAGTATACTCTAAGAAATAGATGTATAATGAATGTTTGTAGTTTACGCCTTTGTTAAACAAAATGTCTGTATATATTACATTTCCATAGATAAATGTTTCGTTGTAGATTCCTACAGATGTGTTTGATTTCTGCTTGTTTTGTAAGTAACTAGCTGCAGTCTTACTTTTCCTACTGGTATTGAAAGCAGAAGTCTTTGGGTCTGTATCGTCTGTAGTAAGAGACATATACACGCAGGACAAAACAAACTATTGCAAGGCGTCATGGGCCTGTTTTGTTCACGCAAAAGATGTTAATATAAGCACGCTACGTCAAGCGGACAAACTTATACCTTCAAAGTAAGACAATGTTGACTCTAAAATCGTAATGGCGAAACAAGAAATGAATAGGTGACATCCGCGTTCTGAAATGATCTTTCTAAAGTCGACTCTGGTGTAAACCAATAAAAAAAAACTTTTTTAGAAAAAGAAATAGAGTAATTGTTTTAAAAATAAAAATTAAATAATTAAACATGATCTTTGTTGTTGGTGTCATTTTTACCTGATTAATACAAATGTATGAATTAGTAACTTAAATAGCAGTACAACAGATGTCTCGTACCTGGAAAATAAAACAATGTCGTAGCGCTTCCCTCCTTTTCAATTCCACTTGTCAGCACATAACGCCCACCGCACTTTTCGAAACGCTTTATACATTCTATCTCTAAGTAAGTACGTTTTTGAGCTGTGCGCTTATTCCTTTGTAACATGTTTAATAAAAAGTAGACTACCAGTAGAGGCGGACTGGATGTTATGATCGACATGAGCATTTCTATACAATCCGGCCTACAAATTGTATATCATATAATAGTCTTATAACAATTGTATATCATATTATAGTGTTTTAACCTTAATTGGATATAATTTAAAAGTGTTAAAACCTTAATTGTTTATCATTTAGTAGTGTTATATTCTTAATTGTATATCATATACTAGTGTTATAACCTTATCACAAATGTATCACAAATGTCTTACAAATGTCTTACAAGAGTATTACAAATGCATTACAAATATATCACAAATGTATAACAAATGTATTACAAATGTCTTACAAATGTATCACAAATGTCTTACAAATGTATCACAAATGTCTTACAAATGTATTACAAATGTCTTACAAATGTATTACAAATGTCTTACAAATGTATTACAAATATCTTACAAACGCTTATTTTCGAAAACGACGTAAGAGAGTTGAGACTTAGTTGTCAAGAGATACGTCTGCGCCAGTTTCTCTGGACGTCTTTTGTTTCACCAAAAGTCAAAGAGACGTCTGCACCAGTTTCTCTGGACGTCGTCTTCTGTTTCACCAAAAGTCAAAGAACACAAAACTTGGTAATGTTTGGGTGAAGTGTAACAAGTAACCAAAAAAAAAAAAAACCCCAAGAAAAACCTAATCACAAAGGTTCTAGTACATGTAATTCTTATTGTAAAACTAAAGTAGGATACCAGCATCAAAGCATAGCAGACGAGGAGAGAGAAAGAGAGAGAGGAAGTGGAAAAGAGAGCGAGAGAGAGAGAGGGAACGAGAGAGTGTCAGCTTAAACTATACACTTATAAGCTTAATATTGCACTAAGGAACACTGAACTCTGTAAGCGACGCCAACACCAGACGCTGGATACAACAGACTCTTTAATAACACACTCTCACATAACACAGGTTACACACAACACTATATGAGCTTTCATACTAAGTGGAAAAACAACAACACACATACACATAAACACAATGTCAACGGAGAGAGAGAGAGAGAGAACGACGGAATAAAAGTAAGATAATGAAAAAGAGAGAAATAGAGAAAGCAAATAGACAGAGAAAAGAAGGGAGGATACTAGGATCAATCCATAGAAATGGTTTATTCGTGTCAGTTTACCTTGTTTAACTAATCTCCATCATTTGAAGATCAACATGTTCAAGAGAGTCTACTCCCCTTATCTAACAAGGGAAATGTAAAATATCTCAATTTTAGAATAACTTTGTTTCAAATCACTTCTTAATTTATGAAGCTGATATTGATGTCTAGATGGCACACTGTACAGCGTTCGGGGGGCCATATGTGGCCCGCTCAAAAATTATAAAAAAAATGTTAAACTATTACGCTGGAAAAAAAGAGATGACAAGCTAGGTGTTACAAACGAATGGCCGCTGTGCAGGGGAGACAATAATTGTGGTGTTTACAAAATTTATTTTACCCATAAACATAGCATAATGGAAACTATGGACTTTCCAGTTGGTCTTTATACCTCACATAGTTCGCTGTATTGTTATGAAATATAGGTTGGAAACATCTCATTATATACCTCATGAAAACAATATGGTACCGATGATGGTACTTAATGTATCGGTACTTAACGGCAAGTCACGTTTTGCACTTGCAGGTTCTTTAACATGTCTTAAACTGACTAACTTTCCTTGATTCAGTTTTGTAAAACATTTGTCGGCTTTCTCGTCTTTTAAATGTCGACACGCGATTGACGTGTGACTAACAGAAAATATCGAGTTCAATGAAACAAGGTCTCTGTTATCCACAGTGAGCCCTATTCTTTGGACTGGCTGAATATGACCTACGTGCCGAAGTTTGGACTTCCCCTCCAAAGTTTATCAGGATAGAAAACATTAGTTATTGTCGTTTTGCTCTCCGGAAATTTCACTGTAAATTTAAAATAGCATTTGTTTAAAGGGAGGCAATGAAACTTGTTAACATGTAATTATTTATTATAACAAATTTTGACTTATTATAGAGAATTTGTATTACAATATTTAATTTAAAACCACAAAATGTATTATATTGCAAAATAAAAAGTTTGGTTCAAGTATGCTTATACATTAGTTATTTTCTTTTCAATATTTGATTGCGAAGCACTTTAAGTTACGATCAAAATTTTAATAAATAATTATAAATTTTAACATTATTAATATCAAATAACGTGGATACGTTCCTGCTTGACAACACAGGCTCTCTTTATAATCTCGTGTTATATTGAAACTCAACAACTGTGTTTTTTAAAGACTACATTAGTTTTACTTAAAGAAAGAAAATAAGTTATATACTTAAGTACTGCAATAGAATTCACAACATGTAATATTTGTGTTTTAGTATGTTATAGAGTAAGACTGTATTCAAATTAGTGCTTCGTTTCTCAAGCTTTATGTGTGTGTGGTGTGTGCAACAGTCAACGTTCTGATAAAAGGAGGGGACGTAATTACATTTGTCATGACACATTTCTACTTGTCAGTCAACCAGTTGTCCTGGAACTTTATGGAATTTACTAATATACAATTGTTCAACAGTGTCTATCCTTTATCAGCCTCCAGGCCAGAGAAATTCCTTATACTCGTATTACGGGATAAATGAACGCAAATCTTCTCGAGTCGATGAAATCCAGTGTTAGTGGTTTCAATATCCACCTTGAGAACGCATTCCTTATTGCAGGCCAGATAACTAATCTGGATTATACGCAGGGCCGGACCTAAGTATGTGGAGTCACCAGGGAGTCCTTGTGGAGGCTCCTACCATTTTTAAAAATACTTCTAAGACCAAGTCTGCTTTATTGATTCTTATGAAATTTCGATGTGATTACAAGGTCAACGACACTTTTTTCGAAAGTAAATACATAAACAAAAACACTCACATAAATAGAACAGACATAGAACAGACACAACACGGACGTCGACTTCTTATGGTCAAACAGTTCCGCTGGGCAGGGTCCCTATCCCGTATGGGAGACGAACGTATACCAAAGGCAGTCTTTTTTGTTGAGCTAAAAGATGGTCGACGTTACAGAGGCGCCCCTCGGAAACACTTCAAAGACCTGCTTAGGTGTCAACTTGCATTATCTGACATAGAAGAAAACAGCTGGTTGCATGTGGCTTCAGAACGAGACAGCTGGTGGTCACTCGCAAAGGCCGCGGGCTACAAGTTTGAGACCAAAAGAAAAGCCAATAGCTATGCTTCCACTGGGTAGGTTACAGTTTGGGCTGCACAGCCACGGGAAATAATGCATTCCTCACTATCTTCGGACTCGAAGACAAGCCTTATTATTATTATAATAATTTGTGTTATGTATATATGTTATGTATATATGTTATGAGTATATTTTGTTTATGTATATATGTTATGAGTATATATTGCTTATGTATCTATGTTGTGAGTATATGTTGTTTATGTATTCATGTTATGAGTATATGTTGTCTGTGTGTATAACCCTAACCCTAAACCTCACTCACGCTTTATCTCCTTTATGAATGTGATAAATATGTTATTTACTGTAGCACTTCCATGCTTTAACACCTATTGGATTCTATTCCTATAATAGGATTGCCACGTTCTATCTTTATTTAGAAAATAATATAGTCCGTTTCATGTCTAATTCTCATAATGAAACATATTTTTAAGAGCTCTGTCAGCTGTTAAGTAGACAACTTTGAAATAGTTACTTTTGTTAAGTAAATAAATAATGATGAAATATAAGCTTTATATTGCCACATGCAATGTTGCTATCAGTTCATTAATTTTGACGACCTATTCTAAGGTCTAGCTTTAAATTATTAATTATCGAAGCTAAACATATAGACCTATATATGGTCTTAGTAAGAATGTAATCAAATTCTTGACATTCGTCCAAAATGTAGTCTTCTAGCGTAGAAGGCCTCGTTATCACGTCATAACTGAAAGTAAACGTCATCCAGGTACATTAACATGCACATTATGTAGGCGAACATTTTCTGCTCAGACCTCGACACTCATTTTAGGAGTTGGAAGATTTCTGCCAAGTTTTATTAAGATTGGTCAAGCGGTTTGATTTCTATTTGTAACATACATGCATACACACGCCTCACTTTCTACTTTATAAAGTATATAAATACATGTTTAAATTATGTATATTGAAATAGAGCCCATGTGCCGATCTATCTATATAGAGATTCTGAATTCAAGTTTGATTTATCAAGGCATTGGACGTTAGCTTGTCTGTTGCTGTATGTTTTAGTCATCAAGAAAGTGAAGTAAAAGTTTTGTAATTCCAATACTTAGGGGGAGATAATGAACATTAACATAAAACAATTCATTGTTTGTGGGGAAAAAAAAAAAGGTTTATTTATGAATCTCCATATATTTATTTCTGATCTTCAAATAATGTTATGTTTTAAAGTGACAGCTTATAATTTATGCTTTGTATTTATTAACATATTTCAGTCAATTTTTTAAAATATAAACTTTATTGAAGATACTTGAAAAAAATACATATATTTTGAATGTAATCAAGTCCTATTGTTTCTTTTACAATGAAATTACTGTCTTCATAAATTTTGTACGCCTAAATTATAAAGGCCGTTAAATAACATAAAGAAAAGACTCTTAGTTACCTAACTGTCCTACCACTAGAGCACGTTTCTCAACCTTAGAGCTCAGCGCTATGCCACGACCCCCAACAGTAACAAAACAAAGTACAGGTCACAGGTCATTGTGATTTTGCCAATGTTATGTACTTACACCTGCATTGGATATCTCTGATATACATTGTCAAAGCTTTATATCTTTAACCACGAAACATTATTTAATTACATTCTTAAAATAAATATTTGTTAGCAAACAAATGAGATTTGATATTTGACTTAATAAATTTCTTTATTCTTCTATTTCTTAGTCACTAAATTCATATTGTAGGTTAATGTGACTACTAGCCATATATTACCCGCGGCCCACGGGTGTTAGTTTTTGTTTCACGGAAATAGTTACTGATATAGTGCATTAAAAACATCTCAAGAAAATGATAATGTTCTAAGTTAAGCGAATGTATGAATTGAAGAATATACAAATATTAGGATTGGAGCTAAAAAAAAGCTGTTCGACCTACTAGATATCTACATCCAATTATTGAATACAAACATTGGGGGTAGCCAGGATTTTTTTCGCCCCCCCCCCCCCCAAAAAAAAATATTTAAATATATGTATGTGTGTGTATATAATCTTTATTACATTCTGACCTTTGTTTTTTTGTTCCATTTAGTAGTTGTTATTTTTACCGACAATAGTTGAAAGATTACGTTTGGCAACGCTGTGGTGGTTCAGAAGTATCTGCTTGTAGCTTCTCTATGACAGTCGCATAGAGGCCTAACCTGTCTCAAGCACTAGGGAAACATTTTGTCTGAGCTCAATGGGTCTCAAACTATCTGCTGAAAAAGTCCACGAACCTTTACGTTTTGCGGTAAACCAAGGCACAATTAGAAAATAGGAGTCCATGGATGGCATGGAGGGATTCAATAAGGTAAACCAAGGCACAATTAGAAAATAGGAGTCCATGAATGGCATGGAGGGATTCAATAAGTTTAACCAAGGCACAATTTTGACGCCCTTGCATTAGAGAACCTTTAAATGGTGTCATATAAATTTCACTTCCTTTCCATGCATAATCTCTATCAAGGATTAACCTTCACACCCGTCAGTGAGTATAACCTTCACACCCTTCAGCGAGTATAACCTTCACACCCTTCAGTGAGTATAACTTTCACACCCTTTAGTGAGTATAACTTTCACACCCTTCAGTGAGTATAACCTTCACACCCTTCAGTGAGTATAACCTTCCAATAATTCTGTGAGTTTAATCTTTGCATCGTTTAGTGTTTATGGTGTAATTAAAGGGAGACGATTTTTCTTAAATTAACATTCAGCTAGTACTAATGCCAAAATGTTCCCATAATATTTCCTTTTTTTTTTCTATTGTAGTAAACTCGCAAACACAATTAATTTTGTTTTAATACATTGTTTCTATTAATATCAAATCCGTATTGACAATCTTTTTGTTCAATAAAATATTATTAATATTAATCATTATCAAACTCTTCATTAATTACTTTGTAGAAATGAATATACATCGTACAGATTTCACATCCACCCTCGACAAATTAAGAATTATATTTTCTAATGTCTATTTTGGAAGACTTGCTATTGCAAGTCACTACATCCAGATTCATGCAGCTAGATTGAGAGCACCTCTGTTACTCTGTAAGAAGCAATATCATTCCACCAAACCGTCATTGCCCCTCCCCCCCCACCCCAATCACTTCCAATGTCGCAGACTCTACAGTCTTTCATTGAAGTTATATTACTCCTACAACAAATATACTATACTATAATATAATAACAAAATACTTTCATTTTGATAGCACTGATGTGAGTTTGTAATACTGCAGGATAGAAAAACTTTTCAGTTTTTTTTTTCTTTTTGCATAAATAATTACGTGTATGTAATCTATTATTTCGATTCATATATATTCTTCATTTTTTGTATGCTTCCTATTTGTAGGTCACTTAACATAATTCCGCGAAATCTACTTACATAATTCTGAGGAAGGAACAAAACTCATCGCCCATTCAGCTCAAGTCGACTATGAATACTGAATGTCAAATCAGAAGTTGAAAGATAACGTCAAATGTCGTCAAGATAAATCTCTAGGCTTATCAAAAAAAAGCTATTTATCTTTAAAGCCGTCAAGATTGGTTTTGTTTACATTGGTTACTATTTCGCAAGTCTTCCTCAAAACTTTGTCAGGAATGTACTAGTGGCGTCAATGTCTCGAAGTCAAAACTTTGTCAGGAATGTACTAGTGGCGTCAATGTCTCGAAGTCAAAACTTTGTCAGGAATGTACTAGTGGCGTCAATGTCTCGAAGTCAAAACTTTGTCAGGAATGTACTAGTGGCGTCAATGTCTCGAAGTCAAAACTTTGTCAGGAATGTACTAGTGGCGTCAATGTCTCTAAGTTAAAACTTTGTCAGGAATGTACTAGTGTCATCAATGTCTCGAAGTCAAAACTTTGTCAGGAATGTACTAAAGGCGTCAATGTCTCGAAGTGAAAACTTTGTCAGGAATGTACTAGTGGTGTCAATGTCTCGAAGTCAAAGCTTTGTCAGGAATGTACTAGTGGCGTCAATGTCTCGAAGTCAAAACTTTGTCAGGAATGTACTAAAGGCGTCAATGTCTCGAAGTGAAAACTTTGTCAGGAATGTACTAGTGGTGTCAATGTCTCGAAGTCAAAGCTTTGTCAGGAATGTACTAGTGGCGTCAATGTCTCGAAGTCAAAACTTTGTCAGGAATGATCTAGTGGCGTCAATGTCTCGAAGTCTAAATTTGTCAGGAATGTACTAGTGGCGTCAATGTCTCGAAGTCAAAACTTTGTCAGGAATGTACTAGTGGCGTCAATGTCTCGAAGTAAAACTTTGTCAGGAATGATCTAGTGGCGTCAATGTCTCAAAGTCAAAACTTTGTCAGGAATGATCTAGTGGCGTCAATGTCTCGGAGTCTAAATTTGTCAGGAATGTACTAGTGGCGTCAATGTCTCGAAGTCAAAACTTTGTCAGGAATGTACTAGTGGCGTCAATGTCTCGAAGTCAAAACTTTGTCAGGAATGATCTAGTGGCGTCAATGTCTCGAAGTCATAACTTTGTCAGGAATGTACTAGTGGCGTCAATGTCTCGAAGTCAAAACTTTCCCCTTTTTACGAAACAAATGAGCAGTTCCTAATCGTGGCTTAACTATCCACATTTCAAGTTGAATTTCATGTGGGTTCATTTTGGACTAATACGCACGTACAACTAATGAATGCAAATAAAAAAATAAAAATCTACCAAGAAAGAAATTTTAATATGATAATTTCATGTTGTATAAATGTCCATAATTAACAAATAGTTAGTACATGGTTGGTATGTATTGGACAAATAAGAAATAAGGCTTGTCTACTTGTCCGAAGATTAATGAGGAATGCAGTATTTCCCGTGGCTACGCAGCCCCAGCTGCGACCTACATATTTTGCTACTTCCAGCGCAGGCATAACCATTGTCCATCGGTTATCGATTTCAATTATTTCTTTTCGCCGTCTTCGTTTGTCCTGGTTGGTAGATAATTAATATGGTCGTACAAGATTAATAGGGGACATTATTACATTTTGTCATGACACATTTCTAACCCAGACACTATAGACTAGATCTATATAGGTCATAATTGACATGTAAACGACATAGACTACAATAGTTCAAGGCCATTCCCACAAGAGACGAAGAGCTTTTTGATTATCGTCTGGCAGTTTGTGTCACTTTTTGATTATCGTCTGGCAGTTTGTGTCACTTTTTGATTATCGTCTGGCAGTTTGTGTCACTTTTTGATTATCGTCTGGCAGTTTGTGTCACTTTTTGATTATCGTCTGGCAGTTTGTGTCACTTTTTGATTATCGTCTGGCAGTTTGTGTCACTTTTTGATTATCGTCTGGCAGTTTGTGTCACTTTTTGATTATCGTCTGGCAGTTTGTGTCACTTTTTGATCTCCACGTGACGTGTTGGAAATAAACGTTGGACTCTTGGGTTTTGTTCTTTCCCTTTTGTCTTAACTCTTTCTCTCCTAACTGACCATACCAACGTTCATTCCACCAGAATGTAGTAAATAAGTACGGAGAGAAAGAGTTAATCGTCTCTCTAACGACCGTCTCCATTAAGAAGGCTTACATCTAGTCAACAGTTTGTCTGACATTTGAAGCTTGACCCCCAAAATGTTTTTTTTTAGGTTTGAATAATGCATTGTTCGAGAGTACATTCGTGAACGTTTTGTGTTGAACTGAAACATTAGATGAGATCCAAACTTGAGTATGTTTCCTTTTATACACATATATACATAGTGACATTTGAACACATTTTATTACATTATAATGTACATATTAGTATGCAACTTTTTGAATACATATAGACTATAGGCCGCTTAATGTAAACACTTGGTATCGGTTCACTAGTATGTCTACTATTTGTATTCCATTACTAAGTGAAACATTTTCTTTATGACTTGGTATTTATTGAACTGCATTTCAAATATCCGCGTCTATCAAAACATAATCGTAGGCACTGTAGACAATATTATTCCATATTTCCTTTTATCCATTACAACATTGGCAAGGTTACGCTACATCTTTGTGATGTCTGTACCATTGACCCATTTGTCCAACTCGTGGCGTGTCTTTTATGTCATAAGACTCATATATAGCAAGTGATAAAGCATACAAAAGTTGAATATCTTCTACCTTCAAATATGTTACCTTCAAGACATGGGGGGTAGGGGGGGTGCGCTGAGAAGCAAGTACAAGTGGCTGAGAGATAGAATCGGTGCCTAATCCTCGTTAATCGAATCAGAACGAATTTTTTTTTCGATAAAATAAATAATATTTGGATTTTCTCGACTTGGAATTGAACCCCTTTGCATTTGGGCAGACTCAGATCCCCATCTCAGATGAATCCATACTAATATAGGAGTGGCTTATTGAAATATTTGCAAACGAGAACTTAATGTTTGAACAAGGAGACCCCAAATTCTGGTTACAGAAACAGATTCCAATTTTATATCCTGCATTAGTGGTCATAGAAATTTTCCGTTTTCTCATTATAGAACGTAGATTCATTGATATAATAAAATTCATCATAAATAATGGCACCGTCTACACATTTATACTACGGGGAGATGTGCGGTCATTACTTACAAACATTTTACATTAAGAAAAGGTTAGAATCTCATTAAATACTCCTTCAAAAATGTGTTTTTTTTTAATTTGTAATGTATATACTTTTTTTACTTAGGTGTCTTTTGGGCAATTTTCGACTTTATAAAGGAGTTTCATGGTGAAAAGGGTTTAAGAACCACTGCTTTGGATGGCTGCCTGGTCGTGCGGTTTGCACGCTGGACTGTCGTTCGGATTTATCGATGGTCCCGGGTTCAAACCCTGCCCGCTCCCATCCCCCGTCGTCCTGCGGGAGGTTTGGACTAGGAAGTAAACTATCTTCAACTCTGAAGGAACATCCGAAACATGTAAAACATTTTACAAACAAACACATTTTAGTCTGTTAGACCATTAAGCAGGAACAGATTTAGACTTGGAAAGGATCTAATATATTTTGAGATATGGGGCTCTTTGTATTTCCATATATTATTATATGTCTTTCTAAAGTATCATTTACAGATCCTTGGGTTTAAGTGATATACATTTTCGATGTTCATCTATCACTTTATGGCCTCCTTCAATGGCGAAGCGACTATGGATCAAGTCAGAGAAATAAAATAAAGACCTAGCTAAACTTTTTTTTAACTTTAAAAAATACCAGAATTCGATTTTAAGATTAAAATCAGGTTTAAGTATAAATATGACTATTGCTCATTCGGACATTAGTTTGGAGTCCAAATCTGTCGGAGGTGGTAAGCTCTTAGAAAATCTAGAGCCCTGCCGTTAAGAGACGACACATGAACCATTGACCGTCTTTGTGTATTAGCCTTGTCAAAATTCTCTTATTCCAGGACCATCCAAACGTGCACTCGACCACTTAGCGAGGTTATGACGAGCGTGGCTTGAGATTTGCTGGGCATGTTCCTAGACAAATCGACTCTTGCTGCTCCACAAAAATTACAATTACTTTTGTCATGTTTTAAAATACATGTTATTTTCGCTCGATATAATTATACATTCATGTCTTGCTAAAATCTGTTGAACTGAACCGCTTCGTTAACTATTATTTTGTTGCTAACTTTAAAATGAGATTCTATCAAACTTTAGTATGGTTACTTTAATACAAGTATATGAATTTCGAATTTTAAACTATGTTGTTCCCTGCAAATAATTATTTATGTTATACGTTTATGAACGCCTATTACTATTAGGAAGCTTATTGTGAATAACTTGGCGTCGGTTAACTAATATCTCGGAAGTCTGCAAGCAACTAAACAAAATAGTAATAGTTTATGATAAACAATTACACATTTACAACCATTTATTTATATATATATATATATATATATACCACTAGTTAAAAAAAAAATTGAATGCTTCATGCTTTGTTTGGGACAGTGAACTAATTGTGGAAAGTTTTCACTTGATCCCAGAATGGGTAGTGGTAGAAATAACGTGTTCTTAAGTTTTACTAGCCAGGACAATGGAAGTGACCTGACAAACGGATATAGTTCTATGTGTAAGAAACATGTGCGCATGCTTGAAAAATAAATTTGATTATACTTTTCAACTCTTACATACCATTTGCACTTGCATGATGGACTGGCAGCTGAGAATAAAAAAATTACAGAAATGTCTATCTGTTCGGAGCATGACTTACGGGTAAAAATATTTTTTTAGAGTAACAATAAAACATAATTATAAGAATGCTTTATGTATTCATGGTAAACCTGTTTCACAGGCTTAAACCTCAAAATATCTACGTGTAATAGCAACAGCCATAGAGTGTTACAGGCTTTAGAAAAAAGAGTATTAGACGAACGAAAGTTTCATTAAATCTCTCACTAAAAAATATAAACAAAAATAAAATGAAATAAATCTGTAAAAAAAAAGGCGTAAGTAAGGGGAAGATAAGCAAACTTAATATCATATATATGACTACTGTTGGGATAAGCTCCCTTTTCTTTAAATTAAACAAAATTGTATTGTTAATTGGTTAATTGATCTATGTATTGTTATTGACTATAAAAATATTTATGAAAAAATTCAGCTTAACATATAAAGCCACATCACTCAGTAAGTAGCATTTATATCCTTTTATTAATATCAACTAAAATAAATAAATACACATAAATAATTGATTAACTTATTAACTCATTTACTGTTTCATGTTTTGTTAGGCACATCAAATAATTTTGTAAAGTTTCAACTTTATCAATCAATTGAAGAGTTCTCTTGTACAAAAAAATTAATTGTACTAAACAGACAGACTAACAGACAAAGTGTGATGATATAAAGTTTGTAAAAAAAAAATAACCAGGACAGAAAATACACATAACATTTTATGGTTGGATGAAATCTACGTTTTTTTGTAATTGTAGTTTAAGATATACATCAATCCAACCAATCATTTACAATTTCTGCATTCACGTATTTTAAAAAAAAAAGTGTAGTCATACCAACTTTGACCTATACATGCGAGACATGGAAATCATCAGCAATAGTCAAGACAAAATGTACCAATGACTACCACGGTTTTTAATATAACAGAGATTGTGTTAGAAATCAGATTCATGTCCTGATTTATAGGTGTAACAGAACCGCCCTTTTATATAAGATATCGTTACGTTTCTACGCTGATGGTGCTAAAGTTGTTTTGTTTCGTTCTTTCTGATCTGTAGCTATCAGTTTTTCAAATGAATTTAAATATCTCACAACATATCTTATAAAATGCACATGCTATTAAAAAAAATGAAGATCTAGTCATGCATATTAATTATTGATTTAAACTCTGCCAAGTCATTTGTTTTCCTGGCTGACTCAGGCAATCCTTTCCATGCTCTAATATCACTATGGAAGAAGGTGTATTTAAACAAATTTGTCCTAGGGTATGGAATAGGAAATCTGAGTGAATCGATAAAAGTGAGGGTTTATTCCTTATTTGGATTTGTAATTTTAAATTAATATATTCAAGTTTACGTTTTAGTAATCAAGTTAAACTTTTTATGTTAAGCTCTATAGAAGAGAAAAAAAAAGACAGTTTTAATAATAAACAATACGTATTTCATTTTTGGTATTAGACAGTTGACAATAGATACTCCTTTAATTTTTTTGTATCTTTAAAATGTTATTGTGTATCATAGTACATAAGGAGCTGACGTTTCTAAAAAGAAAAGAAGAATATTATTTAAAACACGAAAGGTTTACATAAAATGCATAACTTTAGTATTTCATTTTTTTAGATCAATTTTTTTTTCTTACTGCTTTGTAAAGTTAAGAGTTTCACTTTGCAATCATAAAGTCTGTATGAATTGCATTTTTTGTTATAAAAAGAAAACTATCAAATAGTTGCTTTGATGGAGTAAGTAAATAATGATAAAATCGTCCCTCATTAATTGAATAAATGGAATGTTATGAAGTCAAAACAAAGTTTGACGACCTATACTTTAGATCTATCTATATCCTTTATGGTGAACGTGTACTAAAACAGAATTGGCTACCCCTCCACATACTGACACACACACACACATTCAAAAGGAGTATAAATAAACAAATGTATCAATGAAATGAATTAAAATTAAGACCCAATTCATCAGGAAACGCATTAGACATTCTTCTGCTCCTCAACCTTGCCCCACGTCAACCTTGCCCCACGTCAACCTTGCCCCACGTCAACCTTGTCTCACGTCAACCTTGTCTCACGTCAACCTTGTCCCACGTCAACCTTGTCCAACGTCAACCTTGCCCCACGTCAACCTTGCTCCACGTCAACCTTGTCCCACGTTAACCTTGCTCCACGTCAACCTTGCCCCACGTCAACCTTGCCCCACGGCAACCTTGCTCCACGTCAACCTTGTCCCACGGCAACCTTGCCCCACGTCAACCTTGCCCCACGTCAACCTTGTCCCACGTCAACCTTGCCCCACGTCAACCTTGCCCCACGTCAACCTTGCTCTACGACATCGTTGGCCACCTGCTACTCCCCTCTCCTGGCTCTGTCTCCCTCCTTTATCCATTCTCCTCCTATGATAATAATTTCATCACAATAGCGCAGGAAGCCAACTTGATGTTAGTAAATGTTTAAAAGTCTTTATGTTTTTATTGAGTATGTAATATAAGTTTGTCACATCTCAATTTGTAAAAGGAAACATTGTATAGATTTTAATTCCTTACTTTATATTACTATTATTGTCAGTATAATTGTATAACAGAACATTGTTGCCTAGGTATTAAACAAAATGTATTGTTTTAGTATTATTACTTTAAAATAAATAATAATTCTAACACTTTTTAGTAGGGCTTATCTTTTCATTCAAGCAAAGGTTTATCTTTTCTTTCACCTTAGCGTTTATCTTTTCATTCAAGCAAAGGTTTATCTTTTCTTTCAAGCAAATGTTTATCTTTTCTTTCAAGCAAAGGTTTATCTTTTCTTTCAATCAAAGGTTTATCTTTTCTTTCACCCTAGCGTTTAACTTTTCTTTCAAGCAAAGGTTTATCTTTTCTTTCAAGCAAAGGTTTATCTTTTCTTTCAAGCAAAGGTTTATCTTTTCTTTCTTTAAAATAAATAATAATTCTAACACTTTTTAGTAGGGTTTATCTTTTCATTCAAGCAAAGGTTAATCTTTTCTTTCAAGCAATGGTTTATCTTTTCTTTCAAGCAAAGGTTTATCTTTTCTTTCACCTTTGCGTTTATCTTTTCTTTCAAGCAAAGGTTTATCTTTTCTTTCAAGCAAAGGTTTATCTTTTCTTTCAAGCAAAGGTTTATCTTTTCTTTCAAGCAAAGGTTTATCTTTTCTTTCAAGCAAAGGTTTATATTTTCTTTCAAGCAAAGGTTTATCTTTTCTTTCACCTTTGCGTTTATCTTTTCTTTCAAGCAAAGGTTTATCTTTTCTTTCAAGCAAAGGTTTATATTTTCTTTCAAGCAAAGGTTTATCTTTTCTTTCTTTAAAATAAATAATAATTCTAACACTTTTTAGTAGGGTTTATCTTTTCATTCAAGCAAAGGTTTATCTTTTCTTTCAAGCAAAGGTATATCTTTTCTTTCAAGCAAAGGTTTATCTTTTCTTTCAAGCAAAGGTTTATATTTTCTTTCAAGCAAAGGTTAATCTTTTCTTTCAAGCAATGGTTTATCTTTTCTTTCAAGCAAAAGTTTATCTTTTCTTTCAAGCAAAGGTTTATCTTTTCTTTCAAGCAAAGGTTTATCTTTTCTTTCAAGCAAAGGTTTATATTTTCTTTCAAGCAAAGGTTAATCTTTTCTTTCAAGCAATGGTTTATCTTTTCTTTCAAGCAAAGGTTTATCTTTTCTTTCACCTTTGCGTTTATCTTTTCTTTCAAGCAAAGGTTTATCTTTTTTTTCAAGCAAAGGTTTATCTTTTCTTTCAAGCAAAGGTTTATCTTTTCTTTCAAGCAAAGGTTTATCTTTTCTTTCAAGCAAAGGTTTATATTTTCTTTCAAGCAAAGGTTTATCTTTTCTTTCACCTTTGCGTTTATCTTTTCTTTCAAGCAAAGGTTTATAATTTGAAATCCCTCTCCTAATAAATAAAACAAATATGACACACGGGCCGTGGTTCCTAGTATATCTAAAGATAAATATTATTAAAGGTTAGCTAAATCAATGCTCTATTCTTTTAAAATTTTTAATGCATTTATTGAAAGAAAAGTGATAGAAATAAGCACACTAGTAAGTTACGATACAAAATGTTGACATAGATTAACAAGTTATTATTTTAAATTTTTATTACACTAACTATATTTTATTTTTAAAAAACTTTTCATATATATTAATGATATTCTTAAACTGTTGTTTTTTTTCAAAACAAAATTAAAGTTATTTAAAAAACAAAATTAATATTGAAAATGTTCACCCTTTCTTTAGTAAAGAACGCATAAATGTAAATGAAGACAAAATTTATGTATGCTTTTAGTCATTAAAGGCCACTTATATATGTATCAACGCTCGGCTTCATTTCATATTGCGCATCTGTTAGATGCATCAGTCAACGACCTTATAAAAGGATGGGACATTATTCAATTATTATGACACATTTGTATTTGTCAACCAGTTGTCCTGAAAGATTAGTGTGCCCAACCTTTATCCGCCTCGGGCCAGAGAAATGTCCAAAATGTCTTGAAGGAAGTCACATGATCAAAACGTTGAAGTATCTGAATTCTACCAGATCTTTTAGGTCAGAAGTTAAAAAGTCCAGTCTCAAGACAGTCACTTAATGCTTAACTAAGCAATTCTAAGACTGTGCTATTGTTGAAAACTTTCTTGACTTTGGTATCGTCTCATTTTTGTATCTTTTGTTAGCCTGTCAGTGTGTATTGTACGATGCATTCCATTGTCTCAGATCTTTTGTTAGCCTGTCAGTGTGTATTGTACGATGCATTCCATTGTCTCAGATCTTTTGTTAGCCTGTCAGTGTGTATTGTACGATGCATTCCATTGTCTCAGATCTTTTGTTAGCCTGTCAGTGTGTATTGTACGATGCATTCCATTGTCTCAGATCTTTTGTTAGCCTGTCAGTGTGTATTGTACGATGCATTCCATTGTCTCAGATCTTTTGTTAGCCTGTCAGTGTGTATTGTACGATGCATTCCATTGTCTCAGATCTTTTGTTAGCCTGTCAGTGTGTATTGTACGATGCATTCCATTGTCTCAGATCTTTTGTTAGCCTGTCAGTGTGTAATGTACGATGCATTCCATTGTCTCAGATCTTTTGTTAGCCTGTCAGTGTGTATTGTACGATGCATTCCATTGTCTCAGATCTTTTGTTAGCCTGTCAGTGTGTAATGTACGATGCATTCCATTGTCTCAGATCTTTTGTTAGCCTGTCAGTGTGTATTGTACGATGCATTCCATTGTCTCAGATCCTCTGTTAGATTTACACCGTCCCTGGTCTTAGTAAGAATAGATAAGAAAATAATCAGATTCTTGACAAGCGTCCAACATGTTGGCCAACTTCATAGAAAGCTTCGTTATTACGTCATATCAGAAAGTCAAGGCCATCCAGGTACAGTAACATACACATTATGTAGGTGTAGGTGAACATTTTTGTGTTCAGACCTCGACACTCACCTCGTGAGCCGAGTCATCACAAAGATGTGTGTCCGGTGCAAAGTGACAAAGTCTATGCGGCTTTTGTTTATCCCCCGTTACAACCCCACGCTGGTTTTGTAGGACCGAATATGTTCCACGTGCCGAAGTTTCGACTCGACTCCCAAAGCAAAGTTTATCAGAATAGAAACATTTTTAAAGGTTGGCTCCACCATTGCTTTAATTCTTGTCTTCATATTGAAGCTATCAAAAAATTTCAACCATAAAATTAGCATGTGATTGTTAGATGGAAAGTAATGTTAATTATGATAACTTCATAATTCGTGTTAAAGTAAATAAATATTGTCATTTAATGATTGTGTATTTAATTAAACACCAAGAAATGTAGGGAAATAGAAACGTTCAGTATTTACTATTGGTTTTCATCAATTATTTTTTCTTTTAATTTATTGATTGCACTAATCAATGTATATCTATATTGTAAAACTCAATAAATATTAAGATAATATCATAGCATTAATAGCGGAAGTAATATATATATATATATATAGAAGATATGGGAATATTTGAATGCCTTCTACTTAAAGGCCATTTACAATGTAGAGTTCTTCCTCTATTACCATAAAGTAGGGTTTCCTAAACGTTTGACATATGTGTTACCCCCCTTTTATAAGTTTTGTAACGCCGAGTACCCATTGCCCTCCCTTCCCCTGAATGTAGGTGCATAGGAAGAAAAAAAATCTTTGTGTTGATATTACAGATCTATAAATTAAATAAGAACATAAAACTAAAATGTTATTTAAACTTGGTTAGGCCAATAATAGAATATGCATCCACCGTGTGGGACCCATCAACTAAAGAAAACATTAAGAAACTGTAACAGACACAAAATAGAGTTGTAATTTTCATAACAAACGAATATTCACATTTGACTAGAGTAACACCTATAGTAAAATCGCTAAATTTAGAAAGCCTTCAGGACAGAAGACTCAAAAGTAAAGTAGCAATAATACATAAAACACTGAACCATAATCTTCAAATGCAAAAACAAAATTTAATAAAATACTCTGAAAGTCACAAAGATAAAGGCCCATTCCTCGTCCCATATGCTAGGACAAATTTTTACAAATACTCCTTCCCTAGTGCTGTTAGAGCATGGAATGGGTTGCCTGCGCTAGCCAAGAAAACCAGTGACTTGGCAGAATTTATGTCATTGGTTAATATGTATGACTGAATACATGACACGTAGGACGTAATCATCTTCTTTTTTGAAGCAACGTCTGTATTTTATAAGATAAGATAAGACATGGTAGCTAAATCAAGCGACGTTCGAGTGTACTTAGCCTATTACCACCCTTCTGTACAGTTTGAGATACACTGGGTAAAAAAAAAAACCAGTTTCGTGCGCTCGTAACTAAAATTATAAATACTTGTTTTGTTTTTTATTTTTTTTCATTTCATGTGTATTTACTTTACTTATATCCCATAATTCAATGGTGCCAAAGAACGTGTCACGTGAGAAATCAGGTAAAAAAAAAAGTGGTTAGCTTTTAAATTTTCATTATTTTTTTAAGCCATTTGTTTTCATGCAAATACTTTAGGGTAAAAATGGACATTTATAACTCTAAAAGTCTATTTTGTATTTTACGGTTACAAAGACTCATATATGTTGTTACGTATCTAGGTAACAATGCCTAGATACTATTGTTTTTTTTCTTGACCTGTAGGTTGTCTGCCCCTTTGTGTAATAAGTTTTTTTTTATTTTATTCTTCAAGAGTCAAGCCACACAGACAGTGACCGATCCTTGACCTGTGTGTGTACCTCTGGTTGAAAGGAGGGTGTTTTTTTTTCTGTCTCTTTGAAGAGCGTTCTAGATCTGGGAAATTGATGACGTATTTGGTTCGAGAAATTCCTAGATTTGTCTTGAGATCGACGCGCGGTAGATTATATAAAGACCGCCCGCGTGACGTTGACGGACAGACATACGGAGACAGCCGTGAGACAGAATAGCGGAGACATTGCGTGACCCGTGCGTGGTATACCAATTGATCGTGTAAGTTAAGATTTTTTCTTTTCAAGGCCTTGCTTGTATTTGTAATGATATTTTCAAACTCTTGTATTGTAATATTTTTACATACCATTTTTGTAAAAGGGTTTTGGTCAACCCTTCCATTTTGTATTGAGTTATATTATGATTAAACATTAAGTTGATATTTTCCTTTCCGATTTCTTGTGTCATTTTTTTTTGTTATTCATTGTAAGTCTCTGATTAAATTCAGACTTAAGATAAGTGACACAACTACCTTTTTCTATTGTCACGTTCCCCTAGACAAGCCATTTAAAAGTAGAATTCAATTTGTAATACGTGACAAAAGAAGTTTGAGGGCTTTCGTCCCGGATATTTTTCTGAACCTATTTTCGTCTTACTTGAGTAATTTTGTAAAGGCGAAGTTGACTTTAACAAAAAATTATTTTTTTTGTGTCAAAGAGTCGGAAGTAAAGTATCAATAGTATTGACCAAACTCTCTTAAGGTTTTTTTGTTGTACTGATTTTGTACTGTATATTTACATTGTATACATATTTTTTTGCTTGTAATAGTTGTTAGTTAGTCATGGATATTCAGGTTTTTCTTGCAAATCCCTCTGTGGAAGAGCTTGATGCTTGTACTAGGAAGGAACTGGTCCTTATTTCTAAACAGTTAGGGTTAAAAATAAAATCAAATGCCCTTAAACAAGAAATCAGAGATAACATTGTAATCCATTATGTAGACGAGGAAGTGTTTTCTGAAGACCTTTTAGAAACCCTTAGACCCGATGAGGGTAAATCAGATTTAGAACTTCAGATAAAATTAAAACAGATGGAAATAGAAGCCCAGAAAGAAATTAAACAAAAAGAATTAGAGCTTGCAGCGGCTAGAGAGCAGAAAGAAATTAAACAAAAAGAATTAGAGCTTGCAGCGGCTAGAGAGCAAGAAATTAAACAAAAAGAATTAGAGCTTGCAGCGGCTAGAGAGCAGAAAGAAATGGAAATGAAATTACAAATAGAGTTAAAAAAATTAGAGTTAGCTGCTAATGTAAGACCAGATTCTTCCCCTGCCAGTCATACTGCTGAAGCAACAAAATTTTTGAAAATAATTCCACGCTTTAATGAAGCCACAATTGACAATTATTTTCCACAATTTGAACTTGCTGTGAAAAATTTTAATGTACCTGAAACTTTGTGGCCCACTTTGCTGCAAACAGTTTTGACTGGTAGAGCTGCAGAGGTATTTTGTTCTTTGACCATTGAACAACAAAAAGATTATAATGTTGTTAAGGCCTTAATTCTTAAGGCATATGAACTTGTTCCGGAAGCTTACCGAAAGCAGTTCAGGGATTGTCGCAAATCGGATGGCCAAACCCATGTAGAATTCCTGCGGGAAAAGGAGCGACGCTTTGAGAAATGGCTCACTTCCAGGGAAATCGGCACCGACTTTGCAAAATTCAAGAACCTAATGCTGATGGAAGAGTTCAAGAGTTGTGTGCGGCTGGACGTCCGTACGCATATAGCTGATCGTGGCGAGGAAGATGTGCACAAGGCTGCAGTGTTGGCAGACGATTATATAATATCACATCAATTTGCCAAGTATACGACGGATGTCAAGCCAAAACAAGTCAAACAGCCTGAGTCCATTGCTAGCAACTCCATCAAGAACAGCAGTACAAATGACAGAAAACCTACTACAAGTAAAGCTACTTGTTCCTACTGCAAACGAGAAGGCCATAAAATTGACGATTGCTGGAAATTGAGGAAGAGAAACGAAAAAGCTCCTTCAAAAGTCAGCGCTTGCACAGTACAGTGGTCGTCGAGGTTTACTCCCTCATCATCAAGTCATATCAAGAATACCTCGACACCACCTGTTTCAAATGTATTGACTGTACAAGACTCTCCGAAAATGTCTCCACGATGTTCAAATGACTCAACAGTGAGTTCTTCAAATTCATCTTTACGATGTTCTAATGACTCAAACAAGAGTTTTTCAAATACATCAAGCCGATGTTCCAATGACTCAAACAAGAGTTTTTCAAATACATCAAGCCGATGTTCTAATGACTCAAACAAGAGTTTTTCAAATACATCAAGCCGATGTTCTAATGACTCAAACAAGAGTTTTTCAAATACATCACAGCGATGTTCCAATGACTCTATCCAGAGTTCCCATAATACATCACCCCGATGTTCCAATGACTCTATCCAGAGTTCCCATAATACATCACCCCGATGTTCCAATGACTCTATCCAGAGTTCCCATAATACATCACCCCGATGTTCCAATGACTCTATCCAGAGTTCCCATAATACATCATCCCGATGTTTCAATGACTCTATCCAGAGTTCCCATAATACATCATCCCGATGTTCCCATGACTCTATCAAGAGTTCCCATAAGACATCACCCCGATGTTCCAATGACTCCATCAAGAGTTCTCCAAATACATCCAAAAGATGTTCTACTGACTCAAGAAAGAGTTTCTCCACTGCGTCTCCTAGAGATGTCAATGACTCCAGCGAGAGTTCGACCCAAGTCCAGTCTGCATCAACTAAAATTGATGTTTTATTAGAGGATTTTAAGCCTTTCATTTCGGAAGGATTCGTATCACTACCCGGTGATTCTACAAGTCTACGACCTATCACCATTTTGAGAGACACAGGTGCCTCACAATCGCTACTTTTAGAGGGTATCTTGCCCTTGTCAAAATCATCATCGACTGGGAAGAGCATCCTGTTACGAGGCGTAGAGCTTGGATGTATAGATGTGCCTCTACATCTAATCGACATAAAGTCAAATCTCATTACTGGACCGGTTGTTGTAGGTGTCCGACCAACATTACCATTGGAAGGCATCTCATTGCTGTTAGGCAATGACTTAGCAGGTGGAAAGGTGATAGCCGAACCCATCGTCACTCAAACACCCGACTTATCTGCCACACCCGAGGAAGAGCTAGAGTTATATCCAGCGTGTGCAGTAACAAGGGCAATGAGGTTGAAAGCATCTCAAGAAGAGAACGTCATCAAAGCCAACAGTAACCACGATGATGTGGACTTGAGCACCACATTCTTTGCTTCTCTTGAAGAAGAACCAACGCCAAATTCTGAAAAGCCGGCATCAACTCGAAAACAGTTGATTGAGGACCAAAAGAAGGATCCAGAGCTCGCCAAACTCCGAGAAACCGCAATGACATCACAAGAGGCAGAGCTAGCATCAACGTGCTACTACATCCAAGATGATATGCTCTTCAGGAAATGGAAACCTCCAGACGCATCCAACGAAGAAGAATGGAGAATATGCCATCAAATCGTGTTACCAGAAAGATACCGAGCGTACATCATGAATCTGGCTCATGACACACCAATGTCAGGTCATCTCGGCATCCACAAGACATACCACAAGATTATGTCACACTTCTTCTGGCCACGTTTGAAGAAAGATGTCATCCAGTACTGCCGATCTTGTCATGCCTGTCAGATGGTTGGCAAGCCAAATCAAAAGATCCCTGTTGCTCCTCTGAAGCCGATTCCAGCCTTTGAAGAACCTTTCAGCAGAGTACTTATTGACTGTGTTGGTCCTCTCCCAAGGACAAAAGCTGGCAACCAATACCTGTTGACCATTATGTGTGTTTCAACTCGTTTTCCTGAGGCTATTCCTCTAAGGAACATAAAAGCATCAAACATTGTAAAGGCCTTAATCAAGTTCTTTACTCTATTTGGTCTACCAAAGTCCATCCAATCGGACCAAGGAACGAATTTCACGGCCAATCTTTTCAAGCAAGTCATGACTCAGTTGGGCATCAAACACTGCATGTCGAGTGCGTATCAGGCCGAGTCGCAAGGCGCTCTTGAGCGATTCCATCAGACTCTCAAGAACATGATCCGAACCTATTGCTTTGAGCACGAAAAAGACTGGGACGAAGGAATCCACATGCTGCTGTTTGCAACCCGTGAATCCGTCCAGGAATCGTTGGGATTCAGCCCTTTTGACTTAGTCTTTGGACATTCGGTGCGCGGTCCCTTGAAATGTATAAAAGAGACTTTGTTGTCACCAACAGCCACTGAAGGACTTTTAGACTATGTAAGTAAGTTTAAAACTAGACTTTATGATGCTTGTGTTCTGGCCAAAAATAACTTACAAAACACCCAATCCAGCATGAAACGCTGGTATGATAGAAAGGCCCGTGTTAGAGAATTTTCTCCCGGGGATAAGGTGCTTGTATTTTTGCCCATACCAAGTCAACCCTTGCAAGCCAGATACTTTGGTCCCTATGAAATTGAGACCAAAATTAGTGACCTCAATTACACAATCAAAACCCCTGACCGTAGGAAAAAGACTCAGCTATGTCACATAAACATGCTGAAGCCTTATGTATCTCGGCCAGATCACTCAGAGAAGAGTAATTGTGTTTTAAATACAGTCAAAAGTTGTTCAAATAGCCATGTTTCTCCTATTGATGATGATATTGTAAAGGAGAAATTTGGACAATACAAAATACCTAATTCTTTTGTATTACAGAATTTGGATGTAAAACTGTCTCATCTGTCTTCGACAGAAAGGCCAGTTATCATGAAACTCATTAATGAATTTAATGACATTTTTTCTGATGTACCAAAACAGACTAATGTTATAATGCATGATGTAGATGTTGGCGAGGCTACTCCAGTCAAGCAGCATCCTTACAGGGTCAACCCTGAAAAACTTGCCATACATAGGTCAGAAATCAAGTATATGCTTGAAAATGACCTCATTGAACCAAGTTCCAGTAGCTGGAGCTCCCCATGTGTCTTGATACCTAAACAGGACAAGACTTATCGTTTTTGTACAGACTACCGTAAGGTAAATGCTGTAACAAAGACCGATTCGTTTCCTATCCCTAGGATAGACGATCTCATAGATCGTATTGGTGACGCTAAGTACATCACCAAAATAGACCTACTTTCAGGTTATTGGCAGGTTCCCCTGACTGATAGGGCAAAGGAAATCTCCGCCTTTGTCACCCCTGATGGTCTGTACCAATACAAAGTGATGCCATTTGGCATGAAGAATGCTCCTGCCACTTTCCAGAGAATGATAAATGCCCTGCTTGCTGACATGGAGAATTGCCACGCATACATAGACGATGTAGTAATTTTTAGCCAAGATTTTTCTAGCCATTGTAAACAACTGCATTGTCTTTTAACTAAACTTTTACATGCAAAAATTACTGTAAACCTGAGTAAGAGTGATTTTTGCCAGGCTTCCATCCAATACTTAGGCCATATTGTAGGACAAGGCCAGGTGAAACCTGTAATGGCCAAAGTAGAAGCTATCCAAGCTTTCCCTATCCCTGCTGATCGGAAACAACTCCGAAGATTTTTGGGAATGTCTGGATATTATAGAAAATTTTGCGAAAATTTTTCTGTCATTGCCAGTCCTTTAACAAACCTCCTGAGAAAGAACGTCCGATTTACTTGGACGGATGAATGTCAGAAAGCCTTTAACCAAATTAAGCAGATATTATCTAGCTCCCCCATTTTGATGGCTCCTGACTTCGGAAAACCTTTTAGGTTAGCTATTGACGCCAGTGACACAGGTGTTGGGTCAGTCCTTTACCAAGACGATAATTTCCAAGTAGAGCACCCTATTTGTTTCTTTTCCAAGAAATTTAATAGACATCAAAGAAATTATTCTACTGTGGAAAAAGAATGTCTTGGGTTGATTCTTTCTATACAACACTTATCTTCTTATCTTATCTTATCTTATATAATACAGACGTTACTTCAAAAAAGAAGATGATTACGTCCTACGCGTCATGCATTTAGTCATGCATATTAACCAATGACTTAAATTCTGCCAAGTCACTGGTTTTTCTGGCTAGCTCAGGCAACCCATTCCATGCTCTAATAGCACTAGGGAAGAAGGAGTATTTGTACAAATTTGTCCTAGCATATGGGACGAGGAATGTGCCTTTATTTTTGTGTCTTTCAGAGTATTTTATTAAATTTTGTTTTTGTATTTGAAGATTATGGTTCAGTGTTTTATGTATAATTGCTACTTTACTTTTGAGTCTTCTGTCCTGAAGGCTTTCTAAATTTAGTGATTTTACTAATGGTGTTACCCTAGTCAAATGTGAATATTCGTTTGTTATGAATCTCACTGCTCTATTTTGTGTTTGTTCCAGTTTCTTAATGTTTTCTTGAGTTGAGGGGTCCCACACGGTGGATGCATATTCTATTATTGGCCTAACCAAGGTTAAATAACATTTTAGTTTTATGTTCTTATTTGATTTATAGAAATTTCTTTTAATAAACCCTAATGCTTTGTTGGATTTTTTTATAGTTTCATCAATATGTGGATTCCATGACAGTTTTTCATTTATTATAACACCTAGGTATTTTGAGTTTTTAGTCTGTGTTACTGGTTTGCCATGAATAAGATAAGTGGAATTAATTTGTTTTAGTTTTTTTGTTACTCTTAACAACTGACATTTTTCTGGGTGGAAAGACATGCTCCAATTTGATTCCCATTTCTGTAATTCATCTAATTCTCTTTGTAAAATATCTGTGTCTTGTTTTGTTTTTATTGTTCTATATATTATGCAATCGTCTGCAAATAATCTGACTTTTGTTCCTGAACTAATGCAATTTGGTAAATCATTTATGTAAATTAAAAATAGTAGTGGACCCAAAACTGTTCCTTGAGGTACACCTGAGTTTACTGTTATTGGTGTTGATTTAGAGCCATTTATTATTACAGTTTGTTCTCTCCCTATCAGAAAATCTTTAATCCACTGATGCAGTGGACCGTTAATGCCGAAATATTTTAATTTCTTAAGCAAACTATGGTGGTGAACTTTGTCAAAAGCCTTGGAAAAATCTAGTAAGATAGCATCTATTTGTTCACTATTATCTAAACCTTTTGAAAAATCATCAATTAGTCCTATTAGTTGTGTTTCACATGATCTATATTTCCTAAAGCCATGTTGGTATGGGGTGAGGACATTATGTTTGTCTAAGTGGTTTATGATATTGCTACATATTATGTGTTCTAGTATTTTACATGTGATGCTGGTAAGTGATACTGGTCTGTAGTTTCCTGGATCAGATTTTTCTCCTTTTTTAAATAGGGGGGTGACATTAGCTTCTTTCCAGTCCTTTGGTACTCTGCCCTGGTTAAGCGATGCTTGAAAGAGTATTTTGAACACTGGGGCTAGCTCATTGCTTAGTTCTTTGAGTAATCTAGCTGGAATACCATCAGGTCCAGACGCTTTATTTGGTTTGGTGTTGGCTAATAGTTTTTTAATTCCATTTTCTTGTACTACTAAATCTTCTATGTTGTCTACTTGGTTCAAATTAAGAAATATGTCTTTGTCTCCTGGGGCTGAGAATGCTGATGCAAAGTATTTGTTTAGGATGTTTGCTTTAGTTTCATTATCATTATGTATTATGTTATGTTCATCTTTTAATGGCGCTATGCCTGTTGTTTCCATTTTCTTAGACTTAATGTATGACCATAGGTTTTTGTTGTTATCTTTAGATATTACATTGTTGATGTATTCACTCTGCAGCTGTCTGCTTACTTTTTGGGTTAGGTGTTTAATTTTTATATACTTTTTGTAAACTCTTTCTGCCTTGGTTGCTTTAAATTTTCTATATAGGTTTTCCTTCTGTTTACAAAGCTTCTTTAGTCTATTATTAAACCAGCATTTATTTATTTTGTTTGATGTGTATTTAGTTGGTATATGATTTTCTATAATGCTTTTAAGATGGTTTTTAATGAAATTCCAGAGGTCATCGACTGGTTGGTTAATGTCTTTTTCTAATAAGAATGTTTGATTTTTATATCAGATGGCCACTGGTTGTATTTACTGACCACAATCCCCTTACATTTATCCACAAAATGTCTGGCAAGAATCAACGACTTCTCAGGTGGAGTTTATTTTTACAAGAGTACAACCTAGATCTTAAACACATAAAAGGCAGCGAAAATGTTATCGCCGATGCCTTATCTAGATTGTAAAAAGTATTTTGATGTATATATTTTTTTTATATATCATGATAAATACATTCTGTAATGTAAATATCATTTTTGTAATTATTCTAAAAAGATTTCCATTTCGTGGAAATGTAAACTTTTTATTTTTAGGAGGGAGGTGTTACGTATCTAGGTAACAATGCCTAGATACTATTGTTTTTTTTCTTGACCTGTAGGTTGTCTGCCCCTTTGTGTAATAAGTTTTTTTTTATTTTATTCTTCAAGAGTCAAGCCACACAGACAGTGACCGGTCCTTGACCTGTGTGTGTACCTCTGGTTGAAAGGAGGGTGTTTTTTTTTCTGTCTCTTTGAAGAGCGTTCTAGATCTGGGAAATTGATGACGTATTTGGTTCGAGAAATTCCTAGATTTGTCTTGAGATCGACGCGCGGTAGATTATATAAAGACCGCCCGCGTGACGTTGACGGACAGACATACGGAGACAGCCGTGAGACAGAATAGCGGAGACATTGCGTGACCCGTGCGTGGTATACCAATTGATCGTGTAAGTTAAGATTTTTTCTTTTCAAGGCCTTGCTTGTATTTGTAATGATATTTTCAAACTCTTGTATTGTAATATTTTTACATACCATTTTTGTAAAAGGGTTTTGGTCAACCCTTCCATTTTGTATTGAGTTATATTATGATTAAACATTAAGTTGATATTTTACTTTCCGATTTCTTGTGTCATTTTTTTTTGTTATTCATTGTAAGTCTCTGATTAAATTCAGACTTAAGATAAGTGACACAACTACCTTTTTCTATTGTCACGTTCCCCTAGACAAGCCATTTAAAAGTAGAATTCAATTTGTAATACGTGACAATGTTAATTACTTTCATTATGTAATTAGATTTCATATTTTTAAATTATATTACAACACTATTTATTGTATACATCTCGTAATCATTAACTGTTTTTAAGTAGACATATTCATTTATAGGAAACCGTATAAAAGTAATTATAAAAATAAATATTTACTAAGAAACTTAACTATTTATTTAGGCACAGGCCATTATATATAATTCATCTTAACATTTCTAACCTATTTAATGTAGGTCTCAGTGGGAACGTAACACGTGAATAACAATTCATATTTGATATTAATTACATTGTCGTCAATCAGAGAGCCACTTGTCTTGGAATGTGTCTATGTGCAAGTACTCTTTCTGACCGCTGGAAGAAGTCAGCGATTTTAATTTTTCGGCTATGCAGTTTGAATGATGCAAGATTTTTTGTGAGCTGTTTTAGGTAGCACAGGCGACTCCAGATTGCTAGAGTGAAAAGACGTGTTTTTCTAGTGAGTTCGATATTGTTCAAAATGCAATTCTATATTATCACTAAAGTTCATTACATTTATTTAACTTCATCTCAAGTAAAAATGTGTTTATATTGTAGTTATAGTTCTATTTAGCATTGTTCACAAAAAAGTTATTCAAGTTTGACAAGTTCCAATATGATACACCAGCAGCGGCTAATTTGTCTACCAGCAGCTCTGCCACTTTGTTTTGCAAGCTGCCTAGGCGTCAACGGCAACTGTTAATTTGTATGGATTGATTCTCGAAGATATGTTCAACGTTTGGTAACGTCTCTTGGAAGCAGAGGTTTGGATTCAGAGTTTTCTTTCTCCTGAAAAGAGTTCATATCACAAGACGAGACTCTGCTACTACTCCCTTGCGCATGCTCCATATGCTTCCTGTGAAAGCGAGAATCTACTACACGATGGCCACACTTTGTCATTAGTGTTTCTACAACAAAGAATTTCCCTTGTACCTTAGAGATTCGATCCCTTCATATGTACCTCAGAGAGCCCTTCGTTCCATGGACTCAACGCATTTCTCCCTCAAAAGCTGCGGGCTTTTTCAGTAGCCGGACCAAAGGTTTGGAACTCACTCCTTATTGATCTCAGACAAAAAACATGCTACACCACTTTCAAGAAGAATATAAAGACCTACCTGTTTAAAACTTGTTTAGATTAGTTTGTCATTTTAGCTGTCGTGTTTGGAACAGTGGCAGGTGTACTGCAAGTAGCCTTAGTATACTCGCATACTCATTTTTTAGGATTAATTCCCAAAAAAAGTGTTAGCCCTATAACCGATGGGAAGCAGATATTAGGATTTGAGACTAAGACTAAGACTGCTTTATTGACCCTTATGAAAATTTATTGTGATTACAAGGACTCTTTTCTCATATAAAGACAACACAACAGAAACATACACATAAAAAGAAAGGAATAACATAAAGTGTTCATTCAGCGACTACATACATTCGTCTTGGTCCATTTTTGTATGCTTCGTGATTGAAGGGTGGCGTTGATAGAGTCTGACAGAGTGAGGAACGAACAAGTTTTGATACCACTCTGTTATTGTCTTGATTGACAGAAGTCGCCCACTTCGCGACGACTTAACGTAGTTATGATGGATCGGGTGGCATCTCTCTTCCAAGATTTTTGCGATTTTTCTTAGACATTTCTGCTCCAAAAGCTCCTTTAAATATGGTAATGTTGTGCGTGTAAGTTTTGATGTCCTTTTTATACTGTTTTCTAGGCAGCGGAAACGTTCAGATGAAGCGTTGCCTTGCCAACAAGTTATTCCGTATGTTAGCAGATTTTGTATAGTCGCGCCATAAAAATTATCAATTATCAATTACTATTTAGTTTAAAGCTATTTAGCTTGGAATCTTTCTTCTGCCGAGTAGTGAATGGAACCAAAGTTAATGAGCTCCTCCTGACCAAATCTTACTGGTTTAAGATCGATGATATAAATAAACATGATATGCTTTGTGTATATGTGGTATGGTTATATGTTGTCTATGAATATGTATTATGTGTATATGTTGTCTGTGTATATGTGTTATGTGTATATGTTGTCTGTGTATTTGTGTTTTGTATATATGTTGTCTGTGTATATGTGTTATGTGTTTATGTTGTCCGTGTATATGTGTTATCAGTATATGTGGTATGCAGTACTGACATCGTTTGCTGGAGACGTCTTCAATTACTCACGCTATTAATTAACATCATTGCGACTTCTTAAGTTCTACTGCCCAGTGTCCATGCTTCTATTTCGCCCTCTCATGTTTGATCCACTGGGTCATCTTGTAATATGCTCAACTTTTCAAGCTCAAGATACGGAGCATGTAAACATTAACTACTTCATAGTTCACTGTCTCCATCTCCTGGTTCTAATTATTAAAATATTTACTTAAAGTATTATAATATAGCATTGAGACGTAACTCTCTTAAAGTCCTTTGGACTAAAACACAGACTGTAGCAACACAGGTTTTTGTTTCTAAATCAAATGTTTGCCTAGGAACGGAAATTCAAACAAATTCTTAAAGGGAGCTAATTATCATATAAAGGAAACCAAAAAACGAATATATAAGTGTAATTCTTATTTCACAATTATATATGTATATATATATATATTAATGCATTTTCAAATATATATAATTATTAACTAAGTTAAAATATTCATCCTACAAATTGGTTTCATCTACTATATGTGCAAATATGTATATTAAATAAAAGATTTCAAAATTACTTGTAATAAAATGTACAAGTCATTTAATAATTCATTTCCTCATATTTACAAGACACTCAGTGTTCTAAAACTATTTCAAATTCTAAATGCATACTGGGCGTAGGCCGCTCAATGTTATCTGAAGGTTGAACGTATAATATAAAACAAGGTTAGTTCGTGTTATATATACAAATAAGGAACCCGAACAGAATTTAAATATGAGGTAAACTTTGAAAGCCAACCTAAAACCAGCTACGTTCAATGAAATTGTAAACATTGAAAGGTACATTTCTACGTGCAATGACTATGTAAACTTCTAAAGGTATTTTCTAGCTAGATATATTCTATAACCTTGTAAACTTCAAAAGTTGCAACAAGCTAGATTCAATGGACTTAATTTTTGTAAGCTGCCTTCCAGCTGGCTAAGTTCAATGACCATGTAAACTTTGAAAGATACCATCTAGCTAGCAAGTCTCATGACATTTAAAACTTAGAAAGATACCCTCAAGCCAGCTAGTTAATCTCCTTGTAAACTTCGAAAGCTGCCTTCCAGCTGGCTTCCAGGTTCAATGAACTTGTAAACGTCTAAAGGTACTTTCTAATTAGGCAACATTGACACTAGTACACCTACTGGGCACGCAACAATCTTCATTGTTTTTAAATTGAAATTAATTGGCACTCGGACTGAAAAAGGTTCGCCATCCCTGTCCAAAGGGGTCTCGACCCACAGGTTGAGTATCCCTGGGTCAGAGTAATCACCGATTTAATTATTTTCTTATTTTTTAAATTTAAGCCATCAATAAATTTCAATATAAGTGTTCTATCTATTTGAATTAACGGGAGATAATTTAATTAATAAAATTTATAATAATTCAAGTTGAAATAAACAACTGCTGACTTTAAACAAATTTATATTTTTATGTTTAGCATTATGCAATGTATAAAGTTTAAAATTAAAAGTTTCATTTCTTATCATTGGCCTTTATTTTCTTTTTTTTTGAATAACTAATTGCTTCAACCTGTTGTTTAGTTACTTTAAAATAAGAAATAATATTTCAATAACATATATCCCACTAGTTGCTGAATGACACCACCAAATGCAAAATATTTCTGAATGCCTATATTTTTGAAGGCCACTTAATGCGTTAAAAGAAGCACTCGTCCTCCTTTATGATAATGGTATAGGTCAGTTAATAGTTACATTTGTCTAAAGCCCCCGTGAATGAGAGTCCATACAAAAAAAAATGTGTAAACAAATATTGTAAAATTGTGCCTTTTTACTAGGGTGGTAACAGAAAGATTAATTATTATTGTGCTAGTTAATTATTTGTACGCCTATTTTTAATAGGTTGCTTATTAGTATCAAACACCATTTCTCACATTCAATGATAATTCTAATATGGCATTCATGAAATAGAACCACATTCCTATCTCCTCCTCGCCCCAAACCTGCCCCACGCGATCATCGCCCACACTTAGCCAGCATCTGCACATTCCCTGCATCACTCCTCCATCTATTGAGAACTGAAAGCAGTGATGACGTAGGCGGGCCAGTAAAGAACACCTTGGCGGGCCAGTAAAGAAACTTTTGCGGGTCAGTAAGAGAACCTTGGCGGACCAGTAAAGAAAATCTAACCTTGGCGGGCCCATAAAGAAAAAAATTTGCGGGCCGGTAATGAAAACCTTGGCGGGCCAATAAAGGAAACTTAGGCCGAACGTAGTTGGCTAGGTAGGAAACGAAATAAATTCATTGCTTCAGTTTTCGATTACTTAAAAATTAACGTTAAAAAGTAATAACTATATTTTTTTTCATGAATTCCTCCCCCCCCCCCTCTTCATCTCAATTTGCTGCTCGCGAACATGTTGACAAGAGACGTGCAAATGTTTATATTTTCTTTCATGAGATACAGGATACAGTGCATATTCTAAGATTGACTTTAAAAGCAGTGGTTCCCAATTTTTTTTTTGTATCCTGGACCATGTTTTTTTGCCATGTTTTTCTGAATTTCCGTAGACCCCATGCTTAAGTTATATTGAATTTTAAACAATTCATCATTTTCAAATTACACAGTTTGAAAAAAAAAAATTTCTAACCTGTGACATGTGGACTGAAAACGTGATTTGCAACCTACATTTTAAATTGAATCTAATTTTTAAAAAATACATGTTTAACAAAATTCAAATTTAAACACTTTATATAACAGTTAATACGTATAGCATACCATCACTAATCACATTGGAAACTTTTTTTACCATCAAATGTTTACAAGCTCATCATTCGTTGCTACATAGATTATTTTTCATATTGGGATTTGTTGAAGTTATAAGTATCATAGTAAACGTTTTCACTAAGAGCAGTTTTTCGTAGATTTCTTGAGCCATAATAATTTGAATAAAATGTACATCATTATCAGACAAGGTAGACTTAGCCCGCTGTTTAAAGAAATATGTTGTTTGCAGTAATATAATTTACATAAGTTGAACAAATATTTTACTATATTCTAACAGAGCTCAAGAATTTAGTAAACTCTTCTAGAAATCCATTGGCCTAACAACCAATGCGTCAGAGTTTGCATGGATGGTTCTCAGAAAGCCACAACAAACGGAGGAGCTGGATTATGCATTGAATGGCCAAATGGAGAAAAACTAATTTAAAAATTAAGTTCATTGTAACTAATGAGCTCTACGACAACTACGGAGAAGAAATAGGAACACTGGAGCTAACAGCTACCATGCTAGCACATCAGGTTTAGAGGTCACCTTGCCTGCTCGCATCTCCCGTCGGGAGGTTTGGGCTAGGATGTAATAATCCACATAATCTGAAGGAAAATCCAAATAGTTTTGTACAATACATATTGTGTGACCTTGTAAAGCTGAGCAACAACAGCAAGAAAACTGTTCTCCAATGTTGAAATAGAAGGAAATAGAAGGCTGACACTCTTGCCAAATGTGAGAAAACAAATACACACTTGAACATAGCACTTTATCCGAAAGAAATGAAAAGACTAATAGTAAATTGTAAAAATGGACAAGTTCACATTCGATATACAAGAAAGATAACCCTTATCACACCTATCGTCCAAGTAGAACTTTTCTACGTTAGCAGCAAGATTGATTCAAAAAAGTCTTTTAAAATAAAACATTCTAATGCCTCTTCAGCAACGTAATTCTAGAGTCTACCCCGTTTTGTAAGGCAGTACAAACCAATGTCTCTCGACTAACGTACCATCGTAATAGTGGCATTGTTTTGCTTGTCAAGAACAGTCCCGCTACAGGACGCCTTTCTAAAGAGGAGGATGATCCTATAACAAAACATGCCCATTATAAACTCGCATGAACTACTGCAGCTATCCTCAAACTTTGGTAGAGGGGCACCCCTTTAGTAGGGGACCGACGTTTTCTCATGAGGACGCGACGCCCTGACCAATGGGGGGAGGGTGAAGCTGTTCAAATTATTTTACACGGTTATAATTAAAAAGTTGTATTTTCATTGTACTGTTCAATCCAATGTTGAATATTAACCTAGTGAAATGTCATTATCAATGTTTAAACATGTAAAATAGTGTAAGGTAAAGACCTCGTATCTTCTTCTAATAAGGATCTTTTAAAATGTATACTGTTTTTGTGTGAGGCGTCTGCACAGATATCTATTAATATTAATTAATATCTAGGATGGCTGCCTGGTCATGCGGTTTGGGCGCTGGACTGTCGTTCGGATTTATCGATGGTCGAGGGTTCAAATCCTGCCCGCTCCCATCCCCCGTCGTCCTGCGGGAGGTTTGGACTAGGAAGTAAACTATCTTCAACTCTGAAGGAACATCCGAAACATGTAAAACATTTTACAAACAACTGTCCAAACTTTTTGAAGATGACATTTCAAAACATCTCTGCTGACGTGATTCTTTTAGAATGGTCAGAATGGTGAAATTTCTCTCAAAATGTTTATGACAACAACTAAAAATTGGCGGCAAGGTTTCTTACTTAATACGAAGATGACTTTAAGACATATGTGCCCCATAGGTAGGTCGAACATCTCCGTGTAATAACTTGGCCAATGCTGACTCCTTTAAATGACGTTTAGTAACCTTTTTCGAACTAGTATAGATAGTGCGCTCAGAGTCCAAGAAAATATTTCATCATCGTCCCACTTCGTTATAATTTAACATTGACATGAAGGAGCTAACGGCGCTTCAACAGAGACACACCTGGCTGGAGATGAAGTTACCGGGGATGAAGTGACCGGAAATGAAATGACCGGTGATAAAATGACCAGAAACCCTATGATCAATACCATAAATATGAATACTGTTAGAATAAGTTCCCCTTTCCTTAACTTAAAACAAAAGAGTATTACTAATTGATTAATTGATACATGTATTGTCATTGATTATAAAAATATTTATGAAAAAATTCAGCTTAACATACACAGACAGTTAGAAGCATTTAAATCCTTTATTGATACCAACTAAAATAAATAATTACCAATAACTAATTGATTAACTTTTTAACTTTTTGAATGATTCATGTGAATGTTTTCACTGAAGGCTAGACACTTATTATTTACCTACGATTTTTATGACAAAACTTCTGTCTAGTTACATTAAATACATATTTAAATAATGTAGAATATCACATTTTATGTTGAAGTATAATATGCTCAAACGTTTTGTTTACATTACTTTGAGCGGCTTGCATTAGAGGCCTAATAACAGTGAAGTAAATTTGTCTTCCTTAACATCCAATGACTGTCAAGTATCCAATCAATAGAACAATGTTTCACAATCTACATCCTCCAGGAATCAAGGCGTCTATAGGAAGGACCAGAATTATTCTTACGAGTTATTTACCGTTCTTTCAAGTCTTCTCCTAGGCTCCATCGCACTGACTTCTTTCATCTCTAGCCCATTCATACGTCACCCCTGACAGTAAACAAACATACAATAAACAAGGTTACAAAGAGAGTTTGTGTTATGACAAAAGAGAGCTTGGTGAGTTTTGATCCAGTAAAAGTGTAATCAATATCTTTATTAATACGTTAAAAAAATGTGCTTGTTGTCCTCCCAGAAGTAAACATGCATACATGGAAAATTATCTGCAATGTTCAAGACAATGCTAATTACGACTGAGCTACAGTGTCAACTCTTTCTCTCCGTAATTATTTACCACATTCTGGTGGATTCAACGTTGCTGTCGTCTGTTAGGAGAGAAAGAGTTAAGAGATTGTGTCAGAAACAGAGAAATCAAAGCCTGAACGGGCACGTGACCACGAAGGGAAGTTGTGACTAAGCGGCGCATGAGGTCATTTAAAAAAAAATATAAGTAGCCATCTCAGAACACGTAATTGAAATTGGTATTGAATTTTTTTTTTGTCTTTTTTTTTCAAATCAGTTACATGTCTGCCATTGAAAAATAGATAATTCAATAGTGCCGGTAGGACCTATCAATTTCAATCACGCGTGTCACGTGACAAATCAGGTTTTTAAAAAAGTTGTCGTGTTCAACAGAAGTTAATCTCTGAGGTTAAATTGTTCAGTAAACACTCGTACTTAAAGTGCTGGGTAGAAACGTATCACGGATCAGATATGGCCCATGAGCCGTGGTTAAGACATCTTTGCTATAACTTAATCGGGATCAAAACACTAGAGATTATCTTGTTCATTCATATATTCTGCTTTGAGCAATCGAGAATGTTGAATATATATTTTTGAATAAGAATACTTTAGGGAGAGAATGGACTTTGAAACGAAATATAATTTACGGTAAAAAAGGCTAACATATTCATATATTTTAATATTAAATTTAAATTTTCAAAATGTATTATATATTGCAGTTACTTTTTTATAGCCTTAAAATTAATCAACTGTATTTTTTTAGTTAAAATATTTGCTTATATTGAAATTTATTGTAGTAACTTTAATATATAGATATATCTTAACATTCGTTAATATCTTTATGTAATCACTACAATGCACATGAGTTGTATGCAAATTTTGAAAACCATATCCTCAAAAGTCGCATTAAGAAATCGAACACGTCGTTTCACTACATTTTATGGACTATGAACTAATTAGGTTCCTCTGCTCAATTACCTTCCCCAATCTACAGATGTAAGCGTAATAGAACATCAGCAAGGCTTTTTCTCTAAAATTAAATGAGGACAGTATTATCATTAGTATTTGCAGTCAAATTTTATGTAAAAGTTTGTACTATTTGAATGTTCTCCCCAGCTCATCATCATCATCATTGGCCACCTTCAGTCGAAGAACGACTATGGTTCATCTCAGTGCACACTTCCTCATGTGGCTGTGGAGCCCTATTTTGGAGAAACACTCCACAGATAGCGCAGGGTAAGGTGGCTTTTGCTTCGGTGGTAGAGGAGCTAGCCGTTTTTCGGATTGTACGTTTTTCTTCCTGAGCTGAGACCCATGTCCTTTCACTGTCCATAGCTTTCTTGGTCAGTGTCTCTCTCCATCTGTTGCGGTCTAGTGCTATTGTCACGTCAGTTTTAGAACCCCTGTAATATTTTGTGACTAGTAATCACTGAACCATTCCGTGCACGATTCGCACGAGATTTTGTTTTTTGGTCGGAAGCTGACCACGAGGTGGACAAGTCAGTTGATTTTTAGACTCTGGTAAGAGAGGAGTGTTTTGGATATTAATGTACAAGTAGAGTGTCATTGAATTGATTTGTAATCAGGACTAATTTTCTTGGATGTATTTTGTGATGGCTGAAGTCGCCAATATATTATGATTCATTATTTTATGTAATAAAAACCATGTCTGCTACAAGTGAGTCTATTAATAATTATAATTATTGTGGTCAAAGAGTTCAGCATGTTAGTGTCCTCACGCACTAGCAAATCTAGTGCGCGTGTGAAAATATTTAGTTATCAACAAAGAACATTGTAGAGATATCTACAACACACGACATTCGCGTTATCAGCAGCTATGTCTTCCCAATTGTACTCTCCAGCTACAGAAACAATATCATTTTCCTTTTTTTCCCCTTATTCGATTCTCATTTCTTTCCTTTTTTTTTTGCCATTGAATATATAAGAAATATATATATATATATATAGTATTTTTCAATGTGTTCTATTTCTTTAAAATACTTAGTTACCTCTGAGCTCTCTGAGAGCAGGGCAAGGAGAGCCGAAGTGTCAGTAAATTTTGTGATGGAGCAAAAAAAACTATTGGATTGAAAATCATTAGTGTACAAAATGAACCACAATGGCGATGTCACGGCCCCTCGGGGCGCCCCTGTGTTAACTATACGTGCATTACATATTACATTGTTAACCCTAACTCTCTGAGGTCTCTGGGTTAAAAATTCAGTAGCCTAAAGTTAGTATAGTAATATATATGAACTAATCTTCAATGTTTTAATTTTTCAATAAATAAATGAAGTTGCATGGTATTAAAAGCCGATGAGAAATCACACAGATGGTATCTCATGGTTGTGTAATGAAGTTGAAAAAAATCTCTAGCAAAAGATTTATCTAGTTGATCAGCACATTCCTTTAAGATTCGCCTTTTCATTCCATCGACACACCAGTTTTCATCGGGTTGACGTTTGGAAAATAATGCTGACTTGCTCTTTTGTAATCTCTTACTCTAACAGTTGTTCACTTTGACATCTTCAAGGGCTTTGAGTCTTAAAATTAAAATCGTTAGTTTCGAAACGACAATAGTAATAATTTAACTAGCTGGATAATGTTTTGTCGTTTCTTGTAGCAAGATTTTTTAAAAATTAAACTTTGCTCCTGCCATTTTGTTCATGACACCCCACCCCTGTCTCATGTCACTTGTCTGAATCGAGTCTTCCAGCTTGGTGCAGTAGTCTCTCAAGTCTTCCAGCTTGGTGCAGTAGTCTCTCAAGTCTTCCAGCTTGGTGCAGTAGTCTCTCCTCCCTTCCTCAAGAGCCACGCTGAGATTTCGTTGTGCTCTTTTCCTTTCCTGCCTGTCGCCACACATTTAGATGTTCATTTCTTTTTGATTTCTCGTTTTATTTTGTGCACTGACCCATGGTTTATTGTAGGGTAGATCTTTATGCTCCTATTAATTTAAATCTACAAAATGTATCTTCCTGAAAAAATACGTTTCGTTAATGAGGTTGGTATCTAATAACTGTATTTTTAAAGTTACAATATACGCTTATATAGAATTTTATTGGAGTAAAAGTAAAAAAGAAATAAACTTTTTAGAACATCACGCATCCCTTATATATCAAAAATGAAAAGTGATCGACTTTAAGAATACTTCGTGTATTTAGTCCACTTAATAAGATAGTTACACTTTCTTTTCGTACGTTTGTTTGTCAAATGTTTGACATGTTTCGGATGTTCCTTCAGAGTTGAAGATAGTTTACTTCCTAGTCCAAACCTCCCGCAGGAAGACGGGGGATGGGGGCGGGTAGGGTTTAAACCCGGGACCATCGATAAGTCCGAAAGACAGCCCAGCGCGCAGACCGCAAAAGCAGGCAGCCATCTAGAATGTATTAACCAATCCCAACTTCCCAACCATTGTACTCTAACTCATTGGCCTCCCTCTATTTTAGTTTGATCATAAATAAAGTTACAAGAAGTAGCCGCGGGACGGCTTGATATTCAGAAAAACATCTTGTATTTTGATTATTGCTGATGCGTCACTCAGAAGGAAGCAGTCCATTCTGGTGTAATAGAGTAGATGTTAGAATCGCATTGATGGAGTCCTATTTAAATGTGTTACCACTAGCATTTAGAATCTTACTTCGGCTGCAACACTGTCGTGGTTTAGAAGTGTCCACTTCTACCGAATTACGACAGTATGTCTACGAATGGACTTACTCTCCACAGACTAAAAAAAAATGACATTTGAAAAAGAAACTTAGACATATTAAATATTTTTTTAAGAAGGAAAAGGAAATTTAATTTACAAGTGCTTTATTGTTTCTCTTCTAAGATATAACATGCATTTATATATAAGGTTTATTATTAACCCTTTAGACGCGTTTGGCAGTTTAGCCTTTAAACACGAGAATGGTAATTCCATTAAGTATGCACTTGTAAAAAAAGCTCAGCACTTTAAGGGTTAAGTGAATATTATTAAAGCATTCGAAAGACCTATTCCATTCTTCAAATGAATAAAAGTTAAAAACATTTCACTTAAATTTCCTTCAGAAGTTGGATCATTTGTTGTTGTTTTTCTAATGGGAAATATGCAGTTAGCTGCTGATTATGTTGTGGTGTCTCGGTAGTGGAGTGGCTAGGCGTTTGACTTCTGAACTTGAGGTTCTGGGTTTGAATCTTGCTGATGACTTGGAGTTTGAATTTTGGAAGTTTTAGGGCGCCCTGAATCCACCTTACTCTAACTGACTTAAATCGGGTAAAATAAAGGCGGATGGTTGTTTTGTTGGACACTATCTTCATTAACCGTTGGCCAAAAAAATAGATGACCTTAAAATCATTTGCTCTATTGACCACAAGGTCTGAGATGGGAGCTTTCATTACTATTCAGCATGTTATAGGACGGTACAGGTTGGAAAGTGGACTTGGCTTGACCTTTTGTCCAGCTAAATGAAGAGTTGCAATTTGATTTGGAAGTCGCTTGTGTCAACTGAATCACGTAGGCATGTATTGTTATCGACCATAAAAAAATATGAAAAAAAAATCAACTTGATCTGAGAATGGGAAGACTAAGAAAAAACCGGTACGAAAGTATTAAGAGGAATAACTTAATATATACAGCTACATCACTCAGTCAGTAGGATTTACATCCATTTATTGATACCAACTAAAATAAATAATTACCAATAAATTATTTATTAGCTTCTTTAACTTTTGACTGATTCAAGTTTTGTTCGGTACATAAAATAATTTTGTTTCAACTTGATGCTGGGTTCTCGTACACAACAAATTGTACCAGACAGACAGACCAACAGAGAGAGTGAGAGGATTTAATACACATTTGTAACATCTCATAAAATGATCGAATCTACGTTTTTGTTAGTAATGAAACATTTATATTACTCCAGGGAATGATTTATCAATTTCTTTATTAATATATTCTACAAATAAAGTGTAGTCATACAAACGGTGACCTATATATGCGAGACATGGAAATCATCAGCAATAGTCAAGACAAAATGTAGCCCAGTAGCAATGGCTACCACCGGTTTTAATGTAAGAGAGATTGTGTCAGAAATCACATTTCCAAACGTGCACTCGACCACTTAGCGAGGTTGTGACCGAGTGCCGCATGAGGTTTGCTGGACATGTTCGTAGACACAATCAATCTCGATACCCAAAGATAGCAATACATTTTATTTTCACCCGATGTAATTAATTGACAATTCCTACAAGTATGTTTAACAGAACCGCCCTTTAATATAATATTTCTACATTTTAGGTTAGCTTTACTAAAGATCTTTTTTTCTCTCTCTCTCTGATCTATAGCTATCAGCTCTTCAAATTAATTTACATATTTTATAAACTAAATTAATAAAATACAAACGTGATATTCAAAAAAAGAAGATAGATACGTTTTACGCGTATTCCAAGGGCAGTCAAGCCCAGGTACGCTGTTCTGCCTCATCGTGGCACCTGGGTGGAAACGGCTACTTAAGGGGGGTGGCTAGGCTAAATGAATGGCGAAACATAACTCCGGTGGGGATGCCCACGGGTAGACGAGAGTTTACCCCTTGCACGGGCGGGGTTGTAAAAAAGTCCCCACGAACACGTCCCACATCCATGCGCTGTTCCTCAAAGGGACCGTCACATAAATGGCGGGTCCCGCACAGTTAGCTTGGTACAACGAAGGAAAATAGCGGAGGCTTCCGTGTCCTCGGCCTTCGGCCATGTGCAGCAAAGCATGCGTCTGGGGCTTAAAGGCATTGAAAAAAGCAGTGCCTTACATAGGCATTGACTCGAGTCTCTCTCAAACAGAACAGTGTTCACACAGGTTTTTTTTTTTTTTACTGCTTGGCTGGACGACCAAACAGGCTTTTTTTTCAAACTTAGAGCTTATCTTATATAATACAGAGGTTACTTCAAAAAAGAAGATGATTAAGTCCTACGCGCCATGCATTTAGTCATACATATTAACCAATGACTTAAATTCCGGCAAGTCACTGGTTTTCCTGGCTAGCTCAGGCAACCCATTCCATGCTCTAAAAGCACTAGGGAAGAATGATTATTTGTACAAATTTGTCCTCGCATATGGGACGAGGAATGTGCCTTTATCTTTGTGTCTTTCTGAGTATTTTATTAAATTTTGTTTTTGTATTTGAAGATTATGGTTCAGTGTTTTATATATAGTTGCTACTTTACTTTTGAGTCTTCTGTCCTGAAGGCTTTCTAAAAGGGGAAGAACTCCACCCTTCAAATCTATCAATAATGTACAGACTACTTTCCTTTTTGGTATCAAACAAATTAATTAATTACTTATAACCAATAAGCTAGTTTAGTATTTTTAAAAATTGATTCATGTTTTGTAAATAGCAAACAGTAAATAATTGTTGAGAGTACTTGATCGGAGAATGCGTGAGGGAGAAATAGCGTTAATAATTATTCATGGGGACTAAATATAACACATTTAGCCATATCTGTGAATACTGAAGGACTAGTTTCCCTTGTTGGTATCAAACAAAAAATTAATTACCGTTAATTAATGGACTCATTGGTTACTTTTGTTTATTGATTCATATCTTGTCGTTTCCAATGAATAAATTTGCAAAGTTTCATCTTGAATGACTTTGGGAGAAATAGAGTGTACTTACTTTTTACCAGACAGACAGACAGACAGACAGAGAGCGTAAGTTGATATAAGCTTTGTAAAAATAAACATGCTGTGATATTGTATGATCTCCAAATATATTACCCGTGTATAATGTGATCTGTGTATGACGTGGTCTGTATATAATGTGATCTGTCTATAATGTAGTCTGTGTATAAGGTAGTCTGTGTATATGAGGTCCTTGTATACGAATTGTATGTATATGTGGTCTGTGTAAATGAGGTTTGTGTACATGTGGTCTGAGTATATGTGGTCTATTTATGACTTACATTTTTTTTTCCATTGTTCACATGAAAACTGTTTTAACTTCTAGGCTCATTGGCTGAATGGTCGTGCGGTATGTGCGCTAGACTGCCTTTCGGACTTCTCGATGGTCCCGGTTTCATATCCTACCCGCTATCATACCACGTCGTCCTGCAGGAGGTTTGAAGCAGTAGAGTTCAAAAAATATTTTTAAAATGCGGAAGTATTTTTTTTTCATTATTTATTTTGAAAACCGTTTGTATAGCTCTTCCGCGAAAGTCGGATCTGCGAACGTCAAGGGTTAACTTATTATTTTTATAGCGCACTTACTTGGTATAACGAAGGAATATGACGGAGGCTCCCGTTGTCCTAGGCTTCGGCCATGAGCGGCGAATCATGCGTCGGAGCCAAAGGCATCGGAAACAGCAATGTTTTACATAGGCATTGACTTGGGTCGCTCTCAAGCAGAACTGTGCGTTCACACAGGTTTGTGTTTTTTTTACTGTCCTGGCTGGACGACCAAACAGGTTTTTTTTCAAACTTAAGAGCTCGAAGAGCCTTCGCCTCAGCTCTTACGGACATCAAAACGGATACGACTGGAAATCTTTTCCGAGTGATGCGTTGAGACTTACGTAAACAATTAGAAAACCAAGAATACGTCTTTCGGAACACAGACACAACTCTTTGATTCCAGCCCTTTACAACTGTCTCCAATGTCTCTAAATAGTCAGTTTGTCATTCCCTTCCGTCGCTTTCCTGACCTCACCTTGAACTTTTACTTTTCCTACAAATAGAAATAGTCTGGTACTGCGGATAGACTAAAAGATATTGAATTTCGGATGTTTTAAATGGAATAGGCTCCTTCTGTCTTTGAAGACAATTTATGCGCCCAGATGAGTCAGCGGCTTTGGTTACGTCTTGAGATGGGGCAGGAGCTGGAGTGACTGATCATTTAAAAATAGACTTTTGTTAAACACAGCGTTTACATTTGCGTTGTAAATATTCCTATGCTTCGGGTTCTCTTAAACATTGAAATAACTATAGTAAATGTTAGAAAAGTGTCGGTTCATGAACTCTACCAAAACTCTACCAGAATTCTTATACTGTGCTTTCATTTTTTATGTTTTCTGTATAAACTCTTTATACACAAACACACGAACTCACACACAAACATGCCCTTGTAAATACACTGTCTGTATAGCAGTTTTAAATTGGTTAAAATAACATTTTTCTTCAGCGTTTTCGTTCGTCAGATAAAATAACCTCTTTCTGGTTTAATATTACTTTCAAGCTCAGCTGCACAGGCTTAGAAAACCTCCACATGTGCCATTAGACAAAATGGCATCGTAAGTTTAAACATTTATAATGTGCCTTTTACTAATTCAGTGTGTATGTGTGTGTGGGGGGGGGGGATCTGCAGTTCCTCTTCGTCACCAGCTAGTTAAGGAGGTCACAAATCGTTTAAGGGATGTCCAGCTACATATTCATTCATGCAGCTGCAAATACATTCATGCAGCTACCTTAGAGGTTAGCTTTTTCCTTGAGTCATGAGAAAGTCTACACACAAAGAAATGCATTGGGAAGAGAATGTACCTAAATACAAAACACGATTATTGGTTATAAGTATCGTTGTGTCATTTAGAGTTGAATAAATAAACTCTATTAGACTCCGTCATTTGTTTTTTTTACTTGGTATCCATTAACCTTTTTTTTTCCTTAACATATTTGATGACATTAAAACCTATATTGGTGTTACAATAAAATTGCATATATATAGTAACATTTCTTAGTCACATAAATAGTAAAATTAATAAATGTTTCAATGTCATTAAATATTTGTCGCCTAATTACATGATTGGGCTTACAGTAAAGCATTTCATCCTCGGTATTAATTAAACATCTTGTCCCAACTTCCGAACCCCCTCACCGACCTATAGGAATTATCCAATTGTGGTGTTACTAATAGTAACTTATTGTAAATGAAATAACAACATGGGCGTCTGTAATGGTCGGAACGAATTCTCTAAAAGCAAAGTGTTCTTCTCATCACGCAGCTGTTTACGTAATAACTGCGGGCCCCGATACATGTTTATAATAGCGGCCCCACATCTCTGCCAGGGTGAATGTCATCGGCTATATCTTCTTTCAGGGATTGATTCTAGAAGACTTTTAACATTTTTGTATATAGCAGCAAATAAGCAAAGTCTTAGGATTCAGAATGCTCCTTTAAAGATAACGTTTGGAAATAGCCACTGGGAAACTGGCTTGTGTTCAGCTTTTTCTTCTCAAAGGAAGATTATCCATCCACAAATAAAATGAGCTCTGACCACAGCAAATTGTTTAAGCTCCATGACTATATGAAGAAACAAGATGTGGAATGTGGTTAATGTGGTATGTTTGTCTGTTGCTTTACATGTTTACTATGTTCCTATGTCGGGGTGATGATTTAGCCGTTGCTTGTCTGCCGAGCACCCCTGACCGTCTATTAGTTGATATAGTAGGTACTTATACAGAAACGTAATAGTTATAAGTTAACAAATATCAGTTAACAACAAGAGTTTAACTTACATTAAAGTGCGGAGTTTGCTTAATTACGACTGTCTATGAGTGCATGCATTGCAGAACTGTATAGTGCGAGGTAAAAAGTTGATACACAAGATGTTTTATATTTGGTTGTATATTTATCATGTTAATCAATGCTTCAGCGCATTTTTTCGTCAGAAAAAGAGACACATATTTTGCAATTTAAAAAGTGATTGTATCCGTATATACTAAACCCGTCTTGATGTACACCTTTATTATCACATCAGTGGTTGCTAGTTTACAAAACAAAAGTTACAATCATTATAATTAGATATTTTCTTATATAAATTAATAGTATCAAGTGTATCTCAATAGGTCGCATAATAATAGCAAAATTAAGTGCAAAATTAAGTATTTTGTAGTGACAATAATTGTAAACAGTAAAATCTTATTTAAGTTACTCTAAAAATCCCAATATATTTCTAAATTTAAATTATTGTTTATGCCGATTGTTATAGTCAAACTATCAAATTAAGTTTTTGAAAGCCTATCTCAATAGGTCTCTTAATAATATACGGTTCAAACGCACACCAGTATCGAACACTCTGACTCTCTCACATTTAAATATATTTAAAGTACACATTTTAAAAATGATCTAGTGATGTCAAAACATTCTAAGAAAGAACCTCATTCATATCTCCTCCTCTCCTCAAACGTGCCTCACGCGGTCATAGCCCACATTTGGCAAGGCTCTCCTCATTATCTGCATCACAACTCCATCTTAAGTAGAGGGCCAATAAAGAAAACTTTATCGGGCCATCAAAGAAACTTTAGCGGGTCATTTAAAGAAAACTTTGTCTGGAAGTAAATAAAAAAAAAAACTTTGATGGGCCAATAGAGAAAACTTGGGCAGTCCAATTAATAAAGAAAATTTTGGCGGGCCAATAAAGAAAACCATGATTAGGCCAAAAAAGAAAACTATGGCGGGCCAGCAAAAGTTTTAGCGGGTCAATAAAGAAAACTTAGGCCGGCAATAAAAAAAACTTTTACGGGCCAATAAATAAAATCATTTTACATCATTTTCCCTGTATATCGCAAGAGGAACTTTATATTGTAGTTTACTACAAAAATGGCCCATTTCAGGTTTTAAATAAATGTATATTGCCCTTAATTCTTTAGAAAGTTCCCTTCCATTTGTATATAATTGTTTTTCCCTAGGATCAGTTAAATTTCATGTATTATCATAATTATCAACATCATTGTTATCTTTATCATTATAATCATTAATATCATGCGTCTTGTTCATTATCATGTATGTCGTAATCACAGTCCATGCTTAATCGAATGACGATTTGTCAAGAGTCGCCTAAGGTCTTTGGAAACATGGATCTTTTTTTTTTTTGGTCTATTCGTAATGAATTTTTAAGCATAAAACTTGACATTGTACAAATAATTTCCATTTGTAGTTAAAAGTGTTTTTATTAGTTATTCGATAATGAAATAGAACAGGAGCCATTGTATTTAAAAGCTTTATTTCTTGCATTCATTAATTGGTTGTTGGAAGTTGTTTTTTTTTCTTTAATAATATAAATGGCTTAAAACTAAATTAAGAATCAGTTTCTGCCTTGCAACTTAATCAGTTTCAGTTGTAGATGACAACAGTCACCCGCTCCTTCATAAATACCTCAAGTGGTCGCGAAGTGGGCGACTTCTGTCCATCAAGACTACTACAGAGAGGTACACAAACTCGTTCGTTCTTACTTGGTCAGACTATATCAACGTCACTCGTTCATCAGGACACGTGAAAAGGACCAAGATGCATCTGTGTAGTCGCCGAATGAACTCTTTATGTTTGTGTATGTTCTATTTATGTATGTTTCTGTTGTGTTGTTCTTACATGAGAAAAGAGTCCTTGTTATCACAACAAATTTCTATTAGGATCAAGAAACCAGACTTAGTCTTAGACAATGGAATTATTTCGTTCATTGCCTTATTTTCTGATATAGTCATTAAAAGGTTAACTAGAATACTGGAAAGAAAACAAATATTTAAATGGAGTTAATTGATTGTCCATACACAGTGACGTAGCATCCATGGCGCGAAGGGGCTCAATGAAACCTGGCCCTAGACCATTACGGGCCCACAACCTGAAGCGTAGCAACAATGGCTCAAATGTGTTCATTGCCCGTGGGCTCACGACTCATAAACTGTTAGGGCCACCATGAAAACATAAGGGATGACACCAAAGTGAAAAAATAGATACCCTTTAGTAAAAACCTTTAATAAATAGAATTTATACAGCTTCCTCAAAATATTCTGAACGCTGTATTAAAATATATATTAACTTCAAAAAACATTAACTATTGTTTTAATCTCTAGTCTAAGGGACTGCCTTCCATCATGTTTATTGTCAATTGTAATGGTGGCTAGCTCTAATAGTGCGTTTGAGGTGACAATTATTTCCATATCGTCACATTCTTATTCCCCCTCTATATTCATAAAACTATTGATAGTACTACAGCTATGGGGGTGGGGGAGGGAGGGAATGGGCGGGGGAGTTTGGTTATAAAAGGTTAGGTCTATAGGGATAATCCTGAATAGTCCTGATATTCACGAAATAAAACTTCGATACAGCTACTTGTTGTGCAATTTTCTCAAAGCTTAATCCATTTGTTTTTGTTTTGTATTTAAAATAATGTACATTAAAATCTTTCAATCACACTACGAGAACTACCATCACGTTTGGTTGTGAACTTCTGACACCATGTTAATGATTTACATGAATAGAAAAAAAAATCTATTTAAGCAGCTTTACATTCTTTCATCCTTCTAAATGTCTAATTCAGTCCGTACTCCAATGGCTTTCTTCGGCGAGGGAGAAAATGCTATCAGAAGGAATTTGTTGGCTGCTTCATCAGCAGAATGCAGGTGTTCTATTAAATGTCACAGCTCCATGAAAAGCTAGCGTGTTAAAACAGAGCCTCCCGAAACCCCACTAGTCCCCCACCCCCCACAAGCGACTTGTGCCCTAGGAATTCTGTAAGTTTAAACTGCTGAGGTCGCAAATGTTTTGAAAATATAATGAAACATAATTTATGGATAATTCAATATGTTGTATATTTACAATTCGTTTGATATCCAATTTTTTAAATCAATGTTTATCAAAACTAGTCTATTTTTTATTATTTGGAGAATGTGTATAAAGTATAAATTGTTTAGTAGATGGTACGTTTTGACATCACTTTTATAGTTTATCCGGATCGAAGCATTGGTAGTTAGCTTGTCCATTGCTTTATGTTTAAGGCTTAAACTTAAAGCCATCTAATAAGGTTAGTAATAATTTTGTAATGCTAATACTTCAGGGGAGATAATGAACATAAACATAAAAACAACTCGTTGTTAAGAAAAAAACATGGTATGTTTATGAATTTCAATATTTATTTTTCATCTACAAATAGTATTATGTTACAAAATGACAGCTTATGCTTTATGTTTTGTATTCATTAACATATTTTTGTCTGATGTTTTGTTAACATCAAACTTTATTGGATATACTTGAAAACATTAAATATATTTTGAATATTCTTAGTATCTTATAATATTATACAATCCAAAATAATCAATCATAAATTTTGAATGCCTAAAACAACTAGGCCGCAAAATAAGTATAATAAAAGACTTTTAATTGCCTTCCACTAGAGGATATTCCCATTCCCATTCCATGTTTACTGACCCAATGACTTCAGTCATCAATGGAATGAATGTGGCTTAATTCATTGGTACAAAAGGATTTCGAAACTTCGATATATGCCAGTTATTAAGACGTTCTATTCTGGATTTGTCCGAAGCCTTTGACACACTTGACCACAAGATGATAGCCAAAATCTTCCAAATGTTGCTTGCATCCTAATTGACTGAAAGCACCCAAAGTGTCATGGTTAACAGGGCAACCTCAACGAGCGTAACGGATTTCACAAACGATCGGTTCCAGTCCTAGTACTTATCGCTATGTACAGTAAAAGTGATGCTTTTACAGCCCCCATGTGTATGTGTTACCACTTCTTTGCTGTCGTACGATTCCTCAGTACCTTCAGAGGCGTGACGCATATGGAAACATAAATCAGTAAAACTTGATAAGCTAAAAAAAAAAAGAAACAAAAACACCGTTGCATCCTATGGCATTTTTTTCTCATTTTATAACTCTTTAAAAATGCTACGTCCGGTGGCAACAATGTTTTGACTCAGAAGTGTCTGCTTCTAGATGTAGCATGTTCCTATTATATAAATATCGGTAAGGCTCCGGATTGACGTCTCTGAGTCTACCACAGGCCTTACTCTCGATAATCAAAAGAATATACACATTTTAAACTAAAATATGCATATTAAATATAAAGAAAGGAGAGTGTGGTACTATCTTGGGAGACATCATCCAGTCTGTTTTTAAATATAACTTGTTATTATTATTTCTATTTGTTGGTGTTTCTTTTTTAAGCTTTCGAAAGAGTGTAGAGTCCTCCATACAAATATTTCCCCCTCTCCTTTTAATTTAGACACTAATAACAACCTTTGGAAACACTTTGGACATTGTCCAGCATTACACGTTTAAATTTACTTTTTTTACAATGGTATTACACGACCACAAAGAAAACGAACAAAAGCATGAGCACCACTCCCTCCCCCCACCCACGAAATAAAACTACATAGCAACTATATAAAGGTAGTTAATAAACAAAAAGAAACAATCAAGAGAAATGGCATACACACCAACTACACACCAACTACACACCAACTACACACCAACTACACACCAACTATTTCTGAGATAACAAATAATGCTTGCATGTAGTAATGTCTTTGTTTAGTTTATAATTTGCATCTTGCAAAACGCGAAATTTTTAAAGAGTAATTTTTTTTTTTTTATAAAAACGTTGTATAGCATTAAACTTTATCATAGTTAATTTTTTTATAATCATTATTGCTAATTTTTACACATTTCTTTACTTCATAATACAATAACTATTAAGAATTAAATAATTTGGTAAGCTTACTTATGTAGGTTGATAATGTTGAAATACCCAACAAATCAATTAACGGCAGTGATATGTTTCTTAATTCCGGTAGGCAAGTCGCTGGCCATATCACGAAAATATATTAAGAAATGAAAGTGACTTAAAAATCTTATTCTAAGAAGTCCGTGGATCTAGTACTTAGATCAGTTGAGATATTTAAAACCTTATCCAAAACAAGTGTGAAGGGGGGGGGGAACAAATGGGGGCACGATGCCCAAGCGCATTGGGAGCCACAGGCAGAGAAGGGGCGTTAATAAAGTACCATTGCCCCGGGCACACGCTTAAGTCAACACGCCTATGATGGTACTCATCAGTAACTATTGTTTTTTGTTACCCATTCATTATATAAGACATCTCATTGGAACATCATTCAAGTGGTTTTACATTTTTTCGTAACTAAAGGATATGCTAATCGCGTTTAGCATAAAAGAGCAGCTTTCAAGTGTATTATGAATTATGTTGATCCTCTTTAGTGGTTGCATGTAGACAGCTTAACCCTCTCAATGTCTCGGCACCTTTTGATTTCTCATTTTACACTAATTAGAAAAAAAAAATTACACATCTGTTTTAGTATTTCATTACGATTATTTGAGATAAAGAATTATTTAAGTAATTGAAACTTTAAATTCCACCTAGCATAGGGTAAAGAAGACATGAGAGAATGCCATCAGTAGGAATTTGTTGGGGTGCTTCATCAGCAGATGGCAAGTATTCTTTTGAATGTCATGATTCCTTAAAGGGCTAACGTGTTATTCCCTTAAGAAAGAGCCTCTGTAACAGCAGACTGCAAGTATTCTATTGAATGTCAAGACTATGAAAGGTTAGCGTGTTAGTCCCTTAGAGTCTTTTTAACCCCCAACAGTTCACAAGTGACCATAAATTGCGTCTCATTAGCTTTCGTGTGCTCTAGGAATTCTTTAAGCTCCAATTGTGGGGGTCGTAAATGTTTTAAAAATTTAATGAATATAATGAAAATTAAAATTTACATAATTTTAACATAATTACATGTGCATTTATAATTTGTTTGATTTTTTTTTCTATTTGGAAAAAGTGTATAAAATATAGTGTTTAGTAGATGGTACGTTTTGAGTCAGTTTTGATATCACTTTCATAGTTTAACCGGATCAAGGCATCGGGAGTTAGCTTGTCTATTGCTTTATGTTTAAATCATCAAGAAAATTGACTAAACATTTTGTAATGCAAATACTTAGGGGGAGATAATGGACATTAACATAAAACTGTTCATTAGTGTTCATTGTTGGGAAAAAAAAAGGCTGAGGTTTATTTATGCATTTTAATATTCATTTTTTATCTACAAATAGTATAATGTTACAAATTGACAGCTTGTGCTTTATGCTTTGTATTCATTAACATATTTTAGTCAAATTATTTTTTATATTAAACTTTATTGAAGTCAATTGAAAACGTTAAATATATTTTGAATGCAATTGTTTCCGTTACAGTCTTCTTTACTTTTTTTTTTAATAAAAAATGAATTGTAACTTTTGAATGCCTAATTTTTAAAGGCTGTTTAATAAGAATAATATACATAATTGATTATCTATACCTAAACTAGAGAATATTTTAATTCCCAATATATGCTTAATGTCTCTTTGACCTTATTTAGCCATGCTTTGACTGTGACTTAATGCATAGGTACTAAAGGATTTCGAAACTCCGACATAGGCCAGTTATCAATCCGTTCTATTTTGGACTTGTCCGAAGCCTTTGACACGAGATCTTCCAAATGTTTATCCTACCTGACTAAAAGCACCCAAAGTGCCATGGTTAACAGGACAATCTCAACAAGCCTAACAGAGTACACCAATAATCGGTTCTAGGCCCAGTACCTATCGCTATGTACACATTGCATCCAAGTGATTTTATACAGCCAATCCGGCATTTTATACATCTTGGCTGATTACTTACAATTGAACGATTTCTCATTTCCAAGAGTGATGTCGCATACGGAAACACAAACCAGTGAAGCTTAGTAAATTAAAAAAAAACACAAAAAAAAAGCGTTGCATCCTATGGCCGAATGTTTGTGTGGAACAGACGAGGCGTCACACAACGAGACATGCAAGGACTCAAGCGTGTTGTCAATTGTTTGTTGATGTTTGCTGAAGTTATTTCTACATTGTCTGTTCACGTGTTTAGAAACTCAAACAGATAGTACAAGAGAAATATCAAGTTTTAAAATCAGTCATAAATATTCTATCGATTTGTTCATGTTTACCATAAATTATTGTTTGTTTTTTTTAGTTTAGTGTAGTTCATTAATTAATTTGATTTGTATTGTTTTGTAATTGATTCTTGTTTTGTCAGGTAAAAGAAACAATTGTGAACATTTCCAACCTTGATCCGAGATTGGGTCTGGGAGAAATAAAACGTGTTAAATCAAATGAAGATACTCTATCCAAAATCTTGCCCAAAAGTCACCATTTCCTACTTGTGTCCTGTCTCTTGTCTTGTTATAGTACCAATTTTAGGTTAAATTATTATGGTGGGGGGCAAGTAAAGAAAACATAACATTTAAATGTATCGCCCTAAGTTTTAAAGACGCGGAGTAAATATGCTGGAAATCTAAAACCTTATTTCAGAAATATATTTCTTCTTAATAAGCTCAAGTCAATGTCTGACATCTCATCGTGCGGGTTGCCTGTAAAAAAACAACAACAACATATCCGTGAAATCTAAATCGTTGGTCAGCTTGGTCAGTGAGTGTTGGACTTTCCGTCTGATATATTGTTAGCTCGTTTTTTACTCTAGTGTTAGAATTTTATATATTTTTGTGTGTTGCGCCAGCAGGCAGCAGTCGTGTTTTTTCGTCTCTCGTTTTGGAGGATTTTTGTGTTGCCATTTTCTAGAGACTAAGTGATATTTCTTATACCATTAGATTTGTGTAGATTTCGTCTATAGATTGGTGTAATTAGTTCGATAGGTTTCATTGGCCTCCTTCAGTCGTAGAACGACCATGGTTCATCTCAGAGCACACTCCCTCATGTTGCTGTGGAGCCATTTTGGAGAGACACTCCCATCCACAGATAGCACAGGTTAGGTGGCTTTTGCTTCGGTGGTAGAGGAGCTGGCCGTTTTTCGGATTGTGCGTTTTTCTTCATGGGCTGAGACCCATGTACTTTCACTGTCCATAACTTTCTTGGTCACTGTCTCTGTCCACCTGTTGCGGTCTAGAGCTATGTCTTCCCAATTGTCAGTATTGATGTTCACTGATTTGAGGTCACGTTTTATTACATCTATGTAACGGAGGTGGGGGCGACCAGTTTTTCTTGTGCCAGTCGCGAGTTGACCATAGAGTATGACTTTCGGGATGCGCTTGTTCTCCATCCAACGAACATGTCCAAGCCAGCGCAAACGGGAATACCTGATCGCGCAAGGATTTCAGTATTGCACACTTTTTCTTTCCATGTGACATTCAAGATCCTACGGAGACATCTCAAATGGAATGAGTTTAGTTTTCTCTCTTGCTTGCGTAGGTGGTCCATGATTCACTGCCATATAGCAGTGTACTCATAACGCATGCCTTGTAGACTTCCATTTTGGTCACCGTGGTTAGCTTATGGTTTTTCCAAACTCTTAGTCTGAGTCTAGCGAATGTCTAGGCAGCCTTCCCTGTGCGTTTTTTCATCTCCTCTTCTAGGGACAGGTCATCTGTAATTGTGGATCCCAGATAGCAGAATTCGTTTACGGCGTCCAGCTTGTTATCGTCAATGAGGATGGAGGGTGGTGCTGTAGTAGGTGGTCCCATAACATTTGTTTTCTTTGTGCTAATAGTCAAGCCATATTCTTTACAGGCCTGAGAGAAGCGGGACATTAGTGACTGAAGTTCCTCTTGTGTGACCCAATTAATACAATTAGGCAACGCATTAGCCAATCAGCACCTCAACCTTGCTCCTCGACAACCCTGCCCCACGACAACATTGGCTACCTGCTCCGCCCTTCCCTTATGCTCTGTCTCCTTCCTTTATCCATTCTCCCCCTAGGATAATAATGTCATCACTATAGCTCTGTAGGCCAACTTGATGCTAGTAAAAGTTTGGAAGCAAGGCAAGTCTTGATGTTCTTCTGGAGTTTGCCAAATCCCAATTTGTTAGAGAAAGGCTTTGCCTTTAACTACTCTATAGATTTTATTGCCTAACTTTATATGACTATTATAGACATAACAATTGTTTAACAGAACATTGTAGCCTAGGTATTGCTCACAACTTATTGTTTAGTAAGATTACTTAAAAAAAAAAATTAAAAAATGATTAATATATATTTTTTTTGTAGGGGGTGGTCCACTCAATTTCCCCATGCCTCTGAATCTTAGTTTGCAGCTCGCGACATGTTGACAAGAGACACGCAACACTTTATATTTTCTTTCACGCAAAGTTTATCATTTTCTATCACCATCTAGAGCAGCGGTTCTCAACCTTTTACGTTCGGCGACCCCTTTTTACAATCCCCCACTCTGCCGCGACCCCGCACACACACACACATCGCACACACACATACAGCAATAGAAGAATAGACAAACACAATCCATATTTTCGATGGTTTTAGGCGACACCTGGCAAATAGTCAATCGACCTCCAAGGGGGTCGCCATTCACAGGTTGAGAACCCCTGATCTAAAGCGTAAAGTAGTAAGGAAACATCTTGTTTGTCTGAACTCAATGTGTCTCAAACTACATATTAAAAAAGCCCACAAACTTTTGAGTTTAAGGTAAAACTGTTCAGGCTTCCGCGCGGTGTTGATGCTTGTAGATAGATCTAGTGTAGATCTACGTTTGACTGGAGGTACTACCGAACTCAAAAACTACTTCAGTAACACCGGCGAAAAGCCGAAACAAACAAAATATGTAGTCGACGCTGATGCTGTTTACAAATCCATTTAATAATTAAGAAGGGAATCGTCCTATGTCAGCTATGTCCGTAAATCCGTATCTAAATTTTACTGCTCTACACAAAGCATCCTCTTTCTAGCGTCACTAAGAGCGTTCTTGTTTTTTAAAGATCTGTCACGTCATTTGTCGCTAAGTAAAACTTTACCCTTATTCCCGAAACAAATAACTAATTCCTAATCATGTCATAACAACTCCTCCCCCTCCCGCTAAAAAAAATTGCCAGTCAATTTTTTATCTACTGTCTTAGTCTTACATTGTGCAAGGGCCAAAATGTAGGGAAACATAAAAGACAACACAACTTGAGTCTTGATTTCGGTTTCAACTTCTTCATCATTGTCCCAAACTCAAGTTGATCTGAACACCTATTTCCCTCAAATGTCACAAAGTGATACTGTCCAATGTGATGTGCCATAGGTGACCGCCGACATAGTCCGTATATCCATACTTTATCACATCACATTCCAGAGGTTCCACCACTTTCCCTCACACGTCAGGACAGACATTTTACCTAATATGACAAATTAACATTTATCAATAATCGTTCTCCCACTATACACCTAACGTTCGTTCGGGCATTTACAAGTGTATTTTATTTCCTCTCTCCACTTACTTGTCCCAGCGCGACCTAACTCTTTACTGATGTATGAGCATGATCAACAACAAGGAATAACTTATAAAACTTACTTTCCCTTGATATCAATACCTCGTCGCCTTATAAATGCCCTATCTATTCATACGTCCATACATACAATTCATACATATTAATATTCATACATAATAAATAACTAACATGAGTCAATCTAATACTAACTAATACTACAACAACATAATACCCATCTGATTATGACTACTAGCCAAATCAATTAATTAAGAATAAACAATTTAAATAAAATTCAACTTATTTACACTACGGTTGTATAGTGTTATGTTTCACAGGCTATCTACACGACCCATACATTTGTTCTCTCCAACTGGAGTTAACATCTCTTCTTACACAACTATAGCCCGCGTGTGTCCTTCTTCCTCTGTATGACGTGCACTTACCGCTACCACAGTCATCGCTTCTATCATCAATGTCGGATACAGACCTGTGCCTCCTATCCGAACTCGCAATCTTCTTTTTAGACGGTTCTGCCCTACTCCAACAGTCTTTAGCGATGTGCCCATGTTTATGGCAGTTAAAACAAATTCTGTCCTTTCTAAGTTTGTTTCGCCTCATGTTGCCATACCTGTTTGTCCAACTTCTAACCTGTTTGTCAGAAGCGTCTCTGACACCTGCTACATTTCCAAGTAAAACATCTCTAGATAACCTCGGCATGGCTACCCCTTCACAATACCCTGTGTACAATGGAGATCGAAGGAACACTTTGCATGCTTCGAACCTCTTAACTGCGCCGTCTGCCAATCTGACTGATTTGGTATAGCCTAAATAATCATTGGACTTAACTAATCCCCCTCTAACCGCGAGTGTACTGCTAGCTGTGTCCCGGATCACATTTACCTGTTTATTATTTATCGTGCCCGGATATGATTTAAATCTATCTTCCCCACAATCAACGTAGTTAATTTCTTCATCTGGTTCACTATCTCCATTATCCTGTTCCCTACCTTGAATGTTCCTCACAAAATTAACCCTATCTGGTGACCGATTATCCCTCTCTTGTCTACGGTTTCCTTGATTACCTCTCCTATCACTAGTGCCACTATTATCCTGTGTATTCATATTGCCAGCTCTATTCCCCCTATGTTTCTTACACTGGTATGCCATGTGTCCCTTTTCCTGACAGTTAAAACATGTAACCTCCCTAAGGTTTCTATCACTTGCTTTAGGTCTATCTATTCTCCTATCATAACTTTCCCTGCCATTGTTTTCATTTTCCCAGGATCTATCCTTTATGCCATCATAACTATCCCGACTATTGTTCCCACGTTCCCTGGACCTATCATTTCTCCTACCATAGGTGTCCCTATCACTAACATCATTCCTTCTACAATACTCCCTATCATTGCTATCATTTCCCTTTACATAACTTACCAGGTCAATAACCTTTTTGTGGTCTCTAACTGAAAGTGGGTTGTTTGGATAAGCATTCTTAAAGATCCTAATAATTTCTACCAAGTCTTCAATTACCTTAGGGTTTCTCTCTTTTATAAAAGACTGTAGCTGAGGGTCGCATTTATTGAGAAAATTATCAATCAGAATAAAGTTCCTCAACCCCTCGTAGGTGTTCTCCACATTTTCGAATCCGAGCCATTTAGTGAAGAAGTCCTTCTCTGAGTTGATAGTTGTTTGTGGATCAACTTGGCTGGATGGAGTGTTTTCGTAATACTTCTTTCGGAATGTTGCCGCGTTGTGCCCGTATGCGTTTAGCAGTTCCTTCTTTAGCACCTGATAGCTGTTTTGCATCGAGTGATCGTGGTTCTGGCAAATCGTGAGGGCTTTCCCATGCACGAAGTCCAACAAGATTTCGGACCACTCCCTCTCTTGGACATTAAACTTTGCTAGTTTAATCTCAAAGCGTTTTAGATAGTCGCCGATGTCGTCCTTGTCTTCCGCAAAAGGTTGTTTGTTTTTTTTCATCCATGCGGCGCTACTATGGCTTTCTATGTTGGCACTATTGTTGCTGTTCCCTTCGATGGGCACACTTACACCAGCCTCTATCCTCATCTGCTCAACTTGAATTCTCACTTTTCTGTCCGCCTCTTCTTTCTTCTCCCTCTCTACACGTTCCGCCTCTCTAACCTTTTCCCGCTCTATGCGATCTGCTTCTTCTTTTTCCTTTTCTCTGCCTCTAGCTTTCTCTCTTTCCACCATTTCTGCCTCTCTAACCTTTTCCCGCTCTCTGCGATCTGCTTCTTCTTTTTCCTTTTCTCTGGCCTTTTCCGCTTCCCTAACCTTCTCTCTCTCTAGGCGTTCTGCTTCTGCCGCCACCATCTGCTGCACATAGGCAGTTAGTTCTTTGCCTCGCAGTTCTAATTCTGTCTTGGCTTCATGAATTAGCTTTTTTCTAAATTCTTCTAGGTCGTAACCTGAAGTAGTTGCCATATTCCTTATTTGTTACTTTATCCTACTTTATGGTACCTCTTATACCAACAAACAAAACCCTTGGCGTCTAACTACCAACTTAGACTAATAACCACTTCTACCCTTTCCCAAGATACACTTAGTATCCTTGGTACAAGTGTGTAGGCTACACTTTGACCCGACTGAATACGATGTGCGACACACGCACCCTCAACCGACAACGTGTTACTCAACACGAGTGGCCGGTAAATAGACCAACCTGTCTATTTACAAATACCAAAATTACAACTGGGCAATCAGGCTTCACCTCGATTGTTCCCCAGATCTAGTCTAGATTACGCTAGATCTTAGTTACTTCTTACCTGCTTTCACAGCCAGGAGTGTATATAACTTACAACTCATACAAACAAACTATGAAAATAAACTTAAATACGATAAACACCAAACTATAGATCTAGTTCTAATGAATGAGACTTTCGTCTGACAGTAAGACTTAAGACGGGAGTATTGCAAACAATTAATACATGACGTTACTAAAAAAATTGCTTAACTAAATGATTCACACTCACATACAGGACGCATTAACAGCTAAACATATATATGGACCTCTTGCTAGATTACACCTAATTTTAAGGACATCCCCAATCCACCACGATTTAACCTGGTAGTAATAATCTAGCGAGTGGTCACTTCCCTACAGACTCTAATTATTCTAAGGAGAAAGTAGTTAAATAACACTTGACTTATCTGTCTAAGAAGCGGTGATAACTCCACAGTCAGTCTCGGGTCCACTCTTCCTACGCTAATGTCTGTCCCGGCGGCAAGGCTCACGGCGATGTCTTCCCTAGCGGTGAGACAAGAACAACGAACGTTTCGGCTCTCCAAGGTCCTCCGGTACTGGTCTGCAATGGCTCCGGTTCTTCGGTGGTACGGCGTCTGGTTCTGGTGTTCACGGTGATCTGTCGTCTGGCTCCGGTTCGTCGGTGGCGTAGAGTCTGGTTCCGGCTGCTGGTTCCGACGCAGGTACGGTGGTTCCAGATGGTCGTCTGTGCAAAATGAACCTGGAACGGTCCAACTATTGACACAGCGACAAAGTCAAAGTCCAGTGCTAACCCACCGGTTATCTGGCTATCTAACGTGAAGCACAGAATTCAGCCGAGCTGTAGATCAACTTAGCACTACTGTACTTAAGTGCCGTAGGCAGTACGATGTCTCCTACGTCAAAAGTTCTTTGGCGTGACCCCAACGGTCGATCTTGGCCTTGCAGACGGTGACCTTCACGTTCGTTCTCACTATGCCGGGCAGGCGATATCTCTTCAGTACGGAATCGACAGGACGATTTTCTTCCTCCACAAAACTGTAGCCTTCTCGATACAAGCTTCAATACGATGCCACAAGTATGGGCATTTACAAATCCCAACTGTAGATCTAGATCTATATTTCGTTACCTCCTAGTTCTACGAGTCCAGGATCTCACTGGCTTTCCTTCGCCGACGTGGCTGTATAATCAGGGTCTAGCTGCAGACTAGGCCGATGACGTTAACTTCTGCCTCCTCCTAACAGAGGGCTTCTATTCTTCTTGATGTTGCTGCCAGTAAGCTCCGAGTCGGGGGTCGCCACGTTGTTCAGGCTTCCGCGCGGTGTTGATGCTTGTAGATAGATCTAGTGTAGATCTACGTTTGACTGGAGGTACTACCGAACTCAAAAACTACTTCAGTAACACCGGCGAAAAGCCGAAACAAACAAAATATGTAGTCGACGCTGATGCTGTTTACAAATCCATTTAATAATTAAGAAGGGAATCGTCCTATGTCAGCTATGTCCGTAAATCCGTATCTAAATTTTACTGCTCTACACAAAGCATCCTCTTTCTAGCGTCACTAAGAGCGTTCTTGTTTTTTAAAGATCTGTCACGTCATTTGTCGCTAAGTAAAACTTTACCCTTATTCCCGAAACAAATAACTAATTCCTAATCATGTCATAACAAACCACGGCACAATTACAAAATAAGAGTCCATGAAGGGCCTGGGGGGGATTCACTAAGGTCAGGGGGGTTTTCAACATTATGAATGAACCTTCAAATTAAGAGCAGAACTATCCGGTCAAGGTTTCCCTGATTTCAATGTTTACTTTAAAATCAAAGCGATTAATTGAAAAGGAGATAATCGGAATACAGGAAACAAACGTAACAAAAAGAGTGTTAGTGAGATTGAAAAGACTTACATGTTAATGCATTATATTTTGTATATGTGAAATATTATACTGAAGGCAAGATATTTATTTTTTTCCTACAATGTACAGGACAGTTTTTAAAACTTCTTTCTAGTTACACTAAATACATGTTTAAATTATGCAGTTTTTATAACTCTTAGACGCACAATGAAATCTGGAATTCCTTTAACAAAATTGTGTACGCCTTTGGATTAAAGGCCTGTAATAGTTTCACAAGGCTTTTAGGAATCCAGGTGTCTATAAAAAGGACTAGAATCATCATTTATGAGTTTAATTCACATTAGCTTACCCATTCTCTAACGCTGCCACTAGGCTCCATTGCACGTACTTCCTTAGTCTCTACCCAATTAATACGTCACTATTGACAGTATAAAGACATAAAATAAACATGGTTATAAGGAGAGTTTGTGTTATGATACAAACTCAAAGGCGGCCTCTAGCAACTTCACCAATTATTTAAATAATAAATATTTTATGAAATTGATTCCAATTGTACTCCATGAGAAACGTTAATTCTCTGTATTTTTTTAAGCCTTTGTCAATTAGATGGGACCATGTTTAATAATAAGCTAGTGGACAATGACGTTTTAGGACGGTGTAAACATAGAAATGTGCCTTTAGGTTAGTAGACAATGACGTGGTAAACCTCTAGCTAAGGGAAGCAAATTGAAGTGCTAGCAACAAATGCACCTAAACTCAATGTCATCACTAATTACTATTTCCTTCTTTCCTTTATTTTCATTTATTTTATCTCTCCTGAACACACTATCTCTCTCTCCCTCTCTCTGTCTCTCTCTCTCTCTCTCTCTCTCTCTCTCTCTCTCTCTCTCTCTCTCCCTTTTGTCATGTTATTGTTAAGACTAGGAATCCACAAAGACAGCCAGAAAAGGTTCAGAGAAATCTTCTTTCGACCATAAAGGGTTGCGACCAGGGCCGGCCTTAGGGCACTGCAACCTATGCGGCCGCAGTGGCCCGTACTTTCATAGGGCCAGCGCTGACACTAGTTGTAAATTACTAAATTAAACTATTTAACTAATAACAGGGTTTCCGCTGTCTCCTATTTTCAGGAGCTTCTGGTATATAAAGTCATGAAAATCTCCTGAAATTATTAAAATATCCTGAAAACTCAAAACAAGTTCTGAAAAACTGACAAAATAGATTGTAGTTTCGGGGTGTCATTCAATATGGAAAACGCAAATCCTACTCGCGATTAAAAAAAAACGGCATTGTCAGCTTTCATTTCATAAAAATAATAGTGCGAATTTAAGCTAAAACAGTAAGTTCCAATGCTTAATATTGTGATATTCCATAACATTTACATAAAGATCTAAATCTATCTAAATCTTAAAAAAAAAAATCAAAAGGGATATTTTGGTAATCGATAGTAAATCTAAAAGGCAGTTCTGAATATTTATCAGCTTTTTATTGGAAATCACCTTATATTTAATTGTAGATGGCTCGTCAAGTTAATTTGATCGTGTTTTTGCACCAAATAAAGTTTGAATAAAATGCAAAGACGAATTTATATTCTAACAAAAATCTTTATTTTCACTTATTATCCTTATCCCTACCCAGTACCCAGACTAGGCCCCGCGCAATCCGTTTCGCATAGGGCCCCGCAATCTGTAGGTCTGGCCCTGGTTGCGACACCAACACGTTTAGAACCGCTGCAAATAGAATATATATGTCTTTACATATCATAATGTTAACTTCAAATGTACACTGCAAAGACTATGTGAGATAATAATTTAAATATACTTCACATAAAAAGAGGCTATCGTATATAACTAAAATGTTTAAAAAGTCGTTTTAAAAAGCAACAATTGTAGTTCAATAATGTGGATGCGTCTTTCAACTTAATGTCCAATGTTCAAAAAATCTGATTCCTTTTACATTAGATTTCATTCAATCGAAATACTGAGTTCACTCTCTTTTTGTACCTTCTCTTCCCTGATCCCGTTGTTGGAGCTTAGAGCTGGATGGAGAGGGAACCTGTATTATATCTAATACTATCTCTGGAATGAGCTTTTCCTAGCATACTAAACATTTTATAAGCATCGATTGAATAATATTTCCGAAACAAGAGTAACTAATAAAACTAAACGGGTTAGCTTTCATGTACATTTAATACGTAAATATTTTTTTTTTAAAAGCCCAGAAAGTTATTTTAAAACTTTCCATATTTTTTCAAATAATTTCATTATAGAAACCCTTCCTACCCCACGACGCCCTCAGTTTTGTAAAAGCGGTGCACAAAAAGACTTGAATTTTTAAGTGATAGTTTTGATTGAATCAAACTGTATTGAAGTTTCTTAAATAAAATGAATAAATAATGGAATTTATTTCCCTTTCGGTATGTCATAATGGCTAGAAACAAAAATTCTTCAACATTTTTAATTGCCTATTCTAAATAGACCGTTGAAGTGATATCACATCGTGTTAAAGGAGAATCTAAAACGTCTCACAAAGAAATTCCCGAAGAAATAGAAAGAACCACATTCATGTCTCACTCATCATTCACTGCCAAACTCTTCCCCACACCCTCACACATTCATGTCTCACTCATCATTTACTCCCTCACCTTTCTCTCAATCCCTCACACATTTATGTCTCACTCATCATTCACTCCCCCACCATTCTCTCAATCCCTGACACATTCATGTCTCACTCATCATTCACTGCCCCTACCTTTCTCTCAATCCCTCACACATTCATGTCTCACTCATCATTCACTGCCCCTACCTTTCTCTCAATCCCTCACACATTCATGTCTCACTCATCATTCACTGCCCCTACCTTTCTCTCAATCCCTCACACATTCATGTCTCACTCATCATTCACTGCCCCAACTTTCTCTCAATCCCTCACACATTCATGTCTCACTCATCATTCACTCCCCCATCTTTCTCTCAATCCCTCACACATTCCTGTCTTACTCATCATTTACTGACCAACTCTTCCCCAATCCCTCACACATTCATGTCTCACTCATCATTCACTGACCAACTCTTCCCCAATCCCTCACACATTCATGTCTCACTCATCATTCACTGACCAACTCTTCCCCAATCCCTCACACATTCATGTCTGACTCATCATTCACTGACCAACTCTTCCCCAATCCCTCACACATTCATATCTCATTCATCATTCACTGACCAACTCTTGCCCACTCCCTAACACACATGTCTCACTCATCATTCACTTTCCAACTCTTCCCCAATCCCTCACACATTCATGTCTTACTCATTATTCACTGACCAACTCTTGCCCACTCCCTAACACACATGTCTCACTCTTCATTCACTGACCAACTATTCCCCACTCCCTTACACACACATGTCCCATTCTTCACTGTTTACACATCCGCATAAGAGATAGACGATATTGGTAAATATTTCGTGTTTAAGTTTCTTGTCACCTTTAGAATGTCAAGCCACTATAGGTTTACTTACTGACTTACTGATGTGTGTTAGATGTAAATAAACCCATATTTCTCTTTTTGGGGATAAAATAGTGCATGTTTGGCCCTTAACAACAACTTTCTTTAATGCTTTCATAACGCCAAGTTTGGTCTCGTCCTTTACGTCTGGACAGCCCCTTTCTTGCTGACCTAGTTTTATATTTAGTTTTGTACCACTCTGAACCAGAAAATAAATTTGAAAGGCGTCACTGATTTATAAAATCTTTAATCTTAGGTGACACTATATGTTATTGTCATTGATAATTCATTTGTCATTGTTTTAATAATTGTTTTTTAACATTATTGTTTATACTTTGTTTTTTTTTTGTAACCTGTTAGACGATTACGGGCTGTGTCTAATGCAATTAAACCAAAAAGGAGGTAACATGCCAATAATGAAATTCAATAACACAGGCTAAAGGTAAAAATCAAAGATAGTCGACGCTGATACTGAATGACAAACAAGACGTTGACTATTAACGTGGAGTGACGTCAAGCTAAATCTAAAGTTTTTAAGATTGCACCTTGCATAGGGTAAAGAAGACAAGGGCCAACACATTTTATAATTTTTATTCTTAAGGTATCCTGATGTTATCATCTTTTAAATCGTTTAACTATACACTTTACAAACTAACAAAAATTTCAAAAAAGAAAAAGAAAAATTTACTCCTATGCAATTTTTTTTTCTGCCCAAATCTGAAATTGTTTTACTGCTGGGAATGTTTTTAAACATGTTTAAATATAATTGTATGAAATATAAACAGTAAAGTAAATTTTATAAATAAATATTGAAAAAAAAATTGACTTTGTAGGTTGCTAATTACTTTACTTTAGCTGACATGAAATTTTATGGGCCTTCAACTCGAAGGCTCACTGAATGGCTGGACCTCTTCTGCGTTATTGAAACAAGTGAAAGCGATGTTTAAAATGCTTGATGATTATTATTCATCCTATTAGCCCTAGAACTCTCCTTCTACATCAACTATCATCACGTTTAGTTAAAAACTTCTGACACAATGTTTATGACTTACATGAAAATCTATTTAAGCAGCCTTACATTCTTTAAAGTTTCATCCTTCTAAATGTCTAATTCCGTCGATACTCCAAGAGCTCGGCCATGTCGTGGCCAATCACACCACAATAGGTGGGCACCCATTGCTTGGAACAGTTCACGCCAGGTTGTAGACGACGCTCCACGACCGTGAGGAGTGCTTCTACCCATCTGACACATGCACACTGCCCCTCGAGGCCTCCAGAGCGGAGATCGAGTAGATTGCTAAATTAAATACTGTCTCTTATACTAGCTACTAAAATTTACATAAATTCACATGAATGTGTCCAACATGGACATACGGTAGCAAGACCGCACTACAAACAGCGATGTCCTTTCGAACGCCGGTATAAACAGAATAGAGGGACTTATTATGGTCTGACAGTTACGCTTGGTAGGGTACGTATCTCCTATGGGAGACGAACGTTTGCCAAAGCCAGGCTTTTTTGGTGAGCTAAAAGGTGGTAGACGTAACAGATGCGCCCCACGGAAACGCTTCAATTACCAGCTTAGGCGTCAACTTTCCTTGTCTGACATAGAAGAGAGCACCTGGTTGCATGCGGCCTCAGAACGAGACGACTGGAGGTCACTCACGAAGGCCGTTGGATACACATTTGAGACCAAAATTAAATATGCTGCCGAGGACAAACGCAGACAGCGAAAAAAAAATCTTAATCGACCACCTGCAGACAATGGTTATGCTTGCTCTGAATGTGGCAAAACATGTAGGTCACAGATGGTGCTTCGCAGTCACGGGAAATACTCCACTCCACACTAATCTTTGGGCTCGAAGACAAGCCTTATTATAATTATTATTATTATTATTATTATTATTATTATATATATATATATATATATATATATATATATATATATATGCGGCCCCCAATCCGCCAATTTTTTTTTATGTGGCCCTCAATAGAAGATGATTGTCCACCCCTGTTTTCGAAATTCGGACATAAGCCAGTTATCAATCCGTTCTATTCTGGACTTGTCTGAAGCTTTTGACACACTTGACAACGAGATGATCGCAAAAATCTTCTCACAACAAAACATGCTAGGACTCCACCGTGCTGTCATTTGCTGAAGTTATTTCTACATTGTCTGTTCACGTGTTTAGAAACTCAAAGGGAGAGTACAGCAGAGAGATCGTCTCATTGTTACACTCAGTACTATGTCACTCTAAGACTTGTTCATGGTGACCAACATTTATCTTAATGGAATGTTCGGAAATTAAACATTTACAAAACCTGTAGATTGACTTTTTACATTGTTTTATTTATTTCTTCAACATGAAATATAAGTTATTTTGTTTAGTTTGTTAGTTTAATATAGTTCGTTAACTAATTTGTATTGTTTTCTAATTGATTCTTATTTTGTCAGGTAAAAGAAACAATTGTGAAAATTTCAACTTAATCTGAGATTGGGTCTGGGAGAAATAACGTGTACAATTTTTTTTTTACCTGACATATGCTAGGACAAATTTGTACAAATACTCCTTTTTCCCTAGCGCTATTAGAGCATGGAATGTGTTGCCTGAAGTAGCCAGGAAAGTGACTCCCGTGTGTTTAGGTTTGTTTGTAAAATGTTTTACATGTTTCGGATGTTCCTTCAGAGTTTAAGATAATTACTTCCTAGTCCAAACCTCTCGCAGGACGACGGAAGCGGGCAGGGTTTGAACCCTGGACCATCGATAAATCTGAACGATAGTCCAGCGCGCAAACCGCACGACCAGGCAGCCATACAAGGTCATTGGTTAATATGCATGACTAAATGCATGACGCATAGGTCATAAATGTTTAACAAATTTAATGAATATAAAGAATATTGAACTTCACATAATTTTAACATAATGACATGTACATTTATAATTTGTTTGATTTTTTTTTTCTATTTGAAAAAAGTGTATAAAATATACAGTGTTTAATAGATGGTAAGTTTTGAGTCAGTTTTAATATCACTTTCATAGTTTAACCGGATCAAGGCATCGGGAGTTAGCGTGTCTATTGCTTTATGTTTAAATCACCAAGAAAATTGACTAAACATTTTGTAATGCAAATACTTAGGGGGAGATAATGGACATTAACATAAAACTGTTCATTAGTGTTCATTGTTGGGAAAAAAAAACTTAGGTTTATTTATGCATTTCAATATTCTTTTTTTTATCTACAAGTAGTATAACGTTACAAATTGACAGCTTGTGCTTTATGCTTTGTAGTCATTAACATATTTTAGTCAAATTATTGTTTATATTAAACTTTATTGGAGTTATCTAAAAATGTTAAATATATTTTGAATGTAATAATTTCCGTTATAAACATCCATTATTTGCATAACACAAGACAACTTTTGAATGCCTATTCTAAAAGGCTGTTTAATTTGAATAATATAGATTGTTGTTTATCTACAACTAGAGAATATTTTAATTCCCAATATATGTTTAATGTCTCTTTGACCTTATTTAGCCATGACTTAATGCATAGGTACTAAAAGATTTCGAAACTCCGACATAGGCCAGTTATCAAACCGTTCTATTTTGGACTTGTTCAAAGCCTTTGACACACTTGACCACGAGATGATTACAAAAATCTTCCAAATGTTTATCCTACCTGACTAAAAGCACCCAAAGTGCCATGGTTAACAGGGCAATCTGAACAGGCCTAACCAATGGTCGGTGCTACGCCCAGTACCTATCGCTATGTACAAAAAAACACCCAAATGATGTTATACAGCCAACCGGCAATTTATAACACATCTTAGATGATGACTTACAATTAAACGGCTTATTATTTCCGTCAGAGATGTCACATATGGAAACACAAAATCAGTAAAACTTGGTAAACTAAAAAAAAAAAAAAACACCGTTGCATCCCTTAGGAGAATGTCTGTGTGGAACAGACGAGACTTCACACAGCAGAACATGCTAGGACTCCAGCGTGCTGTAATTTGCCTGATGCTATTTGCTGAAGTTATTTCTACATTGTCTGTTCACGTGTTAAGAAACTCAAATTGATAGTACAGCAGAGAGATCGTCTCATTGTTACACTCAGTACTATGTCACTCTAAGACTTGTTCATGGTGACCAACATTTATCTTAATGGAATGTTCGGAAATTGTTTTATTTATTTCTTTAACATAAAATATAACTTATTTTGTTTAGTTTGTTAGTTTAATATAGTTCGTTCACTAATTTGTTTTGTTACCAGACAGACAGACGACAGAGTGAGTTCATATTAATTTTGTAAAAATGAAATAAAGATGCTCTATCCAAAATATTGCCCAAAGCCAGCATTTTCTGCTCGAGTCAAGTCTCTGACTTTTTTCTAGTATAAATATTAGAGTGACTTTAATTTTCCTAAAGGACATGCCTTATAATCTTAGGCGCGTAGAATATTGAGCGCGATTTTTAGTGACCTCACGGATAGTGGTGTTTGATGAATTGATAATATTTTTATTACAAAGCTTGTATGGACTCCTTCCATCTGTCTGTCTGATAAAACAGTTTGTACACGTCATTTCCTCCACACTCATTCTCGGCTCATGTATATCTTTGCACATTTATTCATTGGCATAAACAAGACATGATCAATTTCAAAAAAACAACAAGGGAAATGAATCCTTCGGTTTTCAGAGATGCGGCTAAATGTGTTGGGTTTTCGCCCCATTGACATCTGAACAAGTGATTTCTCCCACACCCATTCTCGGTTCAGATTATGACTTTTAAACAAATATAAGCTACTCAACAAAACATGAATCAATTATAAAATTAACTAATTAGTCAAATAATTATTGGTAATTTATAATTTTGTTTGATATAGAATCTAGGAAATAACTTCAACATCATTGTGAGATATAGTTGTAAGTGTGGAGCTCTTTCCTTTAGTTAAGTATTTTATTTTCTTTGTTTGCCTCTTAAACCTGAACACGGAAGTCACGTGCGAATCAATGAAAAAGTCTGAACGAACAAAGTCTTGTTATCCACGTGATCACACTTGCTTTGTAGGGGCCCGAATATAACCCGCGGGCTGTAGTTCAGACTTCACTTTCATAGTTTATTAGAACAGAAACATTATTGAAGCTTAGCTCAATCAATGCTTTATTCTTTCTAAACTTGTCAGTGGTCAGTAAATCTCGTTATAAATTTGTAATGAAGTTGAGAGGAAAGTCATTGTTAACATACTGAAGTGTCTTTAGTAATTCGCGATTTAATTAAAATGCTGATTATATTAACGATTTTTCATTATTTAATTTCACTTCAAATACTGTTAAATTTAAAAGAAAACAAAAGAAAAGCCCCTTCATTTTTTATTGATATTCATTTTTTTTTCTAAACTATATTAATGTAACTCAAAGAAACAAAATAAATATTGAAATTTCATAAGATTCTTCATCTGTTATAATAATTGTAAGTATAAAGTATGTTGAAATATATGAATGCCTATCACTACCGATGGCCGCTTATGTATGATCTTGAACTTATCTGTATTCAAATGTCTGCATCATGTCTATAACTATGCAAGTGTGTGAGGGTGAGGTCAACGTTCTGATAAAAGGAGGGGACATAATTACATTTGTATTTGTCTGTCAACCAGTTGTCCTGGAATTTTATTGAATTTACTAATATACATTTGTTTAACAGTGTCTATCCTTTATCAGCCACTAGCTCAGAAGAATTTCCAATACCCGTATCAAGGATAAATCAAAGCGAATCTTCTCAAGTCGATGAAACCAAGTGTTTGCGGTTTCAAATCCTCCGTGAGAACAAATTCCTCATTAGGGTCGGATAACAACGCATCAAAGGTTGTCCATATGGTAAATGGTCCGTTAATGTCACTGTGACATTATTTGATTATAATATTTGATTATAATAACTACATATTTTTTTTTAGAGAACTGTTAACAAACATGATGTAGGCTCATGTCTCACTAAGACACAATTAAGCTATTGAAATACGATGTTAACTGTTACACATTTAAACATTCACTGGAACAACAGGGTTGAAATTCAAAAGATTAACTAAGGTACAAATCATATGTGTGTTATTTCCCTTTTAGGAAATACAATCTAAAGACTCGACCTGCTTGGATGAGAACCAATATCGTAGACCCCCATTTACATCCCTTAGACCTCCCATTTGAGCATTCACTTACGTGAAGTCTTAGACACTAGGAGGTCTATATGCACCACTTTAAGAATCACTGCATAAAGAGGTTATCTCGTTCAAAGGTTGAATTTTTTTTTAATTAACAAGAAAGTTAATCATTAACTCCCAGCGCAAATATTAAAATGTAAATCATCAATAACATATTGAAATAAAAAGAACTTACTTGGGAAAACAAAATAAGGCTGACCTATAAATGCAAATGCAATCATTAATTTAAATTCACAAAAAATTAAATGCTCTTAGGCTTATTAAGTTCATTGACTGTATTTTTGCTGCAACAATAATTGTATAGATTAAAACTTTATTGAAGTTACCTTAATAATCTATACAAGCTGGTAAATCTTACTAACAATTTCAACATACGCTAAAATAAAACAAATTTGCATAGTAAGTTTTTGAATACCTATTCTCAATAGGTCACTAAGTACTATATGGAATTGCGTTCCCTTATATTAATAGTAACCCTATCAAACAAATGCGTCCATAAAAAGAACAAATCAACTATGATGAACTAAAAAAAAAAATTCTTGAATGTCTTCAACAATAACTTAACTATCAATACAAGTGTATCCTTGATGTCGCTCTAGTGTCGATCTAAAATAGTTTACGTCAGCCAAGTCTTGTAATGTCCATGTCACACAGTCTCTGCCCTCTGTGTGGGGTCATATAGATCTGAATATGTGAATAAAGTGTGCGAAAATTAACTTTCAACTTAGTGTATAGTTTAATCTTATAAAATCAATAATAATCTTATTAAACGTAAGTTACTCTCCTTTAGCAGGGGGCGCCGTGTAACCTTTTAAAATTAAGGATAGTCTTATTAAACATAAGTGACTTTCCTTAAGCAGGGTGGCGGCGTGGCTGAGAGACAAAGCGCTTAGCTCCTTGGATCGAATACTGGTGATGAAATGGAATTTTAATTTTCAAATTTTAGGACCTTAAGGCCCCTCTGAGTCCGCCCAAGCTCTAATGGGTACCTGATATTAGTTTGGAAAAAGTAAAGGGGGCTGGTCGTTGTGCTGGCCACATGACAACCTCGTTAACCGTGGACCACAGAAACAGATGACCTTTACAACATCTATTTCATAGATCGCAAGGTCTGAAAGATGAACTTTACCTTTACTTTCCTTAGTGTACAGTCACTAATTGCGCTCACATTCTATGCTCGACATTCCAAAAGTCAATTAAAAAAAAAACTTGATTAGTATGTAACTATTACTTTATTACTTTTAATAAATGAATATGCAATGTAGTTATTTAGTTCTATTGGTTTTTCACAAGAGTGTAGCAGTAAATTTTCATTACTATTTGCGTAGGCCTACAATGTTACATGGACAATGTTTATCTAATGTGTTAATATATTTTAGTGCGCAGTATTTAACAGCCAAATCAAATGTAAAATTAAGCGGTAAGGAAATATGTAAAAAAAATTAATACGTGAATTGGCATTCTTAAAAAGAGTTCAGTCCTGTATCACAGTTAGTTGGGGTTTCACATATGATTAGTACGCTTTCACTACTCATTTACTTATTAACGCCCTTATGATAAGGTTTCAGATTTAAATTTTGGAGCGGTCCTTGTACTTTCGTGTATCAGTGTGATTTTTAGTTCAGGTATTTTTTTCGGTTGGTCAGATTAAATAAGCTTCACTATCGCTTCATACTATAAACGCTAACATGAAATGAAGACACCTTTCTAGGTAATTGTAATCATGGTTGTGTGAAAAGAAAATTTGAAAATATTTTTTTCTCTCACTACCTCCACTCCCCCCCCCCTGCCCAAACTTTAGTAAACACATAAACAAAATAATACAGAAATGTTTAAGTTTCATTGAAGTTGTCTCTGAAAAATGACCTTCTTTTACCCTTCAAATGTTTCAATAACAAACTTTTTGTTTTTATTTCACGACAAGGAGAAGAATATGGATGTGAACTTAACAACACAAACAGAATTTCCTATAAGGATCAGAAAAACTGTTTTTCAGCAAGAAATTTGAAGAATAAAAAAATGTTTTGAGTATCGGGCATATACTAGATGGTTAGTGTCTGAAGAAAGATGAATAAATTAAGTCTCTTATAATGTCAATGGCAGTTAGCTTAATGTTGTTTTTCAATAACAAAAAGATGGACTAAGTTATTATTAATGTCTTGGTATTGTAGGATAATTAATCCCCCCCCCCCAACTGGTCCACAAATGAGATTGGACCAAAGCGCTCGGAACATGCTATATGATTGAAAGTAGCGCTGTATAAAAGCTATAATAATAATAACAACGCATCATAGGTTGTAATTAAATGGTCCGCGTATGTCACTATGTCAATATTTGACGGTAATTGAAATACTACTAATAATAATTACATTTTTTAGAGGGCTGTCAACCACCATGACGTAGACTTATGGCTTTCTGATTGCATTAAAAACTTTAACACGACAGATATCATGACAAAGTCAATCTAAAAAAAAGTTTTGAAAAAATAGGACTTAATGTCTTTCTTGCATGTAGTGAAGCGTGTTGTCTGTCTGAGATCCATTGGATGTGAGTTCCAAACTTTTGGTCCATGAACTGAAAAAGTGAAGCGTGTTGTCTGTCTGAGATCCATTGGATGTGAGTTCCAAAACTTTGGTCCATGAACTGAAAAAGTGAAGCGTGTTGTCTGTCTGAGATCCAGTGGATGTGAGTTCCAAACCTTTGGTCCATGAACTGAAAAAGTTGGCCAAACGTAACTTTTGAGAGAAAAACGTGGCACAACTTAAAGTGTTGGGTCCATGAAGTCCGGTGGTCTTTAAAGGACATATGGAGTGTCAGGGCTTTTTAATTATTTAAGTAAAAAGTATTATGTTGTCTAGGTATTCAACATGTAATTTTGATTGCAATGTGCGTGTGTGTTAATATTAATTATAGTTTCTTTTTACATGATAAATATATCACTTCCAAAGTTCATCTTAACATACACACCATGATGTACATACATTAATAAACGATGTGTATGATGATTTGCAGTTAAACTATGAATTTAATTCAATGATATGTGTACATTGACGTGACAAATTGACTAATGTAAATGGAAAGAACATACAAATACATATGGTATAATATAAAGTTAATACTTGTGTCCATAGTTCCAATTCCCTCCCTTAAATCCGGCAATGATCAGATGGAATGCATGCATATTATATCGATACTTGGTTTTTGTTTTTAGCTATTAAAAGCAACATGTTTATGGTGTAACTATTTCAAGGGAGATGATTGTGCTAAAAGACCATTTTATAAATAAAGATTGCAAAAAGGTTTCTGTACTATATTATTTACTTTAGTAGTTTTATTGCTTACATAACAAAATTAATTTTTGGCAATTCAACTTTTCTTTTAATGTCAAGTATATATTGGAAACATTTTTGTTAAATGAATGTTACTTCGTATGTAAAACTGTATCTTTATTACTTTCATTAAACGAATATACATTATAGAGTTTAAAATTCCATTCTTACATTTTCTTTCAGTATCTTTAAAGACCTATTTGGGTCGGAATAAAAGTCACTTGTATGAAAAATGTACCATTTCAGGTCTTAAGAAATTTAAAATGTTCTCAGTTCTGTATAAAGTTCCTTTCCGTTTGTATATACTTGCTTTCCCCTAGGATCAGTTACATTTCATGTATCATCAGAATTATCAACGTCATTGTTATCATCATCATCATTATCATGTATCTTGTTCATTATTATCGACGGCGTAATTAAAGTCATCATTATTAACATCATCGCCATCTCAAGCCACGATAAGATTTTGGATAATTTCTCAGTCTTTGAAAAGGTAAAACCTCGAAAGTTATAAAACAATGACACACGCCATAGTTCAGGATTATTATCCAGTTTTTATCAACTCCGAGGCGCTGTGGCTGAACAGCAAAGCACCTAGCTTCGTAACAGTGGGGTACCGGGTTAGCAAGTTAGTTCAGATAGACTGACAATGTTAGGCACTTATTTAGCGTTGAGACACGCCATTATTGACAGACCTTAAACGCGATATTTAGTGACGTCAGGGTTAATGGGATTTGACTTGTTTAGCTTATTTATTTTTTAAAAATTCAGTTGGCATTTTGACTTCACTGTGATAGAATCGATCATTGACAGAGGCTCGACTGTGGCCGTTTAAGAATGAAATATTGTTTCAAGTTATCTAACAGTCTGGGCTATGTTGTTCACTTCTTCTTGTGATCGTTTGACTTTGCAAAGAACTCCAATAATACGCGACATCTCAAACTTTTGTTTAATTTTTTAAAGTTAGAACTACATCATCTATAACATTAGAATGTATTTTTCTGTACTTCACTTGGGCAAAATCTTGGACTTTGTCTTTGCAAGGCTGGTAACGCATCACGGGCTGAGTATGGTTCACGGTCGATAGTTTTCAAAAGGATGTCAAAAGTGTTTCATGGAAATATTAGAGGTTGGCTCCTTCATGGATTTAATTTTTAAGTCAACAAGAAAGTTAATCATAAATTCGCTCTGCAAATTTTAACATTATCACAATAAATAATTAACTGGAATAAAAAGAATTTATATAAAAAATAAAAAGGCTGACGTATAAACGCAAAGGTAATCATTAGTTTAATTCAAGACAATAAATTTAGATACCAAAATTAAATGCTTTTAAGCTTATTTTTTCCTTGACTGTATTTTGCATTTACAATATTAGTATTAATTAAAACCTTTTTGAAGTTACTTTAACAATTGCAATATGTGTTATATTTATAACAATTGGCTATTCCCATACAGACAGATTAAATGTATCATTAAGTTTTTTGAATATATATTATAATAGGTCGCTTAATTAGTCGTTCTTCTCCCAAATTAGTAATAGCCCAGTCTACACAATAAAAACCTAATACAAACTAATGCGTTCACAGAGAGAATCGCATTTAACACATTAATAATGAACAATAAGTACAAATCTTCCTGGAATGCTAACATCCCTAATGAGACTATTAATACAAGTGGAGCCTCGATGTCGCTCTTTTATCTTTATCAATGATGTCTTGCGTCTCTTTAGTTTACATTGACAGAATGTCTATCAAATCATTTCTGTGTGGGGGCCAGATATATATCTGAATGTGTGAAAAAAGTCTGCGAGCATTATCTTTTAACTTAGTGTATATTGTAATCTTATAAAATGAACTATGAAATAGTTAATCTTGTTAAGTAAATAAATAATGATAAAATATAAGCTTTATATTGCCAAATGCAATGTTGCTATCAGTTCATTAATTTTGACGACCTATTCTAAGGTCTAACTTTAAATTATTAATTATCGAAGCTAAACATATAGACCTATATATGGTCTTAGTAAGAATGTAATTAAATTCTTGACATTCGTCCAAAATGTAATCTTCTAACGTAGAAGTCCTCGTTATTACGTCATAACTGAAAGTAAAGGTCATCCAGGTACATTAACATGCACAGTATGTAGGCGAACATTTTCTGCTCAGACCTCGACACACATTTTAGGAGTTGGAACATTTCTGCCAAGTTTTATTAAGATTGGTCAAGCGGTTTTGATTTCTATTCGGAAACATACATGCATACATAGGCCTCACTTTCTACTTTATAAAGTATATAAATACATGTTTTAATTATGTCTATTTAAATAGAGCCCATGTGCCGATCTATCTATATAGAGATTCTGAATTCAAGTTTGATTTATCAAGGCATTGGACGTTAGCTTGCCCGTTGCTTTATGTTGAAGCCATCAAGAAAGTGAAGTAAAAGTTTTGTAATTCAAATATTTAGGGGTAGATAATGAACATTAACATAAAACAATTAATTGTTTGTGGAAGAAAAAAACAAGGTTTATTTATGAATCCTCATATATTTATTTCTGATCTTCAAATAATGTTATGTTTTAAAGTGACAGCTTATAATTTATGCTTTGTATTCATTAACATATTTTAATCAAATTTTTTAAATATAAACTTTATTAAAGATACTTGAAAAAAATACATATATTTTGAATGTACTCTTTTTGTTATGCGGTGTGGCCTCTCCAATTAAAATGTTCCTAAATTTTGTACGCCTAAATTATAAAGGCCGTTAAATAAGATAACAAAAAGACTCTTAGTTACCAAACTGTCCTACCACTAGAGCAGCGCTTCTCAACCTTATAGCTCAGCGCTATGCCATGACCCCCAACAGTAACAAACAAATATAGTACAGGTAACTGTGCTTTTGCCAATGTTATGTACTTACACCTGCATTGGATATCTCTGATATACATTGTCAAAGCTTTATATCTTTAACCACAAACTATTATTTAATTACATTCTTAAAATAAATATTTGTTAGCAAATAAATGAGATTTGATATTTGACTCATTAAATTTCTTTATTCTTCTATTTCTTAGTCACTATGATTAATATTGTAGGTTAATGTGACTACGAGCCATATATTACCCGCGGCCCACGGGTCTTAGTTTTGGTATCACGGAAATTGTTACTGATATAGTGCATTAAAAACAATTCAAGAAAATAATAATGTTCTAAGTGAAGCGAATGTATGAATTGAAGAATCTACAAATATTAGGAATGGAACCAAAAAAAAAGCTATTCGACCTAGATATCTAGATCCAATTATTGAATAAAAACATTGGGCGTAGCAAAAAAAATATTGAAATATATGTATGTGTGTGTTTATAGTCTTTATTACATTCTGACCCTTGTTTTTTTGTTCCATTTAGTAGTTGTTATTTTTACCGACAATAGTTGAAATATTACGTTTGGCAACACTGTGGTGGTTCAGAAGTATCTGCTTGTAGCTTCTCTATGACAGTCGCATAGAGGCCTAACCTGTCTCAAGCACTAGGGAAACATTTTGTCTGAGCTCAATGGGTCTCAAACTATCTGCTGAAAAAGTCCAAGAACCTTTACGTTTTGAGGTAAACCAAGGCACAATTAGAAAATAGGAGTCCATGGCTGGCATGGAGGGATTCAATAAGGTACGAGATGTTTTGTTTTTTTCACCGATTTTAATAAACCTTCAAATTGAGAGCAGAACAAATCGGTTCACTAATATGTCTACTATTTGTATTCCATGACTAAGTGAAACATTTTCTTTATGACTTGGTATTTATTGAACTGCATTTCAAATATCCGCGTCTATCAAAACCTAATCGTAGGCACTGTAGAAACTATTATTACATATTTCATTTTATCCATTACAACATTGGCATGGTTACGCTACATCTTTGTGATGTCTGTACCATTGACATAAGTGTGTAATATTCCAATCTTCGACGTCCTTATCTTTACAAGTTTCTCAGTCAATAGTTAAACTTCTCATGTGACGTCAAAGGGAAAAAAAACCTTGACACCGCTTACGTCACTAGGCTCACAGCAGTACACTAAGACATGTCTTCTTCCTTTTTTTTTCTGGACCTTGGGAGTCATAAATCTGACAACAAGTCCTACTCGTGGCCTGTCTTTTATATCATAAGACTCATATATAGCAAGTGATAAAGCATACAAAAGTTGAATATCTTCTACCTGCAAATATGTTACCTTCAAGACATGGGGGGGTGGGGAGCGCTGATATCCTATGCACTCGAAGATGACCACATCTATGATATCCTATGCACTCGAAGATGACTGTAAAGTCACTGTCAAGTCCAGTTCTCGCTTGAAAAAGCAGACCGCATAAGAAGCATGGAGCGGAGCTGGAGGTACCTCCAGAATTGATTTGTACGCCCTTGTCCAAACGTACCTCGTGACGGCGAGCAGGGTTCCAACCCGGTACCACCAAGAAGTAATCCTAAGCGCTTATCACGCAAGTAAGTTGTCGAACGGTAATTGTAAAATGTTTGTTTGTAAAATGTTGTACATGTTTCGGATGTTCCTTCAGAGTTGAAGATAGTTTACTTCCTAGTCCAAACCTCCAGCAGGACAACAAGGGATGGGAGCGGGCAGGGTTTGAACCCGGGTCCATCTATAAAATTTAAACGACAGTCCAGAGCGCAAACCGCACGTCCAAGCAGTTTCGTGTCTCTCTTGATAGGCCTCGGTGTAGCGTGTCACGACCACTCCTACCTTCTACACCATTAGCAATACGAAAGTCGCAAAATCTTAAGACCTTCAGTTAATTATATAAATAATTATAATAAAAATAATATTTTTTACACTTTATAACAAATTGGCCTGCTTTTGAACGGTGCCTATTAATGATCAGTAAACTTCTCGGAAATCATAACGTCTTTACGACAGGCTAGACATCTTATCACAGAAGCAACTTCATAAGAAGAAGATAATTACATGGGCTAAACTGAGACAGCCGAACAGAGTACTGTTGCGGCCCTATGCTTCACTTGAGTGAAAAGGATTTAAACCAAATCAACCACCACCTTTCTTTTAACAATAAATTTGTTCATCTATCAAACGAATATACTAAGACGTCATCGAGGACAACACTGCCTATACCCGAATTAAACAATCCTGTGATCTGCCCCACTGATTTAAAAATCTTCTTTTTTACCCATCAGCAGCAGCAACAACAACAACAGCAACAACAACAGCAACAACAAAATACAATAACAACACCAACAACAACAAAATACAACAACAACAGCAACAACAACAACAACAACAGCAACAACAACAGCAACAACAAAATACAATAACAACACCAACAACAACAAAATACAACAACAACAGCAACAACAGCAACGGCAACTACAACAACAACGGCAACAACAACAACGGCGACTACAACAACAGCAGCAACAACAACATCAACAACCACAACAAAAACAACAACAGCAGCAGCAGCAACAACAACAGCAGCAACAACAACGGCAACAGCAGCAACAGCAACAACAACAACAACGGCAACAGCAACAACAAAAAACAACTTGCATATTATTAAAGTTACTAAAATAACCTTTTTAGCGATACCATTTGTACTGTATCTTGATCATTATTCTTCGAGAAATCTTTAGTAAAAAACAAAAAAAAAGAAAACGCTTAAAACTTAGATTCAAAATGTCATTGTTTCGGATGTGTTACTTTTATATGTCACAATTTTTTTTTCTTTTAGTGTTTACATTGTAAAGACAGACATTTTGTTAAAGTTTAATTATTTATGCTAGCATGAATATGCCGATGGGAAAGATAATGTAAAGCACATCTGTTTCTATGCTTGATGATTAACGAGGGAATCGCGTGGCTAGCATAACGATTAATCGCCTTTAGAAGCCTTAACTAATGTCAGGTGTCACTTAGATTTGGATGACTCATATTCATTGTAGGAATCAATACGTTCAAAATTACACTAAGATCCGAACTAATAATTCATCGTTTGGAAGTCAAGCACTGTACTATTATACCACCCTTTACTAAACTATATTTTTGTTTTGAACGAGTCTCAGTTCTGATTGTACTCTTAGTTTTCTCATTTATAAATATTGACCAATGAAACTGAAGATCTTAAGGTCGTCTGCTTCCAAATCTTTATGGAAAACGAACTGTAAAGTTATAATTTTGATATAAAAGCAGATGCTTACTGGGCGGGTTAATTAAGTCTCATTGTCATCAGGATGGTCCCGGATTAAAGCCCTGCCCCCTCAGTCTCCTCCGTCCGAAACTTAAGACAATAACAAAACATATAAAATACTTTGTGGAGGTTCTCAGATTTTGGTCGGGAAATAAACACAAGTTTTGTCTGGGGCGACTGGAAGTTACCAAAGATATGTCAGTTCACTATTTCTATAAATCTGCAGTACAGAAAACTGTAAAGAAAAGAAAAAGCAACCAAAATATAACATATACTTTTAAAAAAGCAGCTGATCTAAGTGGAAGAACTCCACATTTACATCTAAATATCTCAATAACGTTGCCATTATATTCCTTTATTTCGATATTAAACAAAAAATAATTTCCATTAAAAATTAGCTAATAGGTATTTTTTAAAATTGATTCCTGTATTATACAATAAATAGTTATGTAAAGTTTCAACTTGATCTCTCTTAAAAACTTGGTCCCTGGTTCTGTTATGTATGTTTAATATATGTATGTATCATTTGTTTCAGCACCTAGCTTCAACTCTATGTTTACATTTAAATCATTATTGCTCGTTACCCACTGAAGCTTCTATATGTAATGTGTTTATGTTGTCCACTTGTCTTTGTGAGAGATATACAATTAGATAGAGCCATTGTTTGTCTAATACATGTCTAACGGCTGTCTGTGTCGGCTTTATCAAAAGTTGCATACGGGCGAAATGACTCTGAATCAGAAGAATGTTTTTTTTTTTTTGACATTTCGATGGTCTAGAGGTTAGTTTCGCTTGGTGCGTTATCGCTAGGCGGTGGTGTCGAATCCAGAGTCACAGGTTCGGGCCTCGGTCGGCGCATGCCCTTTTTTTCGTAGTATTTTAATTCACTACTGTCTCTCTTAAAAGCTTGGTCCCTGGTGCTGTTATTTATTCATGTTTAATATATGTATGTATCATTTGTTTCAGCCCCTAGCTTCAACTCTATGTTTACGTTTACAGCATTATTGATCCGAGAATAGGCGTTTTGAAACTAATAAGATAAGATATAATAATATAAATATTAATCTATATCTATATCTATAATTTTTCAACATCTATATCTATCTCTTTTAATCTATCTATCTATCTATCTATCTGTCTGTTCTATTCTATTCTTTTCTATTCTGTCAACTACAACAAATACAGGCAGATATAGACCAAGTTTTATTCATGTACATAAACACGCAAAGATAACTGATATCCAGATAGATACATAAGTACAGGTTGACAGTACAGACAGGTAAACATGCAAAGTATACACACATACTAAAATAATCATGGACACAGTTGCTGACCATGCTTTCACAGGTAGCCATTTATTATTTCACCTTTATTAAATGTCTTACTCAAGTTCTTCAGACAAGCAAAGTTCAGCCCTCTACGCCAGGGATCTGTCGTTTTTGGGCCTTAACAGGGATAACTGTTTGTTATTTAGAGGAAACGTGAAGAAGTTAACAGTTAATATGACATTAATATGTTATCATTGTATATCTCTCATCTACTACCTAGATCTCATATTGTACTAATATTCAGACGTGGTCAAATTTGTGTTTTCATTTTGGAGTTATAGTTCTTTCTTTTCTTCCTTCTTATCTGCCCCTTGACTTTCATGGAAGGGGGGGTGATAGTTCACCTAGCCAAATTCCTCCACTTTTCCCTGTCAGTAGATGTCTTTAGCAGGATAGCAAGAGAGAGGACAGTATATATATATATATATATATATATATATATATATATATATATATATATATATATATATATATATATATATATATATATATATATATATATATATATATATATATATTGCGCTGTCCAGACAGCTGTTTTTATGTTTGGACAACCTTTTCATCGAGAGTTCTCTACGGAGAAATGTTTTATTTTTTTTAGCTTTTTGCATGACAAATTTAAGACGTTCTTTCAAAACTAAAGATGGCTTTGAGCTAGACTTACCTAAACTGACCTACACTGACCTAACCCTCCTGCTGGGTGGGTGAGGGGACGACGATGGGGACGGGTCTAACTCGGGACTATGGTGGTACCAGTCCACTATACACACAGTTTATGCACGAACTACTTTCCGCACTGTAGATACTCTAAATACCGGTAATAATTATAATACAAATTCTCAATAATTTTAATTGTGTTTTATCTATTACCAAAAATACTTCCATACTCGTAATGCTTTCAACACATTAAACAACAGAATTATTATAATAGTTATAAATAAACTACTGGAGGATGGTTGCATTGTCCTGCCGTTTTCTTTGGACATCGGTTTCGATGGTGCCGGGCTTTAGCACTGCCCGCTGACGCAGAGGCGTAGCTAGGGTGGAGTAGGGAAGTGGAAATTTGAAAAAACCCCGGGCCAAGATTGAGGCCCTCAAATGAGTGTTTTTTAACCCTTAAAACGCGTGTGGTATAACAGCTCAGCACTCTAAGGGTTAAAGTCATTCAGTGAGATAGAGTCCAGCCCTAGACGAGCGGTCAACCGTGACCAGTGACAGAACACGCCAGTTCGGCAACGACCTGTGTGTAAATATTACGCACGCAAGTCACGACGATTGTGGTCATTCTGAGTGGTCAAGAACGTGCCATCCGGTTCTGGAAGGCCAGTAGTGACCCTATAAAAGAGCATGTGTTTTTGAGCCAAGGCTCCGCGACACTTAACCTTACCCCGCAATGTGACCAGTTAGAAACAGCACGGTGTGTGAAGTCAGGCGGAGCAAGGCTAGTTTTTTGGACAGTTAGTTTAATGCTGTTGCCAACTGTACAGTGCTGTAATGTATCTATCTATCTATCTATCTATATCTATCTATCTTCTATATATATGATTCTCTTCTACCCTCAACAGGTCAAACAAGAAGTAAAGGAAAGATCACTCTGTGAATAGTCCACGAGAAAAAAAGAGGGAAGGGAGGGGGGGGGGGGGGGGAGAGAACACTTGTAGTCACAAAATAGCAACCAAGAAATATCACTCTTATTTTAAATATATTTCTACCTCGTTAAAAAAAAAGGGGGGGGGGGAGTAATCTACACTGTTGTAACTAAAAAAGAGGGAGGGGGAAGAACAAAAAATCTTTCTCTTTATACATTCTATACACTTGCCTATATTTATGTGTTTTTTTTACACATGTCAAGACCTAGTTGAATTTTTTTGTATGTAGCTTTGTTTTGATCTAACTCCTTCGTATTAAGTCCTCACCATGGCCACCGCTTCACATATATTTCGTGGAGTCAACAGGTCTTTCATCTTGTATAATGCAGACGTTACTTCAAGAAAGAAGATGATTATGTCCTACGATTCATGCATCTAGTTTAAAATTAAATTGCTACTGTTACTTTGGAGCCCTGAGTTGTAAGGTTCTTTAAGTTCGTTGCGCCGTGTGGTGCAGTTTGCAGAGAGCCTGGATAGTAGGAGAGATTCGTTGCAATATTTATATATGCATACTCGCGCGCACGCAAGCAACAACACTGACCCATCTAGCCCTAGATGATACACCATGAGATGAGAAGGAATGATCAGCGGTCAAGAGAAATGTGACAAGATGACACAAGGCGAGCTGTAACAGTTTTATCATCCGTTGATCAATAACTCAAGTCTTGACACATAGAAGATTGCAATCGGAGGGACAGCTGAAGATAAGTTGAGAATCTTTGATTGTATTCTTACTCGGATTTGAACAATTGAAAGGGGAAACAAAATAAACAGGATAGTAGTCAATGTGTGAGCATGTCTTTTGTATGTGTGTGTGTGAATTTGTGAGTGCGCAATTCTGTGTCTATCTTTGTATGTTTGCATTTGTGTCAACATATTTTACAATCCGGGACCGAACGACAGTGCAGAGCGCAGAGCTCACGACCAGGCAGCCATCTTTGTGTGTTTGGTGAATGTTTATTTCAAGTGCGGATGCTTGTATATCTGTGTTTGTGTGCCTTTGTTTGCTTGCGTGGATCGTTGTGTTAATATGTGTGTTTGTCTTTTGTGTGTTTGATTTAATAAGAGTTTGTATGTGTGTGTCTTTGATAGTGTCACTGTTATGGCCTTAGATCTGTTACTTACTCATTATGTGTGATTGTGCTACTTTATTTGCAATGCTAATAGTCATAGTCAATGCTAGTATTTCGTACGTATATTACTTCAGTTCAAAATTTTTTGCAGACCTTTTTTTTTATTCAGATGAAAAGCATTATACCACACTCGTGGAGTCTAGAAGACTTTAAAGATGATACATTTCATCCTTATTTACATTCTTGTGAGATGGTCGTCATTCAAACTCCTTCCCCCCCCCCCCCAGCACACGCCTTACACATTAAACATTTTTTAACGAATTAATATCGGGCTCAGGAAGAAAGACGTACAATCCGTAATAAGCCAGCTCCTCTACTACCGAAACAAAAGCCACCTTAACCTGCGCTATCTGTGGACGGGAGTGTCTCTTCAAAATAGGGCTCCACACTACTCCACAGCCACATGAGGAAGTGTGCTCTGAGATTAGCCATAGTCGTCCAACAACTGAACGAGGCCAATGAATATCGGGGCATTTTCCTTATGTTAATAGCAAGGAATATCTTTTGCACGAGTCTTGCTTGACTGACTGACCAACTCCGTAGTAAACCAGGTATTGAGAGCTAATAAAGTTTTAGAGCTGGTAGAAGGACACCCGACATCATATCTGTGTTGGTAACAAAAGGCCTAGAAACTCTAGATTCATGTCACTCATTCACACTAGAAAAGAAAAAGTAACTCTGCTTAGCACAAATCAGAAATAATTAAAGAGCTACTCACCTTTGCTCATTTGCAAATTGTTTCATAAAACAGTAAAACGAAATGAGAAACTTTTAGCTTTCTATTTCTCGTTCTCAATGTTTCGGTAATGTCGCTCGGAATCTTCAATACACTAGGAACACACCTCTGTTAGTAGGTATGTGACAAAATTTTTTAAAATAAAAAAAATAATAATATGATATCAGATTGTTAAAGTGCTTTTTCTGAGCTTTCCAATGATATATAGATTGTTGGTATAGGTGCGGCGAATAAATAAAAAAAAATTTTTTTTACGCATTTTCACTTAACATTAAGTCAATGGAAATGATGACACCAGATTTTATGAAAATTGAAGGAAAATTGCTAATATTTTCACCAATTTTCAAAGCCCATTTAAAAACCATATATCAAAATAAAGCTCATAGTGTGCTTAATTGAAGTATGGTATTGTTTAATAAAATTTATTTATATTTTTTTTTTTAATTTTTTTTTAAATAAGCCAATATGACATTGTTATATTTAATTTATTAAATAAAACTTTAATTTATTTTTATTTTTAAATTTTATGAATAGTATAATATTAAACCACTTGTTCTGAGCTTTCCAATGATGTATAGATTTTTGCTATAGGCTCAACGGTTAAAAAAATATATAAAATTTTAACGCGTTTTCACTTATATTGTAAAGGGTTTTCTGAAAATGTGTAACAGTTCGCTAATTTTTACCTCACAGCTAAAAGCTTTGTATATATATAAAAAGATTAGGATGTGCTTAATAAAAGTATACTGGTTTTTTTTTTTTTACATTTTGATTCTATTGAATTATTTTTGTGATATATTTACTTTGTTGTGTTTTTTTGTATAAAGACATTACTTAGTAATATATTATATCATATTTATATACATGTATATCTAATAGATATAATGATCTTAAAAAAACAACAACCCAGTAGGAACATTTGAAACAAACAGCGATACTTATCTTCATGTTTATTTAAAGAAAAAAAAAAAGAAAAACTTAAATTATTTTGTATAGTAAAAAAAAAATAAAAAAATTAAGTACTTACATAGATTTTTTTTTTAAAATGGTAATTGAAATTGATTATATGACGTTCATTGTAAAGTATATGATGGTAAGATGACCACGTTTATTGATTATAGAAGGCACAAATGATTGCTGAATTTGTGCTGATAATGTAATAGATGAATGTGACGACATATACATTAAGATCCACAAAATGATGATGAAGTCTTAGTAACAGAGTGAATCTTATGATATGCCAGTTAGGCTGTACTGAATGATGATTAAGTGAATGGTGGCTTCTTTGTTAATAGCATCATGAATCAGATAACATGCAAAGTAAGCAGCATAGAATGATGATTAAGTCAATGATAGTTCATTTGTTAGTACTGTAGGGACTCTGATGACATGCAAGTTAGGCTGTACTGAATGATGATTAAGTGAATAGTGGCTTCTTTGTTAATAGGATCATGAATCAGATAACATGCAAATTAAGCAGCATAGAATGATGATTAAGTCAATGATAGTTCATTTGTTAGTACTGTAGGGACTCTGATGACATGCAAGTTAGGCTGTACTGAATGATGATTAAGTGAATAGTGGCTTCTTTGTTAATAGGATCATGAATCAGATAACATGCAAATTAAGCAGCATAGAATGATGATTAAGTCAATGGTAGTTCATTTGTTAGTACTGTAGGGACTCTGATGACATGCAAGTTAGGCTGTACTGAATGATGATTAAGTGAATAGTGGCTTCTTTGTTAATAGCATCATGAATCAGATAACATGCAAATTAAGCAGCATAGAATGATGATTAAGTCAATGATAGTTCATTTGTTAGTACTGTAGGGACTCTGATGACATGCAAGTTAGGCTGTACTGAATGATGATTAAGTGAATAGTGGCTTCTTTGTTAATAGGATCATGAATCAGATAACATGCAAATTAAGCAGCATAGAATGATGATTAAGTCAATGATAGTTCATTTGTTAGTACTGTAGGGACTCTGATGACATGCAAGTTAGGCTGTACTGAATGATGATTAAGTGAATAGTGGCTTCTTTGTTAATAGGATCATGAATCAGATAACATGCAAATTAAGCAGCATAGAATGATGATTAAGTCAATGGTAGTTCATTTGTTAGTACTGTAGGGACTCTGATGACATGCAAGTTAGGCTGTACTGAATGATGATTAAGTGAATAGTGGCTTCTTTGTTAATAGCATCATGAATCAGATAACATGCAAATTAAGCAGCATAGAATGATGATTAAGTCAATGATAGTTCATTTGTTAGTACTGTAGGGACTCTGATGACATGCAAGTTAGGCTGTACTGAATGATGATTAAGTGAATAGTGGCTTCTTTGTTAATAGCATCATGAATCAGATAACATGCAAAGTAAGCAGCAAGCATAGAATGATGATTAAGTGAATGGTGGCTTCTTTGTTAATAGCATCATGAATCAGATAACATGCAAATTAAGCAGCATAGAATGATGATTAAGTCAATGGTAGTTCATTTGTTAGTATTGTAGGGACTCTGATGACATGCAAGTAGTGGAAGGACTGCATAACAGTATAAATAAAACAATGATTTTAGGGCACATGTGGGAATTTTTGAATGTTTAAATTTTGGATTTAATGAAGGCTTTGCAATAAATGAATTTGAAAAAAAAAAAAAAAAAAAAAAAAGAAGTTTACTTTGGAATTTATGGAAAGGTTTATAGGGTATACAATAATTATTGTTGGAAAAACTACTTTTAAAAAAAATCAATATTAAATAGTACATAAATATAAAAAGGAAAGTTTACATATCTTTATAGTCACAAACTTGAAGTGAAGAAAATTTTATAAAAATAGAAATATTAATGTATATAAAATTATTAAATAAAGATTTCAACTTTAAAGTTATAGCTTTACATTACACATACTTTAAATTGTTTATTTACTATAATATAGAATTTTACAAAGGAACAGTATCTAAAAAGTGTTAGCAACATATGCTTTGACAATGAATTGGGGAAATGATAATTTATTTCGCACATCATCGAATTCATTAAACTTCTAAATAGACTAAAACTAGCATTACACTGGACCTTGGGAGAGTGTAAGGCCTAAGCGTAGATTATATTTAATGTACAATATTACATAAACAGATTTGTCCTCCTCTTACGATGTAAGCCTTATTATACCTATAAATAATAATAGTACATTACGTAGGAGGTACTGTACTTTAGGCCGTTTGACTACGTGCGCATGTTTGTATGTATTCTCATAGTAACATTTTAATAAAAGTCCACCTCTGATTTAATGAAATATATAAGAGAAAAAATCTCTGATATTTTAGTGTATAAATCAGCGTTGGTGTGCATATTGGAATAGTGCATACTTGCATTATACTCTTTCTTCAGCTATCAATTGAAATGTTTAGGTTTGGTTTAGGCTTTCTTACATATAAAGCGCATTCAATCACTATGGAAGGTCGAAAGCTATGGGATTTGTCGGGCTGACTAGAAGGTCCAAGTTTGATTTTGTGTGGACCGGGAGCCTGAATGAAAAAGATTTGAGAAGAGATGCAGCTCATTGTCATATACAAAATATTTAACACAAGTCTACTTTCAAAACATCAACAACAGCAACAACAACAGAACTGTTACAAATGTCTCACTTCTATTCCAACTTTATTTCCCATGCAATTATCTCTTTCCTATAAACACCTTTGACCCAGTCTCTTCTTCCAAGTCCAAAAAAAAAAGCAACTAGAAATCTTGAGTTAATGGTATGTCATTTTGCATTGAATTAGTTCACATTTGAACTTACCTTCGTAAGAAGAATGAATATTATAGATACTGGTATGTAAATTTTGAAAATCTAAAACAAGAATTAATATCGTATTAATTTAAGTCTATAAGCAATGTGCAAAAATGCAATTCCATCTCTCCCGCCCCAAATCGAAAAGATAACTCAATGATGTAAACGAAAATTGATAAAACCAATGTGTGCATCGTCTTGAAGGTCCATGGTTCGAACCTAAGCCGCTGCTCTGCCCTGCCTTCCTAGATGAAGCTTGGGTCTAGGGAGAAGCTTCGAGTCAGAAGGAACGTGCAAAACATGTAAAACAGACAGACAACAAGAAAACAACATGGACCATGGGGGTATATATCTATAGACCATAGATGCACACTTATAACTTATTTCAAGAATTTTAAAGCTGCTAACTATTAAGAGGTTGACATAACCACAGACGCAATCTAAAACAGTTTTGTAAATGCGCATCTCTAATTAACTCTTTCTCTGCAGAACAAGAGTCACGTTTTTTTGTCTCACCTAAATACACAGTAAAAGATTTTTGTTATTTAAACAGTTTATTATCATTTAAGGGAAATAATTCATACTTACTTCACCTATCAGACAAATTAATCGAACTACTGCCCTTGAACAAGAGTTTCTTGAACTAAAATTATTTTTTTTTGTGTGCTTAGATTTTTATTCCAAAAATATTCTTATTTACAATGGATTCTAATTGAACCAATGTAAACCTTACAGATCAAATGTCTGTGCAGCATTTGTTATGTTTCATTCAATGTGTTTCTTTCAAAGATATGTTAAGTGATGTGCAAGTGTTACTGTTTACTGCTGTTCTTTCCTTCAAGGAAGCTCAAATGGATTATAATATTTTATCAACGATAAGATAACGCGTTAAATAAGTTACTTTTTTCTATTGATTAAACATATAGGTTTAGAAGCAGAACCTAAATCAAGCCTAAGGCTTATGCTGACCGTAGCTTTTGTTGCCTATAGCTTATGTTGCCCATAATTTATGTTGTCTATAGCTTATGTTGCTCAAAACTTATGTTGCCCATAATTTATGTTGCCTATACCTTATGTTGACCAAAGCTTATGTTGCCCATAGTTTATGTTGCCTATACCTTATGTTGCCTATACCTTATGTTGCCCAAAGCTTATGTTGCCTATACCTTATGTTGCCCAAAGCTTATGTTGCCTATACCTTATGTTGCCTATACCTTATGTTGCCCAAAGCTTATGTTGACCATAGTTTATGCTTAATATAACGCTAGAAGAACGCTCTAAGGGACGCTACAAAGAAGACGCTTCGTGTAGAGCAGTCCAATAGATATACGGATTTACGGACATAGCTGACATCGGACGATCCCTTCTTGATGATTAAATATATTTGTAAAACAACATCAGCGTCGACTACATATTTTGATTGTTTCGGCCTTTCGCCGGTGTTACTGAAGTAGTTTGAGTTCAGCATTACTTCCAGTCAGACGTAGATCTACACTAGGTATATTTCAAAGAATCAACACCGCGCGGAAGCATTAACATAAAGCTTATATCAACTCTGTCTGCCTGGTAAAATGTTTTGTACACTTTATTTCTCACATATGTTTCTAATCGCACACAATTATTATTAATATTAGTCTAGAAAAATCTAGATCTATTGCAAGTTGGATTACATAACTAATACAAAACAATGGACCTCATTCACCAATCTTAAACAAACAACATTTAGCCACGTGGTGCTCTATCTCTTCTATATAATTTACGATCTCATGTTTAACTCATGATGGTTGTCACATGACATTTTTTTCTGTTGTTTTATCATTAAGATCACGTGACTAAATGTTGTTTGTTTACGATTGGTGAATGAGGTCCATTGATACAATTATTCTAAATATAAGCTTTATTTTTTAAAGTGATACTTTTTTTTTCTTGTTATGTGAAACTTTCCCACTCCAACATGAATTTAAAGGTCAATGTCATCCTCTTCCTTATTTCCCGCGTTTAGCACAGGCTAAATCACGTGACAATAACACGTGTCTAGTCTACAGTGTATTAAGGTCAACGTCTTCTCCCTTTTTTAAGCGGCCCCCGAAAGGGGAAACGACGCTCAGAGCAAGTAATTGGTCAATGGGTCAAATGGGTCGCAAAATTAGATGGGTCAAACGGGTTATGGGTCAATGCTCCCTGACCCACGACCCATCATTAGTTCCCGCCTGACTCTGAAAAAAAACCGTCGTTTCGCGGATTTTTTTATTTGCGATAAAAACAATACAAATAGTATAATTAAAACAAATATGTAATTACATGTTTGCGTCATTATTCAATATTTAGGATTTCTGTTTATTACTCTGATTTTGTCTTTCCATTAGAGTTTCTAGTGAAAGAACTAAAGTCATTGCCTCCTGTCTGACATCGGTGAAAAGGGTTGAGCAAGAGATGGCGAAATACAACAAAGAACCAGTCCCAGAAGAAAAAATGCCTGGTGAATTTAATCCATTGAAGTGGTGGGCAGAAAGAGTCCAACGATTTCCACTTTTGTCAGACATCGCACGTAGGATATTTGTCATACCAGCTTCGTCATCGGAATGTGAAAGACATTTTAGTTCATTTAATGCACGGCACATAATTACAGCACAACGTAACTGCATGCATCCTGAAACAGTTGAAACTTTGTCATTTTGCATGGTTACAGAGGAAAACTGTTGCAATAAGATAAAATTTTGTTTAATAAAAAACTGACATCTTTTACATTTTACTTTTTGTGCTTTAAATTTCGTAGTTTGTTGAAGCATATTTTTACTTTTAAACAATTTTAATATGTCCCATGTTTGATTTAATTTGATAAATTTTTTTTTTCGCCAAAATTGGTTTCAGTGGGTCATGGGTCCTGATGGGTCTGGGTCGAGAACTTGATGGGTCATATGAGTCAAGCTCAATGACCCATTACTTGCTCTGACGACTCTACTAGTTTTATGTGGTTTGTCTATCCTTCCGTCCCGACTGTTCGTCCGTACAATAGAAAAAATATTTGAAACTCCGACATCATGATATTTGACTCCATTCAAAGTGCTGATGCAACATCTACTTTTTTTTTGTTTTCTAAAATCGAAAATTTAATTTTTAAAATCAACTATTCAGCAGTTTTTTTTCATAACAAATACACCATTTTTACAACTATTCACTATTAATAGTAACAAACACATGAGGCAAATTAGTACGGGAAACAATTGCTTATTATATTTTTAACACATTTATGCAAACGGCTTTAGATTTTTTGTAAAATATTAATATTTGTTTACAAATTTAATGCTATGTTAGATAAGTTTTGTCGTACTAACTATTACATTTACAAAAGGAATGCTTAATTTTTTTAAAAGAGAAAAAAAAAATCTATTCAAAACATTAATTAATAAGTAGTTATTCATATGTTCACGTAAACTGCAGAGCTTTTGTACTGGGACACTGATCTAAAGGAGTTTTTTTCACGGAAATGATTTTTTTCCTTTGAGACTTTGAATAACAGATTGACCCTTTACAAAACAATTAGATCAATAAGATAATCATAAAATACAATTAGATTAATTAGAAAATTATTTTATGACGCCAGTTAGACCACGTTCACATTTAGCTTCACCTTTTCTTTCACCTATTCCTTGGTCTGCTGGACCGTTGGGACACCACACAGGATCTGTCAACCTTCTTTTACCAATCTTCTCTGTCATAAGCTTTTGATAGAATTTCATTCTGATATTCTTTCTGAAAATATTGAAATCTGCCTTTTTACCTGCCTGGGTAGACCACTTCGGGTGCTGATTTTAAGTTTGTGTTTCCATACCAACTGTCTTTGTAACCTTGTTTAAAATAACTTTGTACATGTTACACTTTTTGAAATGACCATACACATTGCTCCCTCATTCCTCAGTGTTTCATCTAGACTCGGCCAGCTAATTTTCTCCTCTAACACAGTTTTTCCAAAGTGTGTTAGCCTACGCGAATCCCAAGGGATGCAGAAAGAGTTTGAACGGAATGCGCGTTGCATTGCATGATTTATGATGTTTTAAAATACTTATTTACTTTGTTCAGTTAATACATTAAATTAAAAGTCAATAACTTTTCAATCTCATTGTATTTGATTTATTACAGACTAAAACACCGAATATAGAAAGAAGAATGTGAAGATGAGAATGTAGAGATGAAAATGTGGAGATAAAAATGTTAATATGAGAATGTGAATATAATAATGTGGAGAGTGTTGTGAAAGGATCTAGGTGTGTGTGTGTATATGTCGTGGAGCAGAGCTTGACCAGTGGGTGCAGAATTGTCTGGACCAGGAAAGTGAAAGAGCAAAACGTGAGGCAGATAGGAAAGATAAGCAAGCAGAGGCGGAAAGAAAAGAAAGAGAAGCAGAGGCGGATAGAAAAGAAAGAGAAGCAGAGGCGGAAAGAAAAGAAAGAGAAGCAGAGGCGGATAGAAAAGAAAGAGAAGCAGAGGCGGATAGGAAGCAGCAGTTAGAAAAAATTAAATTGGAAAATGAACATAAACTGAATTTAGAAAAACTAAAAGGCCAACAAGGAACTAGTGAGAAAAAAGTAAGTAAAGAGGGAAGTAATACAGACATGCCAGGAGAAGAGGGAAGTAATACAGACATGCCAGGAGAAGAAAGAAATAAGACGGACATGCCAGGAGAAGAAAGAAATAAGACGGACATGCCAGGAGAAGAAAGAAATAAGACGGACATGCCAGGAGAAGAAAGAAATAAGACGGACATGCCAGGAGAAGAAAGAAATAAGACGGACATGCCAGGAGAAGAAAGAAATAAGACGGACATGCTAGGACGTAGTAGCCGACTATTTGAAAAAATTCCCAAATTTGTCGAACAAATGGATAACCTAGACTCTTATATACGTAGATTTGAGACCATAGCGATATCCACAGATACCCGACAGGAACTTTGGGGACCGCAACTACTGACATTAATAGGGGGTAAAGGGCTAGATGCATGTCAGACCCTGACTGAATCAGGCATGAAAGATTATAAGACATTAAAAAAGACGTTACTGGAATTCTACGACTTTACAGAGGACGGCTACAGACGTAGATACTATGCTACGAAACCCAAAGACGGACAGGATTTTAAAGTTTTTGTTAATGATCTGACAACGACATTCGATAAATGGTTTGACGCGACCGGTCTAGACAAAACTTTTAGTAAGCTCAAAGAGTTCCTCTTAATAGACAGAGTACTAACTTTGTGTGACGGACAATTATTTGGATTTATACAAGAAAGACAACCCCGAGATCTCAAAAGTTTGACAGAACTGTGTCAAAGGTATATGGCTGCTCATCCGGACAAAAGAGTAACTTGCCAGACTGAGCAACCTGACATTGTATTTGCCACTAGAAATGTATCGAATATACAAGTGGGGCAGCGTTCTCGACCCACACTTAAGCAACAGAATGATGGCATGAGGCCTAGGAGTTTGTCAACTATAGAATCAAGGCGCTGTTTTGAATGTGGCACGTACAGACATATAGCCAGAAACTGTAACTATAGTCGACAGAGAAATAGGGGAGGAAGAGGAGGCCTGCATCAACAAGCGGGGTACAGATCAGATTACAATAACAGAGCCTATGTTGCAGTGCTTAACAAGGGTGATGGGGAAGTTACTTGCTTCACAACGCTTGTAGACGAGAAGAAAGCCTTGACTATCAGGGATACGGGAGCAACACTAATCGCAGTCAGAGATACATTTGTCGAGAAAGACCAATATACAGGGACCTGGAAGCAGGTTGAGGTCTTTGGAGGACAAAGGTACAGCTGGCCGGTGGCTAAAGTGATTGTAAATACGCCGTATGTGAAGGGAGAGGTGATGGCTGTAGTTTTTAAAGATGACCCATATGATTTGATCATAGGTAACATACATTCACGAATGCCACATTTAAGAAAAGGTGAAATCAACAAATGGTGCAGAGAAGAAGTCCTATTAATGGAGACCAGACAACAAGCTAGACAAAGACAGAGAGAAGAGACTGAAGCAAAAACTTTGATTAGTGAACCCGGCATAATGGAGAACGCGACAGATACGGCTCTAGAAGAAAATGGCAGTGCGATTCGGGAGTCTCATATCGAGAGTCAAATGTGGTCGCCAGAGGAGTTTCAAGAAGGGCAGAGGTCCGATCCGTCACTAGAGAAAATATTTAAATTTGCCATAGAGAAATCAGTGGTGAAGTCGAAAAAAACGGAACATTCGTTTCTGATAAAAAACAACACGTTGGTAAGGAAATATACAGATACAAAAGGGGAGCTAATACAGCTTGTGGCGCCACAAAAATATAGACCCCAAATTTTGCATCAAGCTCATGACTTGTCAGTCGCAGGTCATTTGGGTATATTAAAGACAAAACAAAGAATCCAGACAGCCTTCTACTGGCCCAATATGACCAAGGATGTAACAAATTATGTTAGGTCATGTCAGGTTTGTATGCTTAAAGACACACGACCACCAAGACAGGCTCCATTACAGCGAACAGATTTAGCTGAGAAACCCTTTGAAAAAATAGCCATTGATATAGTGGGACCAATGAACCCAATGTCAGCCAGGGGTCATCGATACATTCTCACAGTAGTTGATCTCGCTACCAGGTGGCCAGAAGCTATTCCTCTGAAGTCCACCACTGCTGATGATATCACGTCAGCATTAATTATGTTGTTCGCTAGAACGGGGCTCCCAGATACCATTCTCTCAGACAGAGGACCCCAGTTCGTAGCAGAACTAACCAAGCAAATAACTGGCACACTAGGAATTCATCAAGTATTTACTTCACCATATTGCCCTCAGAGCAATGGGGTCTGTGAAAGACTGAATGGAACAATCAAAAGTATACTGAGTAAGGTGTCGTCCGAGAAACCAGAAAACTGGGATCTACTTCTTCCTTGCGTTTTGTTTGCGTATCGAGAAATACCCCAAACTTCCACAGGATTTTCACCCTTTGAGCTAGTATATGGAGCAAAGCCTAGGGGCCCTATAGACATTCTGAAAACATTGGTGTACAAACAGAACATTGACCTCGACAGCCGCACCACGTACGAGAAAGTGATAGATCTCCGAAGCAGAATCGTCACTGCATGTCAGGCAGCGAGAGCGGCCCTAGAAGAAAGGGGGGAACTAGTTAGACAAAGAGTCAACAGAGGTCGAAAATTAAGACTTTTTAAGGCCGGGCAACAAATTAGGGTTCTTCTACCTTCAAAAACTAATAAATTGCAACTAGCATGGCAAGGACCTTTTGCAGTCACGAAAAGGATATCCAATGTGGATTATGAAGTTGAAATTAGAGGGAAAAGAAAAATTTTTCACTCAAATATTCTTAGTGATTTTCACCTACGACCTTGCGAATTAGAACTGGCCAACGGCAATGGTACAACTGAATCGGCAGTGACAAGTGGCATAGCTCAAATAGCGAGTGCATTTCTTTGTGAAGAAAATGATGGAGATGACGTAGGTCCAGAATTACCGCTACTTCCAAGAGAAAAAGAAGACTGGCATGATGTCATAATAGGAGCTGCACCACAGGAAGTTAGAATGAAAATACTGGAGGTGTTAGAGTCTTTTAAAGACATATTAACTCCTACACCAGGAAGAACAACGACAATTAGCCATGACATAAAGTTAACGTCGACAAAACCGATTAAGTTGCGGCCATATGACATCCCACTACATCACAGAGATGCAGTGCTAAAGGAAATACATGAGCTACTGGAAGAAGGAATCATCGAGAGATCGGACTCACCCTACTCAGCACCAATTATTATTGTAAGAAAAAAAAATAAGGATGAGATAAGATTATGCGTAGATTACCGTCACCTCAACAAAGGGTTAGATTTGTCTCGGGGATATTATCAGATACCTCTTACAGAAAGAGCGAAGCCACTCACCGCCTTCATCACGCCGTTTGGACTCTACCATTGGAACTACATGAGCTTTGGCCTCTCCAATGCACCGTCCACCTTCAACAAACTAGTTCGAAGAGTGCTTGAGGGTCGTACTGATGTTGTAGCTTATTTGGATGACATCTGCTTATTCCACAACAGTTGGGATGAGCATGTAGAGGGCATACAATCCCTGCTATTGTTATTGAGACAGCATGGTTTGACGGCCAGACCCAGTAAGACAGAGGTTGGAATGGGCGAAATCCAATTTTTAGGGCACGTCGTTGGTAAAGGTCAATTAAAACCTGTCCATGGAACGGTGCAGAAAATTTTAGAGCTGAAGACGCCTACATCACTAAAAGAAGTGCGAGCTTTGATAGGTCTTTGCAACTATTATAGGAAGTTTATCCCAAATTTCGCGACGTTGTTGGAACCTATTACTTCGTTAACGAGAACAAAGACTTACGGGAGAAACACAGACACAGAGCTCAGGACATCCAAGAAGCTCACATGGAATGATGAATGTGAGCAGGCCTTGCACCCTTTTTACTGATGCCTCATCCGTTAGCTTAGGAGCCTGCCTTATGCAGGAAGTACATGGTGATTTACATCCAGTATTATATTCCAGCAGAAAACTGTCGGAAACAGAAAAAAGGTATGCAGTAATAGAAAGGGAATGTTTGGCAATTGTGTGGGCCATCAATAAGTTTTCCAAATACTTAGCAGGGGCTCCATTTGTTCTGCACACTGACCATGCACCTCTTATAGCATTAAATACTAAGAAGATGACCAGTGCAAAACTGACACGTTGGGCTCTGAGTCTTCAGGGCTTTACGTTTCAAGTGGTACCGGTGCCTGGCAAGGGAAACGTTATTGCAGACACATTGTCGCGGAATGTCTAGAACAGTCCCTTGACGGTAAGTTCGTTTTCTTCTCCACCCTCCAAAATCTAAGTGTAACTAAATAAGGTCATGATGTCCACGGTAAGTGTCTGAATGTTCAACTATGGGTGGGAGAAATAAAATAAAAGTTCACTTTTTTTATAAAGAGGAAAGGTAACTGCTTAATTTTGCTACATCATTCAACTTACACACAACTCTCTATATAAACAATGACTTGAACAACAACAAATTTCATTTTAACTATTGTTGAACATTATCTCCTGATAACCCTGACAGCAACAAATTGTAACTCTATGAATTTCAACTTGAACTTCAAGACTACATAGGGACATTGTGTGTAACAACATTGACAGGGATTTTCAATGTGCATTATCTTTCATGGACGACCCGCACATATTCACGTGGAAGTCGTTCTAAACGAAAAACATGAATGTCGTCAAGAGCTGATTTCACTGCTGTTATTATGATTATTATAATTATCATTATTAGTTGTTTTTTTTTAATTACTATTTTATGAATTGCTTCCTTATGTTTCATGTCTTTTAATTTTGATGCGTATCTTGTCTTGTATCCTTATTCTCATTTATTGTGTGATTCATACTTTATCTGAAATTTGTTCCTATTTTACAAATCACTTTCATATGATAGTTAAAATGTTAGTTTTGGGATAGTTTGTTGTGCTGTTGTACCAACAGCTTCTGAAAGGTTGGGGGAGTGTTGTGAAAGGATCTAGGTGTGTGTGTGTATATGTCGTGGAGCATGAGTGTCACCCTTAAGTTACGCCCCTGTTCTGTACCTGTCCAGCAGTTGAATGGGTCAGCCTAGCGGGGTAGCGAGAGGTCAGGAATGCAGAAGCGCAGTAGAGCGGCTAGGCCTGTTAGTGTAGGTTGTGAGGTAGAAACTAGAGAGGAAATAAAGTATTGTACTAATAGAAAAGAAAGCTAGTCGAGTTTGTTACTTCAATGTTTGTGGTTCATTAAAATTAGAAAGTCGTCACAGAGATGAAATTGTGAAGATAAGAAAGTTAATGTGGGAATGTGAAGAAATGTGGAGATAAGATTATGGAGAACAATGACCAGCTGCACCTCCAAAAAATCGAAACAACTTGAAAAGACAAAGGCATAACGATGGACACTAAACTCAGACCGATGCCCTCCCCTGGTCACTACCCACATTCTTATAGAGGATGACTTTGGAACTAGAGAGAAACATTCTTGCAATGAAATTTAGATGATATATATTTTATATGAGGATCCTAGACATCCCATACAAAGTCAGCATCACAAAGGAACAGATAAGAATTAAGATCACAACGGAGATTGGACCCCAAAACGACCTGCTAACAACTGTCAAAAACCTCAAACTAAAACTTTATGGCCTCATTTCTTGCAAAGACCTTCCCTCATGAAACAGCACCAGAATAAAGAAGAAGAGGCAGACGGAGAAAGCGATGGGACGTAAATGAATGGTCGGGCCTGCAATTGAAAGAGATTCTAGCCAAGGCATAAGATAGAGAGGAATGGAGAAAGATGGTCGACATATCATGTGTGGTATCCCAACGGTTCAACAATCTAGGGCACGTGGAGTGCTTGGTCTCTTGAATTATTAATTTCTGTACTGCTTCTCTTATTTCATCACAAAACCAAAACATAAATATGTTCATAGGAAATACATGTCATGTGTTCGTGTGTGTGTGTGTGTGTTTATGCGCATGTGAATGATGATCCTATACGATCCAATGTTTCAATTCAAGTCGCCATGTTGTCACGTGGATTTTGGGTCGTGTTTGTTTTATTATCAAGTGCTCTAGCTTCAGATTTGAGTAGAGGCCTATGAGTTTCACTTGCGTGGCTAGTATTTAGAAACGAGCTGTGTTGTTTTTCATTAAACTCTAAAAAAAAAGGTGACTAGTCACGCTCTCTTAGTTCACATAGCACTTAACTCAATGTTTCTCATACTGTATCCGGGAACCTCAATAATCGGCATGACGAAAGGATTTCCACACTACATGAAAACTGTTTACAATTTAAAATGAATTCTTTTCTAGAAGCCAGTTTATCCAATAGGATAATTTCAGCAACAATCGATTCGCTCCTCACTACTTTATATATATCTATATATAAATATTTAAAAATGCTCCGCAACAGAGATGTCTTACTAGCACGAAGATGATCTTTAAAAAAATCACGCCCATTACAGACGTCCGTGTGCTATATATACCATTTAATGTCCGTAAGAGCTGAACCGAAGGCTGTTCGAGCTCTAAGTTTGAAAAAAAAACCTGCTTGGTCGTCCAGCCAGAACAGTAAAAAAAAACAACCTGTGTGAACGCACAGTTCTGTTTGAGAGCGACCCGAGTCAATGCCTATATAAAGCATTGCTGTATCCAATGTCTTCGGCCCCCGACACATGGCCGAAGGCCTAGGAGCACTGGGAGCCTCCGTCATCTTCCTTCTTTGTACCAAGCTAACCGTGGGGGACTCGCCATTTATGGAACGGTCCTTTGAGGAACGGCGCATGGATGTGTGACAGTTTTTGTGAGGACTTTTTTACAACCCCGCCCGTGCAAGGGGTGGACTCTCGTCTACCAGTGGGCATCCCCACGGGAGTTATGTTTTGCCATTCAGTTCGCCTAGCTATCTCCTCAAATAGCCGTTTCCACCCGGGTTCGCTGCTATATATACCTACTTTTTATCTAGAATGTTCCTCGAATAATACTATTAACTAGGGCTTCCTCTTTATTACTAGATTATTTTTTGTTACTGAGATGTGCGTTCTAAAAGAAAACTTATTAATATTGAACCTTTTTATATTCTTTCTTCTTAGTACGGAAAAAAGGTGTAAAAACTAGGAGAAAGAATTTCTGAAGCTTTTAAAACCACAATACGCTGAGCGCCGGGACCCGGCCTCGAAATCAGACAGCTTGCCGGCTTGAGCAGAAACCCGCCGAGTGTTCAATTCTATCTCCAGAAAGAACTTTATACAACGCTTTAAATTATGTAGGCAACACTATAAAAAAACACCAAAGACAACGGACTCGTTTTAGTAAAATTTCATTAGGCCCTATGTAATTTTGGATTCTAAATATAGCGTTAAATTAGTAAAAATGAAAAGTGAAACTTATTGCGTTTCACTTATGACCAACTTTTTTCTCACGGACCTACTGCGGGAGCCTACATCACTACTTTAGGTCCCCAGCTTCTAAGGGAGGCTCGAACGTAAATTTTATCATGTACGGGTCGCCAGCAGGAAATGCCTTAACCTGTTTTAGGCCTATTTTAAGTCAAAGTATAATGACTTGTACTTAGGATTATTTATTTTATATCAATTGAAGAAAAATATTCAAAGCGGAGTTGCTTTATTTTGTCCTAGAGGTGTGTTGGACACATTTGTAGGCACTTCCGAATTCCGCGTCTGTTAGATGATTGTGGACAGAATGCACATCTCTCCAAAATACAATCGTGATATCATTAGTTTACGAAACGTTGAAAACGGCCCACCGTCAAAGGCTTTTGTGTGTTCGAGTCACTATATTCCGAAACTATCGGTCCATTTAGGAATAGATAAATAAAAACGACAGTCAAGGTACAAAAGGAGTAAATGATTATAGGAATATTAATTCTGAAAAGACACGAAAATAATGATCTTTAAAAGAAAACAATATATGCAACGCATTAAAGAATGCATGATTTTGAAAAGCAGCCTAAGCAATCCTTTATAGAATGAATTATTATCAGCAATGTCTCGCTTTGAAAGGATCCACAATAGGTTCTCACACACACACACACACACACGTGCGCGCGCGCGGATATTTTTACCAATTAAGACAGGAAATTTCAAAATTTGAGTGAAATAGAAAATAAAACCTTTGAAATTGTGTAAGAGAGAGAGAGAGAGAGAGGGAGCTTGGTCTTGGGCTGTCTCCTCCCATATACTTTGGTCGATTAACACATGGATAACACATAAGACATATATTTTCTGTGTTGAAGATACATCTTTAACTTGTAGAAATAACACTTGGTTTTACGAATTTTGTTTTAGATACGGAGAGCAGATATCTCTTAGCAGATCAAAGTGGCAACTTAACAGCCATGGAAATGGTGGGAGATTCTACCACATTGAATCTCAGCTGTAGGGCAGTATATATGCACCAAAGTTACCTGTAGCGACACGATTCTATAGTTTCCAAAATAAAATGAGTACTCATTTATAAGTAACAACTTCTTCACTTCTCTTGACTAATTAGCTCCACTACAAAGTTGACCCTTCGTTCTTCTTGCCAAATGAATAGATAGTCGCACTTGTGAGTGGAGTTAATGTTCTGAAATCTGGTACAATCGATCAATACAAAGGCATTATAAATATATTTATTTATGGCTGTGTAACGCCGAACTTTCGTAAAAGGGAAATAACTGCTTTTTTTTGTTACAGCAACTCTTCCCCCCTCCCGCCTTTTCCTCATTTCTTTTTTCCTTCTCTCTAAAATAAAATCTTTGCTCTGCATTTGCGTTCTCCAATAGGACAATTCGATTGAGACCTCTTGTCACTAGGCGCGACTGTTTCAACTGGTCGTTGTGTAAGTTATATGACAACAGGTGCGGTGGCTGAGTGGTGAAGCCTGCCTTCCGAACAGTGGTCCGGGGGTTCGAATCCAGCTGAAGGCTGGGATTTTAAATTTCGGAATTTTCGTGTGCCTCTGAGTCCACCTAGCTGTAATGGGCCAGAGACAACATGTAGGAATTAATTCTTAAGGACAAGGGTAAGAAGAAATGTTTTTATTAGTTATATATCTAGCTTGAGATGTTAGTTTATAAATAAAATGATTGGCGCTTTAGCTAGTTGTTAGCGATATTATGATTATTTGTCTATTTAGAGTGACAGTCTTAGTGACAGTCTGAGTGACAGGCAAATCGTAGTCAGAGTCAATGTCAGTCACAGCCCGAAGGCAGTAGATGGTAGTCTGAGTGGCAGTCTTGAGCATGTGGCAGTCTAAGCGTAGAGACACAGAATAGATGTTAGCGACAGTAGTGACGTAGTCAGCAAGACAATGAGCGACATCAGATGACATGGACAGCGGTACTGAACTCTTATGCAGTCTGCTGCGCTGGGTCCAGTGCATGGAAGATGGAGTAGCAGTGGTGGTCTGATTGGCATGAGTGATTAATTCCTGTTTTGATGATTATGTCTTTATTGTTGATTATGTTAACAGATACAATAGTTTTATTGGTATAGAGTATCGAAGCCACTTGTCTTATGCTATCTTTTGATGTTATTAATAATCTATAGTTGCAATTATTAATTCATTCATCAATCAATCTTTACATTTAATACATGATTTTAAAGTGGATTTTAAAGTTTTACTTAGAGAGTTTGACTTTATTATCAGTATTTATTATGTGGTCATTTATATTGTGACATTGTTGTCCTTAGTTTAATTTATATACATTCAAAGTAATTACATGCACCAAAAGTGAGAATCATCACTAGGTGAAAAGAGCCAATGGAATAATACTGGTACACATATATTATAGTGAGGTAAAATGAAGTAGTAATGAGAGGGGGGGGGAATCTTGGTCGTCTATTAATCTTAATCAACTACCTTCCAATGCAATAACTTATACAAATCATTTTCTTACCCTGGTCCTTTCCTACATGCTACAGCATCTCTGGCACACGACACATGCCCCTGTTAACACAAAATGGCTTTGTGTCCCAGTCTGCCCCAAACTTCTCTCTATATAGACTGAGTATCTAGCCTATGCCTAAACTAACATTACTAATTGTTTGTGTCTGTCCAGACCCACATATCAGTCTCTCTACAAGGCAAACATGTAACTGACATTGCCCTAACATTTCTCTGGTCTCTGTCAAGTCTATCGGTGAGCCTTGATAACACATAAGATACTAATTAATAACTCTCACACACTCAACACTGTGACACGTGTGTATTACAAATGTATTACAAATCTATTACAAATGTATTACAAATTAAATACAAATGTATTACAAATGTAATACAGATATACTACAAATGTATTACAAATGTATTACAAATTAAATACAAATGTACTACAAATTTAATACAAATGTATTACAAATGGATTACAAATGTATTACGAATGTATTACAAACGCTTTTTTTTAAACGACGCAAGAGAGTTGAGACTTATTTGTCAAGAGATACGTCTGCACCAGTTTCTCTGGACGTCGTCTTCTGTTTCATCAAAAGTCAAAAATACGTCTGCACCAGTTTACCTGGTCGTCGTCTTCTGTTTCACCAAAAGTCAAAGAGAAGTTTGCACCAGTTTCTCTGGACGTCGTCTTCTGTTTCAATAAAAGTCAAAGATACGTCTGCACCAGTTTCTCTGGACGTCGTCTTCTGTTTCACCAAAAGTCAAAGATACCTCTGCACCAGTTTCTCTGAACATTGTCTTCTGTTTCACTAAAAGTCAAAGGATGTAAGAGAGTTGAGACTTAGTTGTAAAGAGACGTCTGCACCAGTTTCTCTGGACGTCGTCTTCTGTTTCACCAATAGTCAAAGGATGTAAGAGAGTTGAGACTTAGTTGTAAAGAGACGTCTGCACCAGTTTCTCTGGACGTCTTCTTCTGTTTCACCAAAAGTCAAAGAGATGTCTGCACTAGTTTCTCTGGATGTCGTCTTCTGTTTCACCAAAAGTCAAAGATACGTCTGCACCAGTTTCTCTAGACGTCGTCTTCTGTTTCACCAAAAGTCAAAGGATGTAAGAGAGTGGAGACTTAGTTGTAAAGAGATAGAAGTCTGCATCAGTTTCTCTGGACTTTGTCTTCTGTTTCACCAAAAGTCAAAGAGACGTCTACACCCATGTCTTCTATCATAGCGCTTGGTCACAACAACCGTACTGTCACCCATGTCTTCTATCATAGCGCTTGGTCACAACAACCGTACATTCACCCATATCTTCTATCATAGCGCTTGGTCACAACAACCATACTGTCCCCCATGTCTTCTATCATAGCGCTTGGTCACAACAACCGTACTGTCACCCATGTCTTCTATCATGGCGCTTGGTCACAACAACCGTACTGTCACCCATGTCTTCTATCATGGCGCTTGGTCACAACAACCGTACTGTCACCCATGTCTTCTATCATGGCGCTTGGTCACAACAACCGTACTGTCACCCATGTCTTCTATAATAGCGCTTGGTCACAACAACCGTACTGTCACCCATGTCTTCTATCATAGCACATGGTCACAACAACTATACTGTCACCCATGTCTTCTATCATAGCGCTTGGTCACAACAACCGTACTATCACCCATGTCTTCTATCATGACGCCTTGCAATAGTTTGTTTTGTCCTGCGTGTATATGTCTCTGACTACAGACGATACAGACCCAAAGTCTTCTGCTTTCAGTACCAGGAGGAAAAGTACGAATGCAGCTATTTACTTACACACTTTCATTTATGAAAGAAAAACTATGAAAAACTTGCTTTTTAGAGTATACGGTGGTATAGGAGAAGCTTTTTTTCTTATTTAATAACTTTATTACACTTTTGACAATTTAAAAAATGCAGAATCAAATATTATAAGATATTCCGATTTAATTTTTGTAAAATAAAATTTAGTTGGCATCAGTGAAACTCAATTTAGCGTCCGTGACAAAGTTTAGTTTATCTCCAGGCTCCCAAATATTATTCGAAAAAAAAATAGATATAATAGAATTAACAAATTATTGTTTAATTTCTGTTATTGTAAACAAGAAGTGTTTAACCCGACTAGTGAACGGCTAGTAAAAAAATAATAATACAAAAAGTAAAGCACCTTTTTCAGACCTTGCGATCTATATAGCAGATGATGTAAAGGTCAATTGTTTCTGTGGCTCATGGTTAACGAGGGTGTCATGCGGCCAGCACAACGAACAACAACTTTTACATTTCCCAAACTAATGCCAAGTGCACATTAGAGCTGGGTGGACTTACAGGCGCCCTAAAATCCTGAAATTCAAAATCCAAGGATTCTAACCCGTAACCCTTAGTTCGGAAGCCGAGCGCTGTACCACTCAGCCACTACACCTCCTTCAAACGCCTAGTATTGTTGCAAACTTTTTCGGACGTGCTTTAAGAAATAAAGTGATATGAGTGCAAGCAGGTTTCAAACCCATCACCATCGTGATGACACTTATCTAGCACTGGGGACGTGCTTTTAGAAATGAAGTGATATGAGGGCATGCAGGTTTCAAACCCGTCACCATCGTGATGACACTTATCTAGCACTGGGGACGACCACATGCTAAAGGCATTTTTTTTGTTAGCGAGCTTGAAGGAAAATGTCGTGACAGAGGTGCCTCTATAAAGCCCTACTAAGATCATGGGCATTGTTATTGTTAGTCTAGATCTATTACAAATGTCATGACATGACTGATGCAAACTAATTAATACACTTCGTTTAAGTTTTGTGATTTAAAAATAAAATGATTTTTTTAAATAGTTTTTCTTGTTTTTGGTTACTTGTTCATCTTTATCCAATCATTGACAAGTTTGTTTGTTTTTACTTTGGATGATACAGAAGACGAAGCCCAGAGAACTGGTTCAAAAGTATCTTTACAACTAAGCTAAAACAACTTTTTTAGTCCTTTTGTAAACTAAGCATTTGTATTACATTTGTAATACATGTTTAAAGTATTAAATTAATTTACTAGTTTTTATTAATAATTATGAAACTGTGGTGGAGTGGTAAAGTGCTTGGCTTCCAAACCGGAGTCCCGGGTTCGAATCCTGGAGAAAAACTGTGATTTTTGCTTTCTGAATCTTAAGGCGTCTCTGAGTCTACTGAGCTCTAATGGGTTCCTAACAGTAGTTGGGTAAAAGTAAAGGCGGTTTGTTTTTGTGCTGGCCACATGACACCATTGTTAACGTTGGCCACAGAAACAGATGACCTATAATTCATATGCCCGTAGATCACAAGGTCTAAACTTTACTTTTATTAATACTTTCAAGTATTGTAGTCTGATTCGTCTTGCGGTATGCGCTCTGGACTATCGTTTGATGGTCTTGATGGCCCTGGTTCAAAAGATGTCATTGGCGTAGCTAGGGTGGGTGGAGGGGGATCAAATTTAATAATCTCCTCAGGCCCTTACTTAAGTGTGGGTACCAAATGAGTGTCCGAAATTAGTTTTTATAATAACATTTACGCCACTATCTCATTTCATGATGTTGAATGTCAAGATGCAGGGGCCTCTAAAGATGTCAATCACCCAGGCCTTCAAAATTCCTAACTACGCCACTGAAAGATGTAAATATTTACAAATCTGGATACATCTGAAACAAGCTAAACATTTTAAAGTCTCCTCTAAAGTAAAAGTTAGCACAACGCTGTTGGAAGGCAAATGAAAAACATGGTAGTTAAGCTGGTCTGATTGCTGAACGACAATATAATCATTTCCGTGAAGTAGATCCTTATTACCATACATGTTTTATTTTTGAACAAATAACAGATTTGCTACTAACTCATCATCCTTGGCCTCCTTCAGTCGTAGGATGACTATGGTTCATCTCAGAGCACACTTCCTCATGTGGCTGTGGAGCCCTATTTTGAGAGACACTCCCGTCCACAGATAGCGCAGGTTAGGGTAAGTGAGATGAATGCCTGGGCATTGTTTATGGTCGGAACGATGTCGCCCACACAGCAGTTCCCCCCTCTCTGCGCAGCTGATGTGACCAAATGAACGGAGTATCCAGTACAGTTTGGGATCAGTAGCGCCGAAGGATCTGGCAGGCTGTAGAACGGTGTGCCACAGTCTGCCTAAGGGTCACCAGCTCCTGATTTTTCCTCAGGGTTGTCTCCCGAAGCCTTTCCCGTGTTTGGGTATAGCCGCAGGGCAGCGGAGGTTTGGATTCAGAGTTTTCCTTCTCCTAGATGGGTAGCCAACCAAGGCTAACGAGCCCCTTCCGCCCGAAGCTTACTGGTTTAGGCGCCAGTTGCTCGCCTTTGCCCCTTCTTCTGTCTGTGGTAACGGTTCCGCCATGCTCAGTAACTGAGCCACACGTGAAGGCCAGGAGTTGGATTGGTTGTCAGAGGCTATTTTAGACGCATGCCATTGGAAGCACTTTGTAGGTAATGATGGGCTTAAGACCATTACCACTTCCGGCGTTAACAAGCTTGCGGAACCAATACTGACTACAATCATAAAATTGAAACTATTGTACGCTTTGAATGTTAGTAATCAAACTACAGTTTCATCCGGTAAGTTCTCTCAGTTAGTGGGATAGAGATGATTGTGCAATGTATTTAGTTATAAAACGTTTATCTGTCAATCTTATGGTGTTTGGAGGGGCGGTGGCTAAGTGATAAATTTCTTTGCTTCCCAGGTTCGAATCCTGGAATTTTGAATCATAAATCTGGAATCTTAAAGCCGCCTCTAAGTCCACCCAGCTCTAATTGATAGGTCTATTTAATGTTTGTTGAGAAAAGTAAAGGCAGTTGGTCGTTGCGCTAGCCACTTGACACCCTCGTTAACCCTGACCGCAGAAACAGATGACATTTACATGACCTTCCCCAAAGATCATAAGGTCTAAAAGGGAACTTTACTTTTATATACTTCTGCATAGACCAAGTTCTTGCAGTACTGTCAAGCATCAAAGGTTCTTGTGAAAATCTTATAGAAATACGTGAGCTTTAATCAACCCATACACCATTGCAGTAGTCATTTAATGACTCTTCTAGTTATGTAAATGTCGTTTTAAATGTAGAAATACAATCAAATAATATTATAATCCCGTAAGGATCAACACAACATTCTTGGTCTTGAGTTTTTGGATATTGAAATTTAGTGGGTGTTGTTTGGTTTTAATAGATTCTTTAATACCATGAACTAATTATCACAAATTTAATTGTTTGTTTTGTTACCAACATTGCCTGGCCGTAAACATATTTTTAATTTCACTTTTAAAATATAATGCAAAAATTAAATGTAAGTTTTAGTAGATACAAGAAAAGACAACTGGAATTTTCTTATTAACGTTTGTATTTATTTCAGTTATGTCCCTTGAAAAATAAAACATGGCTGCTTTTTCAAAAGAATAATGTCGAACACCACACTAGCTTTTTTTAATGCATTTTTTTTATAACTGACAAGTTTTTGTATTTGAAATGTTTGCAAACTTTTAATTATTGCATTTTAATTGAAAAAAACAACAACATAAGAACTAGATCTAATAATTTGTTCCACAAACCTGATCGTCGAGAGCAAGTTCTAGATCTACACTTGGTCGATTTTGTTTCTATTTGAACATGTTCCAATTATTGTAAATGTAAACTACAAACAACAACATGGATAAAAAAAGGAAACAAAACATTGTACATTTAAAGATAACATACACAGTTTATTTTCATAACTCACGAGTAAAGAGACATTTGAGTTTGATGTACAGAATGTCAAGGGTTCTCAAAGACATCATCATGGTGGAGCTGGACAACTCACAAGGGAAACAACTCACTAGACAAGAACAACTCCACTGCAATTTAATCCAGACTTGAGACTTCCACTGTGGACAAGTTCAGACTCAGCCCAGTAGTCTCTATACCCCAGACAGTGGACATGTGCTCCACTACTTCCTGGACATGTACAAGTTGTATAAGTAAACTGAGATCTATAGCCACCCACCTCTAGTCTGTCCTTCCATTGACCAACACTGACCTGTTTAGAACATCCATGAGGATGTGACACTATAAAGGTCAACTTGTGTTTAGATCTAGAGCCAAAGTATTTGTCCCAGACTATCTCCCAGACATTTTCATAATGTTCCCACATCTCCCTCAGTTTCTTTCCTAAAGTTTTATCACATGTCACACATTTCAACACACACACGTCATACTCAATGTTTACATGTCTAACACTGACCTTATCAACACTGACCACTGGACTGTCCTCTCTATCATAAAACAATCTCAATGTCGTGTGGTTGGCCTCAATGTCATCAAAAACCACATGTGTGGCTGTGTACACATCAAACTCCCACCACACATTGCTGGCTGAGTTTGAACCTTTACATTTTCTACACCAACACTTTGTGTAGGCAGTAAGTCTATAAACTCCATCTTGTATGACTCCATCTTGAAACTTGTTTACATACCTCACTCCTCCACTTCCTGTCCTCAAGTTTCTTCTCTCTCTCATGTTAGAAAATGGATATGGTCGAGTTGTCTTTGGCCAAAACTTTGGTCTGTCTGGACTTGACATTCTAACATCAACTCTAACTGTGAGGTCAGCTATAACTTTGATGTATTCATACCAATCATTGTCTTGATAACCTTCAGGTAAATGTTTTAAGGTGAATGTCTCAACAGGTATAAACTGTCTATGACCTGGATTCTTCTTACAGTCCACAAGATATTTGTGTAGATTAGCTTCTCCACCTTCTGACTCCTGAGTTTCATGATCACCTGGAGAACAAGGAAATAAACTTGATTCAATGTTTACAACACAATGTACAGTATTGAGTCTATCAAGAGATATCTATAAATAGATCAAGTCTAACTCATGTATTGATCTCTACAGTTTATACACTATAAATTAAACTCAAAAGTTACCAATTAGTGGACCTTCAACATCATCTGACTGGACTTTGGACTGGTCACTGGTGAAATGATAAGGATCTGAAAGGATAAAAGTCAAATAACTATTTTATATATTCTTTTTTTATTATTATTAGAAAATAGACTTACACAAAAACTTTTCTCTATCTAAACATTAACAAATCAAAAGTTTACCTGTATCTTGATTCTCATCCCCAAGACTGGAGAAGTCTGCTAGGTCAGTCTGATCCTTTAGACAAACTGAAATGGTTTAAATACATGTGTCAGTCAGTTTATTTGTTGTTTTTTTTTACAGTTTTTTTTCTGAAACAGCAAAAAATATTTGTCAAAAACTGAATTTTTACATAGAGATAAAACTAAATATTTAAATTAAAGTTCTAGAAGCTGACCATAGACCTAACATTACAATAACTTAAATTTGATATGCTACTTATTATTGTGCTAAATTCTAGTAAAAAATTAGATAATAAAATAAAGCCATAAGACTAATTTTAAAGTTAGGTATTGTTTTACTCTGATTTCATACCATTAAGTAGAAAACATCAAACTGTGGGAGATAAGTGGACAGAAAAATTAAAGAGGTGCAGATCTTAGAAAGGAAGTGGAGATGGATTGGTCACACCCTTAGAAAAGATACCAGTAACAGAGCTAGGCAGGCCTTAGAGTGGAACCCCCAGGGAACAAGACGCAGAGGAACACCAAAAAGAACATGGCAACGCAGTGTACATGAAGAAGCAGAGAGGACTGGGAAGAGCTGGGACACCATTAAAAAGCTAGCAAGAGACCGTGGAGAGTGGCGTGTTTTTGTTGAGGCCCTATGTTCCATGAGGAACTCATTGGAGTGATGATGATGATGATAAGACTAGTTAGGTATTGATTCACTTTGATTTCATACCATTAAGTCCACATGTGTCTTGCGGAAAACAAAGGTCTGTACTTTTCTGGAAATTAGAACAAAATATGAATATAAAGCTGCTTTCTTTTTATATATATATATATATATAAAGAAATTTACATCCATGAAATATTTTCAGAAAAATCTAATTTCCATATCTTTTTGCTAGTACAGTAAAATTAAAGAAATATTTTGTTGTTTTATAAATTGTTTTAACTAAGATTAATTGCATTTTTTTTTTCAATTAGACTGAATGTAAAGATATAAAATGCTTTATAATAAAATGTAAAAAAAATATTATTTATTAGGCTTTGGTAGTCTAGATTTCAATTTAGTGCTCTAATTGTTTTAAAACTACTTTTGAAGTACTAGATCTAGATTCTAAATCTAAATGACAAATTCCTTAAGATAGAAAACAAAATAATAAAAATGAAAAGTAGTAATAAAAGAAAGAAACAGTCAAATAACAAAAATATAATGAAACCACAAATAAAAAAAATACATTAGTCTAGGATTTCTTATGTATATTATTTTGAATAAGAATAATAGTATCCTTATTACAAAAATTGGGTATTTTTTTCTCTAGATTTGGCAGCCTGGTAGTGTGATATGCAATAATAGTTGTCTCTCCATAATCTTGGGTTGGAATCCTTCCGCTCCATCCCTAGTCATCCTGTCTGAATTTTTGCAATAAAAAAAAAATCTGTAACTATATCTACATTTTAAAGTGTACATTTTAGATCCTATCTAGTTGATTTCAATTATTATTTTTTTAAACAAAGATATTTACAATTTTAGAATTAGTTTATAGATCTTGTAGGACTTTTTGTTTATCTTTTAGATTTTATATAGATGCATTAACTTATATTTAAATCTAAGTAGGCCTATATCTAAACTCTAAAGATGGATATATCAATAGACTAGATGTAGTATGAATTAAATTTGTTATAAATCTACACTAGAAGCTAATGTGAATTTAGATGTAGATATATATATTTTCTACATTATCTAAGATCTAATTAGTTATGGTAGTTTATATAGATCTACACCAGAGTCTAACTTTTAGATTTAAATTTACCATTGTAGCTTAAGTTATTTAAATAGTACAGATGTTAATTTACAAAAGAAGATAATTATGTTCTATGCATTTCAAGTGTCAATCTAGACATGCATGTTAATCATTGAACTAAACTTCTAAGTCTTTGGTTTTTCAGGCTAATTCGGGCAACCCATTCCATTCTTTACTGGCACTAGGGAAGGGGCACTTGTAGTTGGTCGTTGTGCTGGTCACACGACACCCTCGTTAACTGTAGGCCACAAAAAAGATGACATTAATAACATCGTCTGCACTACATATCTTGAATGCAGGGTCTGAAAGGAAAACTTTTTACAAGATATACAAGTCTCTTAACACTAGATAGATCTATTTATAGGCCTATTCTGATTAGGGATCTAGTAGAATATTATCTGAACTTATATATATCATAAGATGATCTATAAATTGATTAGATAGGAGACATTTAGATCTACTCTAGATTGACTAGATCTATTAAAACAAATTTGATCTATTATTTAATAGATATTAAATCGAAGTCTAATTTAATTTAGATATAGATCTAAATTTATATGTTTACAATATTTACTACTGAATCTAGACATTTATAGATCTATATTAATAAAAGTTAATTAAGTCTACTCTAATTCTAGATCTAGACTCTACAGAAGCTAATCTAGAAAAGAAAGAAGAATGGATTTATCGGCTGCAGTATTTGTTTTTCGTAATCGACACATTTATTTACGTTTACAATTAAAATCTCTATAACAATATGGACGAATACAATATTTATTTGATAAGAGTATAAATCTAGGTTTTTTTTATATTTTAAAATATATAAATATATGATCATGTATTACTGATAGACTATATTTTACAAACATCATTTAAATTGTAAAGATACAATAGATCTATCACGACTGCTAGTTTTAGATTGTAATAATTGAATTAAAATTCATTTCAAAAGTAATCGCATTCATGTAAAACCAGATTTTTCTGCACTTCAAAATTGAAATTTAAATTCTGCATTGCTATTGTCTTTATTAGTATTATTATTGTTATTATATTAGAAACGGAGGAATAATCTATCTCGGGCATTTTCATGGACGGTCTAGCTTCGTTAAAGAGAAACAAAATTCATTGATGATTGTATAAAAGACAATTAATATTTAATTTTTCATAACAATTCTACCTGGTATGTCAAGTTTGAGCGTGAAGTGAAGAAAAAAGTATGAGAGGAAACAAAAAGTTGTTTGTACATGTTTGATATTCTACTGCCTAGTTAAAACCTCACACAGGACGACGGGTAGCGGGTGTCATGCACTTATGGATATCTTCTTCGCTATGTGTGTGCATGTGTGTGTGTTATGATTTTTTTAAAACTATAATGGTGCGCTGTTTATAAGGACGCGCTATGTTGGCGGCATTGCTTCTTTTTGTTTTTGCTTGGGTATCAGATGTTTGCTTAAATTTATAAAAAGAAAAGCCTAAATAAGAAAACATTTTCTAGTTACTTGAAACAAATACAGACTTACTTTTTCTGTTATGAGTTTTGTAGATACTTTTCTATCAGTTTGAATTTTTTTCTTGAGGAACATCTTGGAGAACATCTTTGACGAGTTCTAAAATAAATAAGAATCGGTTCAAAAAATACATTTTAACAAAAAATACAAGCGCAGATAACTGAATTATTTCTAACCTTTGTTACCCAAAAAGACTTTTTTATCTTCTAGTTCCAGAATTTACGTAAAAAATATGAGTACTTTGTAGACCTTGTTGTAACTCATGTATTACTTTTTTTTCTCGTACATTTCCAAACATTAGCTGTAAATGTTTGTTGGTACAGTTTTGATCTGACTTTTGCCTAGCCCTTTTCTTTCTAGCTATTCTGAAATGCCTTGATATGTCCTAAAGAGTTGTCCGCACTTGCTGTCGAGGTCTGGGATCTAGTTGTCTCTCACACGAGAGTATTTTTTTTTGTTTATTTCTGGACATGTGTCGCTGGAGTTTCACTAACATTACGTTAAGGAAGTAGAATTAAGTAAATTGGCAAATGACGAAAGAATGGACCAAACTTTGGTGTCTATTTATAATTCAGAAGTAATATTTGGAATTTCCGGTTTCTTATTAAATCTATATTTAGGAAGAAATTCGTTTAGTGATATAGTCACAAAAAATATGTGTAGACACTATTATATATCACTATCTTATAAATTTAGTTTTTCCTTTACCACATCATTGGCGCTATACATCAAATTATAAACTCACATATGCAGATACAAACATATACTTGCAATTTTAACCTTGGGTCCTGGGTTTGAATCTTAAGACGACTGGTATTTTGAATTTGAAAAATCCATTGGGCACGGGTCGTTATGCTGGCTACAAGACCCCCTGCTCGTTAACAGTAGGCCAAAGAAACAGATAACCTTTTTTAAATCATCTGCACTTTAGATTTTTTATCTTAAAAAAAAGATTTGCCCAGTTTTAGATGTAAATCTATACAACATCCATACAAACCTAACTACGTTCTACAGTTCACTATTCTACTATTCTATATCAAGAGAAACTTTATCTCAATACAATTGTACATTGAAGACACGACATTGAAATAGTTTGACGGACGTTTTACAATCTCTGGGCTTGTACTGACAACTTCCTGAGTTCTAGTTATAGAAACACGGACCTAGACTAAAAAGTCATTCAGGGAATTCCCGATTATTTCTTTAACATCAAAAAATTTTCCCCAGCTTTGAAGCGCCCCCTAGTATTTAAATTGATATATTCTTGTCATATATATTACCAGTGGCCTCACTGAGGGGTGGCAGTATGGATAACTACAAAGCGGGTCTGACCTACTGGGTCTAAAGCAAATCTTTGTTCTTTGAGGCTGAGTTACAATGCGCTGGTGCCATGTTAACCTTGAAATTAAAAAGTGCGCATTTATTCAAAGCTTTTATTCTAATGAAACATTAGAGATTAACATCCGATGTTGTGGGACCATGTTGGTCACAATGTGCAGAGATGCGCTTATTAGTAGTAGTGTTCGCCTATCTGAAATATTATAAGTTTGAAGAGGTATACACTATTTCTACATGTTTTAAATTTAAATATTTCTCATCATATTTGATAGGATTGAAAATTAAATCAACTGTCTCTTCTTGTTGGTCTAAACAATCATTTTATGGACCACTGGAAGGAGGTGAAGGTTTTATACTTAAGTTTTAATAACACTATTTTTAAAAAAATCGAGATAGTCTCTCCATTATAGAAATTCAACCAGTTTTACCACTGTGTCTGTTAATTGCTAACAAAATATCAACACCGGTTAAGTAACATTTGTGACTTGTTAGTCGAGTATATATCTGTGAGTGATTATTGTTACTGGTAGGCCAAGGCCGCTATAATACATGTCCCATAGAAAACAACAGACATTAATTAAGACTCATTGATCAAGTGATTGGTTATTGTTTTGCTTATTAAGTCACGTGTTGTCATTGACAATAAATACACGCGAAAGTTTAAACCCAATCCCAGAATGCAAAGCGGAATAAATAAACTGTATGAGAATGAAACCTTACAGAGAGATTGAGTGACTTTGTAAAAACTCGGTAAAAAAAAGATCTTGTTAAAATACAATTAGACACATTATTAGATGTTACAATTGAACATGTTTGTTAATTTCTTTATGTGACGCTTGCCGCTATTTACCCTTATTATAATCAAACACCAATCCTAACCTTACATAAAAAATAACACTTAGTTACATTAAACAAACAACTAAATTGATTGGAATCTAGAGGAAGTCTTGGATATCTACATTAGGTACCACTTTCTCAAAATCGTATACATTAGAATTAAGGTACACAAAAAAAATAACATAAATAATCATTGAACTTACTTTATTTGAATCTTATTCACATCCCAACAACTTCCTAAACTATTTCAACATATACTAACATGTTGTTGGCTTTGTTCTTTCGTAACGACTGCCACTATGGTAATCTCGTCACTTGACTGTGGCGCGCTATTTTAGGAGACACTTCTATCCACGTAATAGGATATTGAGAACGTATGCTTGAGGAAATTCCCAAATATAATACTATTAATAGAGCAATGCTTAAATGTTCGTATTTGTAATTTTTATTTAAAAAAAACGGCTTTTGTGATTTTCTTTGAACTTTCAAGGTATACAAGAAGAAGTGAGAACAATTTTAACTCATTGTCCAGATCGTGAGAAGTCGACTGTCGACTGTTCTATTGGTTTCAACATGTTTCGTTACCGTAAAATTTATTTTGGCTTTAAGTTTCTAAAAAGGGAATTCCTGATTTCGTCCTTATAAAAAGACAAATATAAACATAATATGTGGAGCGCCCTCTAGGAAATCACGTCATGTAGCAACGTAGAGCTGTATTAGTAGTGAAGTTTTACATTCATAATGTATTGTCAATGTACACTATACAATTCTTTGCACTGAGGACTGATTATCAATAAGTCTCCCAACTCCCTTCGATAGCAAAAAGCTGAAAACAACTTAGTCATTTTCAAGAAAGAAACTTAGTAATTGTTTTTCGCAATTTTAACCCAAATGTTGTTGTTTTTTTGAGCCAACATTTAAATGTCTAAAGGCCAAAATTAAATTTCATTGCCAAGCACTTATGTTTGATGTATCCGGCGTCTAATGTTAGCCTAGCCTCGCATTAAGAAAATCTATATCGACCACAGCCGGACCAAGGTTCTGCTTGCACTTGGTGTGGCAAAATATGTAGGTCACAACTGGGACTGTGTATCCACGAGAAATATTGCATTCCTCATTACTCTTCAGACTCGAAGAAAAGCTTTATTATTATTATTATTATTTAAACTAAGACGAGAGGAAAAGAGAAACGTAGAGAGAGAATAACAGAGAAAGAGAGATTGGGGCCCCGTCACAAAGAGAATCTTTCGTGAGTTGGTCACCTTCTGTCCATCGTACAAATATTCGTGTCCATAATGACACTCGTCCAGGGCCCCCTCCAATGATGAGACAACCTCGGATTGTTTGTTCTTGTTGTCAAGCTATCTTCAGTTTCTTTGAACTAAATGATTGTAGAAACTAAAGGAGGAGTCAAAGTATACAAGACGACGAGAGGGAGAGAAATAGGGAGAAAGAGTGGAGGGGGGAAGGGAGAGAGAGTGGAGGGGGGAAGGGAGAGAGAGTGGAGGGGGGAAGGGAGAGAGAGTGGAGGGGGGAAGGGAGAGAGAGAGTGGAGGGGGGAAGGGAGAGAGAGAGTGGAGGGGGGAAGGGAGAGAGAGAGTGGAGGGGGGAAGGGAGAGAGAGAGTGGAGGGGGGAAGGGAGAGAGAGAGTGGAGGGGGGAAGGGAGAGAGAGAGTGGAGGGGGGAAGGGAGAGAGAGAGTGGAGGGGGGAAGGGAGAGAGAGAGTGGAGGGGGGAAGGGAGAGAGAGAGTGGAGGGGGGAAGGGAGAGAGAGAGTGGAGGGGGGAAGGGAGAGAGAGAGTGGAGGGGGGAAGGGAGAGAGAGAGTGGAGGGGGGAAGGGAGAGAGAGAGTGGAGGGGGGAAGGGAGAGAGAGAGTGGAGGGGGGAAGGGAGAGAGAGAGTGGAGGGGGGAAGGGAGAGAGAGAGTGGAGGGGGGAAGGGAGAGAGAGAGTGGAGGGGGGAAGGGAGAGAGAGAGTGGAGGGGGGAAGGGAGAGAGAGAGTGGAGGGGGGAAGGGAGAGAGAGAGTGGAGGGGGGAAGGGAGAGAGAGAGTGGAGGGGGGAAGGGAGAGAGAGAGTGGAGGGGGGAAGGGAGAGAGAGAGTGGAGGGGGGAAGGGAGAGAGAGAGTGGAGCGGGGAAGGGAGAGAGAGAGTGGAGGGGGGAAGGGAGAGAGAGAGTGGAGGGGGGAAGGGAGAGAGAGAGTGGAGGGGGGAAGGGAGAGAGAGAGTGGAGGGGGGAAGGGAGAGAGAGGGCGGAGGGGGGAAGGAAGGGAGAGAGGGCGGAGGGGGGAAGGAAGGGAGAGAGGGCGGAGGGGGGAAGGAAGGGAGAGAGGGCGGAGGGGGGAAGGAAGGGAGAGAGGGCGGAGGGGGGAAGGAAGGGAGAGAGGGCGGAGGGGGGAAGGAAGGGAGAGAGGGCGGAAGGGGGAAAGGAAGGGAGAGAGGGCGGAGGGGGGAAGGAAGGGAGAGAGGGCGGAGGGGGGAAGGAAGGGAGAGAGGGCGGAGGGGGGAAGGAAGGGAGAGAGGGCGGAGGGGAAGGAAGGGAGAGAGGGCGGAGGGGGGAAGGAAGGGAGAGAGGGCGGAGGGGGGAAGGAAGGGAGAGAGGGCGGAGGGGGGAAGGAAGGGAGAGAGGGCGGAGGGGGGAAGGAAGGGAGAGAGGGCGGAGGGGGGAAGGAAGGGAGAGAGGGCGGAGGGGGGAAGGAAGGGAGAGAGGGCGGAGGGGGGAAGGAAGGGAGAGAGGGCGGAGGGGGGAAGGAAGGGAGAGAGGGCGGGGGGAAGGAAGGGAGAGAGGGCGGGGGGAAGGAAGGGAGAGAGGGCGGAGGGGAAGGAAGGGAGAGAGGGCGGAGGGGGAAGGGAGAGAGAGAGCGGAGGGGGAAGGGAGAGAGAGTGGAGGGGGGGAAGAGAGAAAGAGTGGAGGGGGAAGAGAAAGAGAGAAAGATAGAGCTAAAAGATAAAGATGTTGACATTGTATTTGTGTGTATCTGTTAGTATGTAGAGTTATTGATAGTGTGTTATGAAAGCGTCTGATGTATTCAGCGTGTGGTATTCATTAAACTAATGAGTTTAGGTCTATCATTTTAAGCTAACATGTGAGGAAAACAGAAATATAGAGAAAGAGAGAGAGAAAGAGAGATAGAAAAAGAGAGGAAAAAAATAAAGAGAGAGAGAGAGATTGGAGCCCCGTCACAAAGAGAATCTTTCGTCATCTGCAGCCCATCGTACAAATAAATATTCGTGACCTTAAAGACATTCGATCAGGTCCTGATCCATAGCTAAGGTCGTCTCTGAAGATTGCCCACCCTTTTAAACTAAATAACCATATACAAGGATGCTTTACTTATTTTAAAGATTAGAAATAGTAATATCATCTCCCAATAGACCTAGGCCGTCGCAATTACAATGAATTATGAAGATAGAATGTGTCCATTTTCTACATCAAACATAGGTGATGCCTTTCATTATCTGCTGGTGTGTGAGCATTTTAAACTACACAGAAGAAGATTTGTAATATATATATATATATATATATATATATATATTTATATATATATATATATATATATTATTATTCCATGCCCAATGTTGAAGAATTAGCTGACCTGTTAAATTCTAAATCTGTAATAAATACTAAAAAAAAAATCATTGTATTCATAAAGTTAATTCTGGCTTTGTTACTTAGGCTAGTATGGCATTTTATAGTGTTGTTTTAATAAATAACTTTATTAAATTATTGACATCCTTATTCTCCTATTGTGTGTTGCAATGTTGATTGTTATGTGTCTAGTTGAGTTCTAGATAACAATTGCACTATTTCACCATCGTATTCGTGTGTTCTGATAGCTGCGGTATTGTCATTAGATTGTTGTTCATTATTATTGTTGTACTAATAATTTAAATGACCGATTTCATTATTATTACTTTTAACTTATTTTAATCTTGATCATGTGTATATTGAAGTTTTATTTTGATAGACTGCCTTAATAGCACTTGCGCTTTGTGGCAATGCAAATAAAATGTTTACATTTGTCAACTAAATTGATTAATTGTTCTTGTAGTAATGCAATCTTTTTTAAAAAATAAAATTCTGATTGTAAAAACCAAAGTAGGGTACCAGTACCAAAGCATAACAGACGAGGAGAGAGAGAGAGAGAGAGAGAGAGAGAGAGAGATGAAGTGGAAAAGAGAGGGAGAGAGAGAGAGAGAGAGCGAGAGAGTTCGCTTAAACAATACACTTAATACACTAAGCTAAATATTGCACTAAAGAACACTGAACTATGTAAGCGACGCAAACACTAGACGATGGATCCATCAGACTCTTTAATAACACACTCTAACATAACACAGGTTACACAAAACACAATATGAACTTTCTTACTAAGTGAAATAACAACAAACACATACATAAACACTATGTCAACGGAGAGAGAATGAGAGAACGACGGAATAAAAGAGAGATAATGAGACAGAGAGAAATAGAGAAAGAAAATAGACAGAGAGATAAAACAGAGAGAGAGAAATACATAGATGTAGGATTTGTTTTGGTTCCTTTATTATTTTTTTCAAAGGCTAGTAGATGATAAGGGAGGCTACTAGGATCAATCCATAGCAAGGTTAATTCGAGGATTATTTACCCTGTCAGTTTACAGTGTTTAACTAATCTCCATCGTTTGAAGATCAACATATATACGAGAGTCTACTCCCCTTATCTAACAAGGGAAATGTAAAATATCTCAATTTTGGAATAGCTTTGTTTCAAATCACTTTTTACTTTATGAAGCTGATCTTTTAATAGATGTCTAGATGACACACTGTACAGAAGCTGTTAATAATTATTGTTTTAATTTACCTGGCAAATCGTCAATCAACCCCCAAGGGGCTCGCGAACCACAGATTGAGAACACCTGGACTATGTTTCAAAACATAAACGTGTTCCATTGATCACTTTTATAAAATTTAATTTACATGTATCAAGGGAGGATAACCATCATTCTCCTTTCGTTATCAAAATAGTGGGGATAACTTTAATAAGTAATTTCCTAGTAATCTACCTTTCTATATATAAATATATATATAGCTCCTCCTTCGTGGTCGAAGATGAGCACATTTCTCATTTCCTATGGACTCGAAGATGGCTGTAAAGTCCAATCCTCGCTTTAAAAAGCCGGCCGCATATGTGGCATGGGTGGATTATGTCAGTTACAGATAGGCTTGCTTCTTCTCTCAGATTTTTGTTGATTCGGCGCTCTTTCGCCCTGGCCGCTCTTCTTGCTTCATATCTTGAGACTCCGAGACTCACAGCTTCATGCCATGACGAGCGATCCAGAGTGTCTTTGTGGCGCTTGTATTGGCCTCCTTGGGATTGCTTTCCTGCACACAACTCTCCGTACAGATGTCGCTTGGGAAGGCGATTGTCTGGCATGCGGACTACATGTCCCGCCCATCGAAGTTGGGACCTTGTTACTGTCGCATTGATATTGTGCATGTTGGACAGCTTTAAGATTTCTGTGTCTGGTATGTGGACTACCTTTCTAATACTGAGCCAACAATGTTAACAAATTGTGTGTGTGTGCGTGTGGGTTCTTTTTTTTTTAAAAAGCTTTTATATAGCGCTACTTTCATGCTGATAGCCTTAGAGAATGAAATGGGTTGCTTGAATCTGCCAGGAAAACTAACGACTTAGCAAAGTGTAAGTCATTCATTAACATGCATGACTAGATTGACACATGAAATGCGTAGGAAGTAATTATCTTTTTTTTTTTTTTTTGAAGTAATGTCTGTAATATATCAGATCTGATTATAGCATGTTCAGGGCGCTATGGCCCAATCTCATTTGTGGACCAGTGGGGGGGAGGGGGTATCTAGGAGTTGGTTTTCCGTGCTGCCGTTAGGCTCTCAGTAAACACAACTCTGCTCGAGTCCATTGCTCTATTATCGGAATGGGAAGCGTGGTCGAGAGGCTAAGTGCGCTTGAACTTGAACTTCGACACCCGACTCGGGCAGAGTTGTGATCCCCTCTATCTATTAACCTCTATCAAACGCACACACAAGTCTATGTGTGTACACACTTATGTGAACATAGGCATTGAAACATTTATACTGTTTCTTTAGTTATCTCCCTCTTTTTTTTGTTGCAATAAATCATTAATTGAATTCCTTGAAGTAATGCATGTGTGAAGTTCTAATTAAAATGACAGATCTAATGTTCGAATTTGAGAGCTGCTGGTACATTTGTACATACAGCAGGCAAATTTGCAAAACACCGAACCTAGTTGATATTAAAAAAAAATTTTGATCGGGCAAATATGAAATATATTTTTTAGTAAATATTCTAGTTTTTATTTGGCACATAATGTTTGTACATAATTTTTTTTTTCATTTCGACATATTTTATACTCTCTTCATCATGTTTAGAATACATATCAAAATTTGTATATATATTTATATATAAATATATATTGAAATACTTTTGTTTTTGAAGATTCACCCAAAGGAGAAGCACACGCTTTAATTGAAATAGTTGCCTCCCTTTTTTCTGACTTAAAAAGAATATGTACACATGCAAATCAATACAGTCCTATTTCAAAGTCTGAACAATAAGACCAAATTAAAATAGTGGATAAATAGTACTACAAATGCACTATATTCTACAACCCGGGCATGCTACCCTGCGTCATAATGGCGCCCGGGTGGAAACGATCGTAGAAGGAAACGATTAGGTTAAAGGGTAGCAAAACAAGACTCCCGTGGGAGTGCCTAAAGGGGTGCGAGAGCATCTTTATTGCACTGCTCGGAGTTGTAAAAAAGCTTCCACAACCTTGTCACAATCCAGGCGCTGTTCCTCAAGGGGCCGTCACATAATAAATGGCCTGTCCCGCACGGTTAGCCTGGTATAGAAAAGAAAAATGGCGGGGGTCTTAGTAGATCTATACGCGGCCTTTTGCCGCGAGTCTGACCCACCCGCCAGACAGTGTCCACTGTTTTCATACAGGCCGGTGAGAGGGAGCTCTTGTTCACTTTTGCTGACCTGGAGCTCCAAGAGCCGAAGGCTCAACTCTACCTGACAGTTTCAAGAAGAAGATGAATATTCTACAAAAAGACAATAATATGATATCATACTATTTCGCCAAACGACACTATCCAGCGAGGCTTGAATAAGTGTTCCAAGAATTATTGGAAGAATTAAGAATCGACACGTGAATGTAGAAAATAAAATCGAAATTGATTTTTAAAAGCTCTTATTAACAAACGAAACAAAAAGATTCTACTACAACATGACAATAACAACTTGACTTAATAACAACATGACTATAACAACATAACAAATTGGTGCAAATATTCCTTCTTCCCTAGTGCTATTAGAGCAAGGAATGGGTTGCCTGAGCTAGCCAGAAAAACCAGTGACTTGGCAGAATTTAAGTCATTGGTTAATATGCATGACTAAATGCATGACGCGTAGGACGTAATCATCTTCTTTTTTTTGAAGTAATAACAACATGACTATAACAACATGACTTAACGATAGCAACATGACTATAACAACATGACTTAACGATAGCAACATGACTATAACAACATGATTTTAACAATAGCAACATGACAATAACAACATGACTATAACAAAATGACTACGTTGGAACTATTCTGAATTGAGATATTACACCTATTTCAAAACAAAGACCAACCATTAAGTGATTTCTAGTTGAGTTTTTCTGAAGAGTGCCAGCAGATTTCAAAACCAACTGTCGTCTTTTTGTTTCCTACCAGCTGTTGGTTTAGCTAACAATATTCATAGATCTGAAAACCAAAGCAGCGAAGCACATTTCTTAGTCATAAGCATAGAAACAGTATTTATGTCCAGCATTCCCACAATGGCAAATATCACGACTGATATCAAGAAACACAATGATACAACACAGCCGTGAAACTATTTACGTACATTTACTTTTATATTTCATAATATGTAATAATGCTAAATTTAGGAAATGATTTTTTTAAAATTTAAACAAATAGAAAATAATGCATCGCGAAAAAAAGTAACCACAATTTTCCGCTTAATGTTCGAATGTGTAAAGTGTTCCTCTAAATGTTCCGAATGTGTAAAGTGTTCCTCTAAATGTTCCGAATGTGTAAAGTGTTCCTCTAAATGTTCCGAATGTGTAAAGTGTTCCTTTAAATAAAAAGTTATGGATATATTGTCTTTTATGTTCATATCTTTTATTGAAGACCTAATTAATTCCAAGGTTGGTTAATACTTTTTAAACAGTTTGTTTCTGTGTGTATAAATTTCGAAATAGTCCGGGTTTAGCCGCACCCAAGTTACTACCTACTGCCCGCAATGTTGCGACCGCCTTGTCTTGTTACTGCCCGCATTTCGCTACCTACTTCTCGTATTGCTGCGGCTGCCTTCTGTCCGCATTTTGTTGCAGCTGCCTACTGTCCGCATTTTGTTGCGGCTGCCTTCTGCTCGCATTTTGTTGCGGCTGCCTACTGCTCGCATGTTGTTGCGGCTGCCTACTGCCCGTATTGCTGCGGCTGCCTACTGTCCGCATTTTGTTGCGTCTGCCTACTCTCGCATTTTGTTGCGGCTGCCTACTGCCCGTATTGCTGCGGCTGCCTACTGTCCGCATTTTGTTGCGTCTGCCTACTCTCGCATTTTGTTGCGGCTGCCTACTGCCCGTATTGCTGCGGCTGCCTACTGCCGGTATTGTTGCGGCTACATTCATGTTAAGAACGTCCGTTAGTTTTAAAAGTAAATTCCGTCTCAGTTTTTCAAAGAAGTAATTGTGAAGTCTAGAGTCTGTTACTGTTGCCTGTCTCAGCAGTTTGTACACGATTGTCCCTTATATCTGTTCGCGAGGGGGAGAATTGGGGTTTAATGTTGACCCTCATCTATCTCACCTCTCAGGCTATTCTCAATAAGTGGCAATCTCATGTGAACCAAGTGTGTAAAGTGGCCAACACAATGATCGCAGGCCTTGACGTTTCTCTAGCTTATGTCAGGTAACCGTTTGGTGAAATAACGGATTCTTGAGACTTCCTAGATTAAAAAATAAGTCACTTCGCTCAGCAGTAAACGCTTTGCTTCTCAGCCACCCCAAGACTCTCCCTTCCCGTCTGCAGTAAGCTTACAAAACACATTATCATTTAGAACTAGTTCAAATCTGTTAGAGCAGCGGTTCTCAACCTTTTATGCTCGGCGACCCCTTTTTACAATACCCCACTCTGCCGCGACCCCCCCCCCCCGCTCACACACATAGACAATAACAATCCATATTTTCGATGGTCCTAGGCGACCCCTGGCAAATCGTCAATCGACCCCCAAGGGGGTCGCGATCACAGGTTGAGAACCCCTGTGTTAGATCGTGTCACTTAGAATAAGTTCCCCCCCCCCCCTCCTACTTGAGTCTTATTTCGCCTGCTACTTATTTTAACACCCCCCCCCTCCCGCAACTCAGTGTCCCATGCCTTTCTCTCTTTCACACCAGCCAGGCGGTAATGCAGAAGAATATTAGCATTAGGAGAGAGTGTTAAATGTGTCATCTACTGACATGTCAACTTCTAGGTGACTGGCAGCAGTGGCGTTAGGAAAGAAAAAAAAATTGTAATTGGGGGAGGGGGGGCCTGACATTTAAATATACTAGTGAAATCTCTCTCCCTATCTCTCTCTTTCTCTCTACCTATCTCTCTCTTTCTCTATACCTATCTCTCTCTTTCTCTCTCCCTATCTCTCTCTTTCTCTCTACCTATCTCTCTCTTTCTCTCTCCCTATCTCTCTCTTTCTCTCTACCTATCTCTTTCTTTCTCTCTACCTATCTCTCTCTTTCTCTCTACCTATCTCTCTCTTTCTCTCTACCTATCTCTCTCTTTCTCTCTCCCTATCTCTCTCTTTCTCTCTCCCTATCTCTCTCTTTCTCTCTACCTATCTCTCTCTTTCTCTCTACCTATCTCTCTCTTTCTCTCTACCTATCTCTCTCTTTCTCTCTACCTATCTCTCTCTTTCTCTCTCCCTATCTCTCTCTTTCTCTCTCCCTATCTCTCTCTTTCTCTCTACCTATCTCTCTCTTTCTCTCTACCTATCTCTCTCTTTCTCTCTACCTATCTCTCTCTTTCTCTCTCCCTATCTCTCTCTTTCTCTCTACCTATCTCTCTCTTTCTCTCTACCTATCTCTCTCTTTCTCTCTACCTATCTCTCTCTTTCTCTCTACCTATCTCTCTCTTTCTCTCTCCCTATTCTCTCTCTTTCTCTCTACCTATCTCTCTCTTTCTCTCTACCTATCTCTCTCTTTCTCTCTCCCTATCTCTCTCTTTCTCTCTCCCTATCTCTCTCTTTCTCTCTACCTATCTCTCTCTTTCTCTCTACCTATCTCTCTCTTTCTCTCTCCCTATCTCTCTCTTTCTCTCTACCTATCTCTCTCTTTCTCTCTCCCTATCTCTCTCTTTCTCTCTACCTATCTCTTTCTTTCTCTCTACCTATCTCTCTCTTTCTCTCTACCTATCTCTCTCTTTCTCTCTACCTATCTCTCTCTTTCTCTCTCCCTATCTCTCTCTTTCTCTCTCCCTATCTCTCTCTTTCTCTCTACCTATCTCTCTCTTTCTCTCTACCTATCTCTCTCTTTCTCTCTACCTATCTCTCTCTTTCTCTCTACCTATCTCTCTCTTTCTCTCTCCCTATCTCTCTCTTTCTCTCTACCTATCTCTCTCTTTCTCTCTACCTATCTCTCTCTTTCTCTCTACCTATCTCTCTCTTTCTCTCTCCCTATCTCTCTCTTTCTCTCTACCTATCTCTCTCTTTCTCTCTACCTATCTCTCTCTTTCTCTCTCCCTATCTCTTTCTTTCTCTCTCCCTATCTCTCTCTTTCTCTCTACCTATCTCTCTCTTTCTCTCTACCTATCTCTCTCTTTCTCTCTACCTATCTCTTTCTTTCTCTCTACCTATCTCTCTCTTTCTCTCTACCTATCTCTCTCTTTCTCTCTACCTATCTCTCTCTTTCTCTCTCCCTATCTCTCTCTTTCTCTCTCCCCTATCTCTCTCTTTCTCTCTACCTATCTCTTTCTTTCTCTCTCCCTATCTCTCTCTTTCTCTCTACCTATCTCTCTCTTTCTCTCTACCTATCTCTCTCTTTCTCTCTACCTATCTCTTTCTTTCTCTCTACCTATCTCTCTCTTTCTCTCTACCTATCTCTCTCTTTCTCTCTACCTATCTCTCTCTTTCTCTCTACCTATCTCTCTCTTTCTCTCTACCTATCTCTCTCTTTCTCTCTCCCTATCTCTCTCTTTCTCTCTACCTATCTCTCTCTTTCTCTCTCCCTATCTCTCTCTTTCACTCTACCTATCTCTCTCTTTCTCTCTACCTATCTCTCTCTTTCTCTCTCCCTATCTCTCTCTTTCTCTCTACCTATCTCTCTCTTTCTCTCTACCTATCTCTCTCTTTTCTCTATACCTATCTCTCTCTTTCTCTCTACCTATCTCTCTCTTTCTCTCTCCCTATCTCTCTCTTTCTCTCTACCTATCTCTCTCTTTCTCTCTACCTATCTCTCTCTTTCTCTCTCCCTATCTCTCTCTTTCTCTCTACCTATCTCTCTCTTTCTCTCTCCCTATCTCTCTCTTTCTCTCTACCTATCTCTCTCTTTCTCTCTACCTATCTCTCTCTTTCTCTCTCCCTATCTCTCTCTTTCTCTCTCCCTATCTCTCTCTTTCTCTCTACCTATCTCTCTCTTTCTCTCTACCTATCTCTCTCTTTCTCTCTCCCTATCTCTCTCTTTCTCTCTACCTATCTCTTTCTTTCTCTCTACCTATCTCTCTCTTTCTCTCTACCTATCTCTCTCTTTCTCTCTACCTATCTCTCTCTTTCTCTCTCCCTATCTCTCTCTTTCTCTCTCCCTATCTCTATCTCTCTCTCTTCTCTCTCTACCTATCTCTCTCTTTCTCTCTCCCTATCTCTCTCTTTCTCTCTACCTATCTCTCTCTTTCTCTCTCCCTATCTCTCTCTTTCTCTCTACCTATCTCTCTCTTTCTCTCTACCTATCTCTCTCTTTCTCTCTACCTATCTCTCTCTTTCTCTCTCCCTATCTCTCTCTTTCTCTCTCCCTATCTCTCTCTTTCTCTCTACCTATCTCTCTCTTTCTCTCTACCTATCTCTATCTCTTTCTTTCTCTCTACCTATCTCTCTCTTTCTCTCTACCTATCTCTCTCTTTCTCTCTACCTATCTCTCTCTTTCTCTCTCCCTATCTCTCTCTTTCTCTCTCCCTATCTCTCTCTTTCTCTCTACCTATCTCTTTCTTTCTCTCTCCCTATCTCTCTCTTTCTCTCTACCTATCTCTCTCTTTCTCTCTACCTATCTCTCTCTTTCTCTCTACCTATCTCTTTCTTTCTCTCTACCTATCTCTCTCTTTCTCTCTACCTATCTCTCTCTTTCTCTCTACCTATCTCTCTCTTTCTCTCTACCTATCTCTCTCTTTCTCTCTCCCTATCTCTCTCTTTCTCTCTACCTATCTCTCTCTTTCTCTCCTCCCTATCTCTCTCTTTCACTCTCCCTATCTCTCTCTTTCTCTCTCCCTATCTCTCTCTTTCTCTCTACCTATCTCTCTCTTTCTCTCTCCCTATCTCTCTCTTTCTCTCTCCCTATCTCTCTCTTTCTCTCTCCCTATCTCTCTCTTTCTCTCTACCTATCTCTCTCTTTCTCTCTACCTATCTCTCTCTTTCTCTCTCCCAATCTCTTTCTTTCTCTCTCCCAATCTCTTTCTTTCTCTCTCCCTATCTCTTTCTTTCTCTCTACCTATCTCTCTCTTTCTCTCTCCCTATCTCTCTCTTTCTCTCTCCCTATCTCTTTCTTTCTCTCTACCTATCTCTCTCTTTCTCTCTACCTATCTCTCTCTTTCTCTCTCCCTATCTCTTTCTTTCTCTCTACCTATCTCTCTCTTTCTCTCTACCTATCTCTCTCTTTCTCTCTACCTATCTCTCTCTTTCTCTCTACCTATCTCTTTCTTTCTCTCTCCCTATCTCTCTCTTTCTCTCTCCCTATCTCTCTCTTTCTCCCTACCTATCTCTCTCTTTCTCTCTCCCTATCTCTCTCTTTCTCTCTCCCTATCTCTCTCTTTCTCTCTATCTATCTCTCTCTTTCTCTCTACCTATCTCTCTCTTTCTCTCTCCCTATCTCTCTCTTTCTCTCTCCCTATCTCTCTCTTTCTCTCTCCCTATCTCTTTCTTTCTCTCTCCCTATCTCTCTCTTTCTCTCTACCTATCTCTTTCTTTCTCTCTCCCTATCTCTTTCTTTCTCTCTACCTATCTCTTTCTTTCTCTCTACCTATCTCTTTCTTTCTCTCTACCTATCTCTTTCTTTCTCTCTACCTATCTCTCTCTTTCTCTCTACCTATCTCTTTCTTTCTCTCTACCTATCTCTCTCTTTCTCTCTACCTATCTCTCTCTTTCTCTCTCCCTATCTCTCTCTTTCTCTCTCCCTATCTCTCTCTTTCTCTCTCCCTATCTCTCTCTTTCTCTCTCCCTATCTCTCTCTTCTCTCTACCTATCTCTTTCTTTCTCTCTACCTATCTCTCTCTTTCTCTCTACCTATCTCTCTCTTTCTCTCTACCTATCTCTCTCTTTCTCTCTACCTATCTCTCTCTTTCTCTCTACCTATCTCTTTCTTTCTCTCTCCCTATCTCTCTCTTTCTCTCTACCTATCTCTCTCTTTCTCTCTACCTATCTCTCTCTTTCTCTCTTCCTATATCTCTCTTTCTCTCTACCTATCTCTTTCTTTCTCTCTCCCTATCTCTCTCTTTCTCTCTACCTATCTCTCTCTTTCTCTCTACCTATCTCTCTCTTTCTCTCTCCCTATCTCTCTCTTTCTCTACTCTCCCTCTCTCTTTCTCTCTTCCTATATCTCTTCTTTCTCTCTACCTATCTCTCTTCTTTCTCTCTCCCTATCTCTTTCTTTCTCTCTACCTATCTCTCTCTTTCTCTCTTCCCTATCTCTTTCTTTCTCTCTACCTATCTCTCTCTTTCTCTCTACCTATCTCTCTCTTTCTCTCTACCTATCTCTCTCTTTCTCTCTACCTATCTCTTCTTCTCTCTCCCCTATCTCCTCTCTTTTCTCTCTCCCTATCTCTCTCTTTCTCTCTCCCTATCTCTTTCTTTCTCTCTACCTATCTCTCTCTTTCTCTCTCCCTATCTCTCTCTTTCTCTCTAACCTATCTCTCTCTTTCTCTCTACCTATCTCTCTCTTTCTCGCTACCTATCTCTCTCTTTCTCTCTTCCTATATCTCTCTTTCTCTCTACCTATCTCTTTCTTTCTCTCTCCCTATCTCTCTCTTTCTCTCTCCCTATCTCTTTCTTTCTTTCTACCTATCTCTCTCTTTCTCTCTAACTATCTCTCTCTTTCTCTCTACCTATCTCTTTCTTTCTCTCTACCTATCTCTTTCTTTCTCTCTCCCTATATCTCTCTTTCTCTCTACCTATCTCTTTCTTTCTCTTTCCCTATCTCTTTCTTTCTCTCTACCTATCTCTCTCTTTCTCTCTCCCTATCTCTTTCTTTCTCTCTACCTATCTCTCTCTTTCTCTCTACCTATCTCTCTCTTTCTCTCTACCTATCTCTCTCTTTCTCTCTACCTATCTCTTTCTTTCTCTCTCCCTATCTCTCTCTTTCTCTCTCCCTATCTCTCTCTTTCTCTCTCCCTATCTCTTTCTTTCTCTCTACCTATCTCTCTCTTTCTCTCTCCCTATCTCTCTCTTTCTCTCTACCTATCTCTCTCTTTCTCTCTACCTATCTCTCTCTTTCTCGCTACCTATCTCTCTCTTTCTCTCTTCCTATATCTCTCTTTCTCTCTACCTATCTCTTTCTTTCTCTCTCCCTATCTCTCTCTTTCTCTCTCCCTATCTCTTTCTTTCTTTCTACCTATCTCTCTCTTTCTCTCTAACTATCTCTCTCTTTCTCTCTACCTATCTCTTTCTTTCTCTCTACCTATCTCTTTCTTTCTCTCTCCCTATCTCTCTCTTTCTCTCTCCCTATCTCTTTCTCTCTCCCTATCTCTCTCTCTCTCCCTATCTCTCTCTTTCTCTCTACCTATCTCTTTCTTTCTCTCTCCCTATCTCTCTCTTTCTCTCTTCCTATATCTTTCTTTCTCTCTCCCTATCTCTCTCTTTCTCTCTACCTATCTCTCTCTTTCTCTCTCCCTATCTCTCTCTTTCTCCCTACCTATCTCTCTCTTTCTCTCTCCCTATCTCTCTCTTTCTCTCTCCCTATCTCTCTCTTTCTCTCTCCCTATCTCTCTCTTTCTCTCTCCCTATCTCTTTCTTTCTCTCTCCCCATCTCTTTCTTTCTCTCTCCCTATCTCTCTCTTTCTCTCTCCCCATCTCTTTCTTTCTCTCTACCTATCTCTCTCTTTCTCTCTCCCCATCTCTTTCTTTCTCTCTCCCTATCTCTCTCTTTCTCTCTCCCCATCTCTTTCTTTCTCTCTACCTATCTCTCTCTTTCTCTCTCCCTATCTCTCTCTTTCTCTCTCCCTATCTCTCTCTTTCTCTCTCCCTATCTCTCTCTTTCTCTCTCCCTATCTCTTTCTTTCTCTCTCCCCATCTCTTTCTTTCTCTCTACCTATCTCTCTCTTTCTCTCTACCTATCTCTCTCTTTCTCTCTCCCTGTCTCTTTCTTTCTCTCTCCCCATCTCTTTCTTTCTCTCTACCTATCTCTCTCTTTCTCTCTACCTATCTCTCTCTTTCTCTCTACCTATCTCTCTCTTTCTCTCTCCCTATCTCTTTCTTTCTCTCTCCCCATCTCTTTCTTTCTCTCTACCTATCTCTCTCTTTCTCTCTCCCTATCTCTTTCTTTCTCTCTCCCCATCTCTCTCTTTCTCTCTCCCTATCTCTTTCTTTCTCTCTCCCCATCTCTTTCTTTCTCTCTACCTATCTCTCTCTTTCTCTCTACCTATCTCTCTCTTTCTCTCTCCCTATCTCTTTCTTTCTCTCTCCCCATCTCTTTCTTTCTCTCTACCTATCTCTCTCTTTCTCTCTCCCTATCTCTTTCTTTCTCTCTCCCCATCTCTTTCTTTCTCTCTACCTATCTCTCTCTTTCTCTCTACCTATCTCTTTCTTTCTCTCTACCTATCTCTTTCTTTCTCTCTACCTATCTCTCTCTTTCTCTCTCCCTATCTCTTTCTTTCTCTCTACCTATCTCTCTCTTTCTCTCTACCTATCTCTCTCTTTCTCTCTCCCTATCTCTCTCTTTCTCTCTACCTATCTCTTTCTTTCTCTCTCCCTATCTCTCTCTTTCTCTCTCCCTATCTCTCTCTTTCTCTCTCCCTATCTCTCTCTTTCTCTCTCCCCATCTCTTTCTTTCTCTCTACCTATCTCTCTCTTTCTCTCTCCCTATCTCTTTCTTTCTCTCTACCTATCTCTCTCTTTCTCTCTACCTATCTCTTTCTTTCTCTCTACCTATCTCTCTCTTTCTCTCTCCCTATCTCTTTCTTTCTCTCTACCTATCTCTCTCTTTCTCTCTCCCTATCTCTTTCTTTCTCTCTACCTATCTCTTTCTTTCTCTCTACCTATCTCTCTCTTTCTCTCTCCCTATCTCTCTCTTTCTCTCTCCCTATCTCTCTCTTTCTCTCTCCCTATCTCTCTCTTTCTCTCTACCTATCTCTCTCTTTCTCTCTACCTATCTCTTTCTTTCTCTCTACCTATCTCTCTCTTTCTCTCTCCCCATCTCTTTCTTTCTCTCTACCTATCTCTCTCTTTCTCTCTCCCTATCTCTCTCTTTCTCTCTACCTATCTCTCTCTTTCTCTCTACCTATCTCTCTCTTTCTCTCTCCCTATCTCTCTCTTTCTCTCTCCCTATCTCTCTCTCTCTACCTATCTCTCTCTTTCTCTCTACCTATCTCTTTCTTTCTCTCTACCTATCTCTCTCTTTCTCTCTACCTTAATCTCTACCTATCTCTCTTTCTCCTATACCTATCTTTCTCTCTCTCCTTATCTCTACCTTTCTCTTTCTCATCTCTTTTTTTCTCTACCTCTTTCTCTCTCTTTCTCTCTGCCTATCTCTCTCTGCTCTCTACTTGTCTCTCTCTAGTTGTCAATCTATCTAACGTCACGTGATTCTCTCTACATTTCCCTATGTCTTTAGGTCTCACCCAATCTGGTCACAGTGTCTCTCTTTTTTTTTTTTTTTTTTTTGCAGTAACCCAATTTCTCTTTTGTTTCGTGATTTTTTATGTCTGTCTGACTCTCTTTCTCTCTAATCTTCCTCTATCTCTCTATTACCTCCGCGCCCTGCCCCCCCCCCCCTCTATCCATCTCTTTAATTATTCTGCGCTTTCTCATTCCTTCTCTTTTATCCTCTCTCTCTCTCTCTCTCATCTTTCTCTCTCTCTCTCTCTCTCATCTTTCTCTCCTTCTTTATCACCATAAAAAAAGTCAAAAGGATAATGTCAAGTCTAGTCCAGTTAAATGACAGACACCGTCAAGTTAATGATGTGCTCATAAGGTACAATTGGCCTGACTGCGCTCTAAGCAAACAATAGGTTCCATTTCATTCTATGACAATAAACTCCTTAAAGAGGAGATAACTCTCAATACTTTTAAAAAAAAATATACTAATGTTTTGTTTACTTATATCCCTTGTTCTTTTTTTTGTTCTTTTTTTTATATGCTCATTTTTTTTTCACGTTTTCACAAAGCTTAGCAAATTTTAAATGTTATTTTTATTCCTATATTAGGGGCGGTCCGATTTCCGATCCGAGGTGTCCCAGGTTCGAATCCTGGAGAAGACTTGTTTTTTAATTTGGGGATCTTAAGAGCACTTCTAAAGGAGACTTGTCATTAGTTGAGGAAAAGTAAAGGCGGCTGGCCATTGTGTTGGTCATGTCGCCCTCGTGTTAACAGAAATCGTGATCTCAACATCATAAACCCTATAAATCGTAAGGTCTGAAAGGGGAATTTTTTTTTTTTACTTTAGTTTATATTCCTATATTTTTTTGTATGCATAAGTTCCACCCATAGACATGTCTACGTCATACATGTTTTATGAGAGCTTAGATTCTAAGGATACTGTTCTATCGTAATTAGTAGTTCGGATGATCAGAGTTCTCATTGGTTAAAAGTCTTGTGGAAAAAAGTTTCACACACACTACTTAGTCACTCTAAAACAGCGGTTCTCAACCTTCTAAGCTCTGCGACCCCTTTTTACAATCCCTCACTCTGCCGCGACTTTCCCCTCCCCAACACACACACAGCAATAGAAGAGTAGACAATACCAATCCATATATTCGATGGTCTTAGGCGACCCCTGGCAAATGGTCAATCGAACCCCAGGTTGAGAACCCCTGTTCTAAAACAAACAAACTTACTATCACAGGATATAATAAAATAATACTGTGTAATATAATACCGGTACATATAATATATCGTCCATTGCGATAAGCACTTAAGTAAAACTACAGGATATTTAATAGATTGTGTAAATTATGTAAGTATCTCCCAATGCTGCACTCCTCGTTAATCTTGGGACTCGAAGACAAACCTTATTATAACTATTATTATTATTATTATTATTATTATAATTATGTTAGAAACAAACAAGTAGTCATTCTCTGGGTTAGTCCCTTTAACAATTTCCAACTTAGGAATTTTCTGGTGATGTGGCAGGTCTGCAGCAGTACCGCCCTCTGACAGGCAATGAGGATGTTCCTAGGAATGTTAAGGGCCTTGAAGGTGTCTGTGAGGTCAGTTGTTATTATCCCCTCGGTTGATATAACAATGGGGTAAATTGTTTTTTTGGACAATTTCCATAGACGCTTAATCTCCAAGCCTAGTTTCCCATATTTTCTCTGTTCATCTATCTCGTTATAGAGAAACAAAATTAAGTGCCATCCCTTTATCAGTGTCCACTGAGAAGTTATCTGACAGGCAACGAGGATGTTCTTAGGAAGGGCCTTGCAGGTATCTGTAAGGTCACTTGATATAACAATGGAGTATATTGTTATTTTGGATAGCTTCCATAAACGCTAAATCTCCAAGCCTAGGTTCCCATATTCTCGTTGTTTTATTATTATTATCAGTACTAGTAGTAGTCGTAGTTTGTGTGTTATTAATTTATTATTTTCAAATTATTATTTTATTGCAATAAAATAAAGAGATCCTTATAGTTATATATTGTGACCTGACTAGAACTCTGAAGAATATTACTTTGTATTGAAACATACTGGATTTTTTTTTTGGGGGGGGGGGGGGGGAGGGCTTTTTTTTACATGTCATAAAGCGGATGCATCGTTTATTTTTGTTTATGTTTTGTTTGTGTTTGGGTTTTTTTTTTGGTCCAACACATGTGTATATGTAGTATGATTGTGTTTTTATTGTTATTTTAATTGGTTTAAATTTAAATTTTATCAATAAATAAGATAGTTTATAGATAACTTAACATGTAGTTTTAAATTACTTTTCACTCTTCCACTTACTACATTTAGAAATTAATTATTTTTTTTTATTTCTTTTTTAATGTTTATGAATTTGTAAAAATTTGCAAGTTAAGCAGAGGGTCTACCGAAAACCAAAAAACATGCCAAGAAGTCTACGAGACAAAATAAGTTTGGGAACAACTGCTTTACATCTTCTGCATTAATCACATAAACTCACTCACTAATAATGAATTGAATGGGAGAGGGAGGTAAATGATAATCATTTGTGTGACCTGAACTACACAAATTATTTAGAGAACAGAAAAATTGCATTTTACGTGGATTCTTTGGATGCCCCTTTTTGAGTCCACCGAACTCTAATGGGTGCTTAACATTAGTTGACCGTTGTATTGGTGGTTGAAACAGTCGGCCATTGAATTAGATGGGCTTTACCATCATCTCTACAGTGGCGGACTGAAAGGGTTAATGTGTGTACGGCCTACTGACACACATGGCACAAGCCGATCACACAGGTCAAGGGCTGTTGACTAAGGGGACTGTACTGCTAGTGCACGCAAGTATGACCTGTGCTGAGGTCATGTGACAGATAGCCTTTACGAGGGAGAGACTCAGTGTGTAAAGGAAAGACAGTTGAGTCTAGGACAGCAAGAGAAAAACTGTGCAGTACCTTGAGAGTCCTCGAAGATGTAGCTGTACGAGCTAGAGCAGGGGTTCTCAACCTGTGGATCGCGACCCCTTTGGGTTCCAATGACGATTTGTCAGGAGTCGCCTAAGACCATCGAAAATATGCATTGTTTTTGTCTATTCTTCTATTGCTGTTTGTGTGTGTGTGTGTGTGTGAAGGGGGTCGCGACAGAGTGGGGATTGTAAAAAGGGGTCTTAAAAGGTTGAGAACCGCTGAGCTAGAGAGACTTGTAGGGATTAGATAGGCAGTTCTGTTGTGAAGAAAAGCATTTCAGTTAGTGTAGTCAATTGTGTTTATTGGCTGTTGTTGATGTAATTTGTCATTAAATCGCCACTTTGTTTATTGAAGCTCTTGTAGTCAAGTTGTGTTGTTGGCAGTGTTTGCAGAAGGCCTGATAGAGAAGATCGTAACAATATAAACACACACATACACAATCCATATTAAGGCCACCAAGTGAAATACAAACAAGCGAAAAGTTTCGCTAAATACTCAGAACGTGCGAAGTGTTCTTTTAAGGAAAAAGTTTGGGAAACACTGCACCAGAAACACAATAGCGCTGACTTTTATCTAGGTTTTCCTTCAGTGAACAGTGACTTGAAATTCCCATCTCTTAAAAATTAATATATGAACAAGAAAATAAAAAAAAATACTTTTTGAAAAAAAAAAACTACAAAACTTTTTGACCAAACAGACAGAGTTGATATAAGCTTTGTAAAAATAAAAAGTATTTGAAAATCCCCACGGGCCCCCCACCAAAGTTAGTATGTATTTTACATTAAAAAAATATTACGCCTCAAAAGAGGTCAAGCCCTGGGCCCCCAACGATGGAAAATTCCTAGCTACGCCCCTGGTGGCCGCCTGTTCGAGTGATATGCACTTCAATGCTAGGGCCTGGCCTAGACTATTGATCAATCTTTGTTTTGTTAGTATTCCTTCTTATTTAGATCGATCTCAAATTACATAATTTGAGTTAATTTAAAATTTAGAGCATTTAAAGCGAAGACCAGAAAGTGAGAACATGGCAAGTCAATATTTAACCATTTGACAACGAGACTGGCCGGGAGTCGCCGCTATTGGTAGTCAACTAGCGGAGGAAATTCCAGCTACCCGTCGCCTCAGCGTGGCCCTCCGGTGGAAACGTCTAGTGGTGGAAACTAGATAGTCTAAGTACGTGTAGCGAACCAGGCCCGGCCGGGCTTCACTGTGTGAGCTTTTTTTTTTTGTCTCACTCGGGGATGGGATGGGAAAAACGCCCGGAACCCAGTCCAAAAAGTAGGTCACGCCGTTCCACAAGGGGGCCGTCATCAGTGTCCCGTTAGCTGGAGTGGCGGTCCTTGCACGGAACAGTGGCGGTTACAGTGTAGGAATATGAGACAAGCTCCCCTCAGTTAGCACTGTTATCGGCCACTTGTAGCGAGTGGGGCCCAGGAACGGGGACGGTGCGCTGTGTACACGTCACGGTCCGGTCTGGCCCAGTCAATCAATATGGCCGTCTACCGTTGGGAGCCCTTAGACAAGACAGGGGTGAAGAGGCCCACGTCCAGGGCTGGTAGTTAAATAAAAGCCTTTCTAACCACCAATGGGATAATGGCGCATATGGCGCCGACGCCCTTCTGGACTTCACTGAAAGTAGACAACTAGAGCTTGACGTCTATGTCGAAGGCGCCGACTTGAGTCGCCGATTTTGGGTTGTTCTGTTTACGCACGCACTGCTAGTTTTTAAATAACTATTTATACCTTTACTAACTCTGACCTAGAAGAGCGATAGTGAAGCTATTTTTAGGTGTTTGTCTGTATCTCTGCAGCATGTTGGAATGGATTTTAAAGATTTTTTGATAATTAAGTGTTTTTTTTTTTGCTAGCCTTCAAAATGGAACATATTTAGGCTTATGTGTAGGCTTTAATAGAATAAGATTCTAATGGGAATATTAATGTTTCAGCTGTAGAATATGGATATAAATAATGATTGGGCCCCAATATGATATGAATATGGGGTAAGTAATTACTTATTAATTTATACTTTATTAGTCGTTAGAATTTACTTAATAAAGGCTTATAAGGTAAGACTTAAGTTCTTAAGTCTTAATTTAGATTTCTAGATCTACAATCTAGCTAGGACTAGAGTCATTAGATGATTAGAGTGTCTAGAGTTCTAGACTAGATCTACATCTACTCATCATCTAGTCTAGATATACTCATAATGAGTCATATAGATCTAAATCTAGAGTTAGATCTAGACTGTCTAGAGTTTCTAGATCTAGAGCCATTTGTATAAATATCATTCAATGATGGTGAACGTAAACCCTAGGTCTATTATTTTCTATTATAAAAATAATGTTTTTTGACATTTTTGTTAGGTTTTATTTGATCTAGATCTAATTAGTTTTTTCCTGTGAATTTAGTCATAAAATTGATTTTTAAAAATAATTGATACAAAGACATTCAAAGTTATATATCCCTTCTCTTAGCCTGACTTAGGGATAGATAGTTTCTGACAACTGTTTAGTGGTGAAAGGGTTAATATAGACTAGATCTATAATATAATAATATATAGATCTCTAAGTCTAGAGATAGATTAGGTTGATTAGATCTAGATCTATAGAAATCTATACTAAACTGACTAAATAATAATACTGTAATACTATTTATAATGTGTATAATGTAGATCTACGGACTAGATGACTCTATTGTCTAGATCTATAACTAGTTAGTAGTGTAACTATAATTTAATACTATAATTTAATAAAGTATAGACTCTATAAGTACTATCTAACTGTCACGTACACAGTATCTATTTTTAGCTCGTCAATTACCTCGGGTTATTTCTCACGTGGAGATATGTTAATTAGTGTAACTTGGGCTGCATTTATTGGTTGCAATGAGCTACGTGGGACACGTGACAGTGCTGGACCCGGGAAAAGATGCTGGTTTTTTGGTCAGTCAGTGTATGGAACTTGGAAATGAAACATCTACTAAAGCTTTGTATTAGAACTCAATTATATTATTGTGTAGATCTATCATTTTACTCAAGTACGTTTAACCATTGTAATTATTTGTGATTCAAGTTCTGAATTAAAGTAATTGTTTTAGACGAAGAGAAGTTTCTTCATTGAATATAGTAACATACTTAGATCGATTTAGCGAATGACAACTTCTAGATGATCAACTGGCAACATCTTGAATGATCGTATTATCAACTAGATCTAGCTACTTCTATACGATCATCTTATTAAAAGAAGATTTCAAGATCCTCGGCAATTACGATCATCGTTAGTGTGATATAGGTCAAGATAATCTTCAACGTGACATCTATCATTGCATCTTCATAGATCTTGACATCTGACATTCACATTAATTGATGATTGTGATACTAACTTATATTATTATAACTATATAATATAAAAATAAAGTATAAATAATATTAATGGACCTCATTCACCAATCGTAAATAAACACATTTAGCCAAGGCATAATATTGATAAAACAATAAAAAATATGTATCACGTGACAGCCACTATGGATGGCATACTTTGTATAGAAGATATAGAATCAAATTGGAGCATGTCTTTGCACCCAGAAAAATGTCAGTTGTTAAGAGTAACCCAAAAACTAAAGCAAATTAATTCCACTTTTCTTATTCATGGCAAACCAGTAACACAGACTAAAAACACAAAATACCTAGGTGTTATAATAAATGAAAAACTGTCATGGAATCCACATATTGATGAAACTAAAAAAAAAATCAAACAAAGCATTAGGATTTATTAAAAGAAATATCTATAAATCAAAAAAGAACATAAAACTAAAATGTTATTTAACCTTGGTTAGGCCATTAATAGAATATGCATCCTCCGTCTGGGACCCCTCAACTCAAGAAAACATTAAGAAACTGGAACAGACACAAAATAGAGCAGTGATATTCATAACAAATGAATACTCATATTTGACTAGAGTAACACCTTTAGTAAAATCACTAGATTTAGAAAGCCTTCAGGACAAAAGACTCAAAAGTAAAGTAGCAATTATACATAAACACTGAACCAAAATCTTCAAATACAAAAACAAAATTTAATAAAATACTCTGAAAGACACAAAGATAAAGGCACATTCCTCATCCCATATGCTAGGACAAATTTGTACAAATATTCCTTCTTCCCTAGTGCTATTAGAGCATGGAAGGGGTTGCCTGAGCTAGCCAGGAAAACCAGTGACTTGGCAGAATTTAAGTCATTGGTTAATATGCATGACTACATGCATGACGCGTAGGACATAATCATCTTCTTTTTGAAGTAACGTCTGTATTATATAAGATAAGATAATACACATGTGATCTAACTCTAGATCTATAGATTTATCTAGATTATCAACAGTTCGCTTTCAGTGGATCTGATTTCACTACTATCTACTACAAGATCTGATCTAGATCTAAATATGTATAAATCAAGATCTAATTTTCTTCTACAAGTCTAGATTCTAGGTCTAGATCTAATTACCACTTTGACATTCACTTTGTAAATAAGACATCAACTACTCAGGTCAAACATTTGTTATTGTTGAAATAGGTCTATATAGATCTAGATTTATATATGAATGTTAGCACTATTGTAGAAAAAAACAAACATAGAGTCTATATAGATTTAGATCTAAATCTAAGTGATTTTTTTTATACTGTACATAGGGCTGGGCCTGTTCTAATTCTATATACAATAGAATACTTAAATCTCTGGATATATAATATAAATAAAAAAGAAATCACATTTTATTTTTTGTATTGGCAGTCTAGAATATAGAGTTAGATCTGATTTCTAATAAAAATGATGGTAAAAGAAATTATTTCGATACGACTTGAGTCTATTGACATTGCATTTATAAAGCTAGAATTTTTCAGAATCTATAAACTGGAAAACTTTCATTTTCTAAGACTTAAACTCTGTCCAACACAACATTCATCACATTTTATATTTTTCAGATGAAGATGCATAGCGGGCTTCATTATATTGCTTTTGGAACAGAGCCACATACAGATGAATAAAACCAGCTCTTTAGAGTTACAGGAAGGGCTTGAAAACTACATATTAAAAAAACAAGCAGCAAAGAAGAAAATTTCAGGCCAGTAGTTTTTCTAAATACTTTGATTTTTTATTTAAAATTAACTTCATTGTTTCTTTTGTTGCATGCATAATACAGAACAGGCAAATTATGAAAATAATCTTCAGAAAAGCAAGTAATCTGTTACTTTAAGTCTACATCAAAATTAGTTTCTTTTGCATAATTTTACAGAGAAGAATGGAGAATGGTGGTCAACAGATCTTGTGTGGTGCCCAAACAGTCCAACAAATAATGGATTGGTAATGGTGATAATACAGAACAGGTTAGCTCAAAACTACAGGTTATCTTTAGGAAATGAAGTCAACTTTCTAAATACTTCTTCCTTTTTTTTTGTACACATTTTATTTTGTTTGAAGGAGTAATTTGTTTTGTTTGTTTGTTTATTTTATATGTTTCGGATGTTCCTTCAGAGTTGAAGATAATTACTTCCTAGTCCAAACCTCCCACAGGATGACGGGGGATGGGAGCGGGCAGGGTTTTGAACCCTGGACCATCGATAAATCTGAACAACAGTCCTGCGCGCAAACCGCACGAAAAGAATATAAAAACTAGCTTTGTGTATGTTCCACTATCTCCACTAATCTTCTTTGACTAGGCTATTAATTGTAAATGTTTTTCGCATAATAATCCTAAGTATTTCCTGCTGATCTAGAATTACTAGCTGCACACAGTTTATGAAACCATATTTTAGGAACAGTTAAAATGGTAGAAACTACATATTCAAACAAATCTGATGAAGAACATCAATTTAAAAAACACTCATGTCCAAACTGCCATCAATAAAGACCCAAATGTCAAATCAATCAGCCACTAAAAAAAAAGTGCAGTTAATAAAAAAAAACAACCCACCAAGTCCAGTTTCAAACACCACACCTATCATAAAAAGGAGGCACAAATCAGATTTCAAACAGCTATCACATAAAATAAACAGATAAAAATGCCATTCTAAAAAAACAGAAAGTAAATGCACAACTCCGATGTGAACATCCATCACAGAAAAACACAAGTCTTTTTCAAACAGCCCCCACAAAAAAGCAGAAGTCTGATTAAAAACACCCATCACAAAAATTTTAATAACCACCTAAAAAAATGCGCAAGTCGGATTTATATTACTGATGATAAAAAGGCACAAGTCCAATTCTGAACATCGATATATTAAAATTACAAGTCCGATTCCAATCAGCCATCACAAAAAAAGCACAATTTGATTCCAAACAGCCATAATAAAAAAAAGCAAATGTCTATTCAAACAGCCACTATACAAAACAAAAAAAACAACAAAAAAAAACCCACTAGTCCGATGTCGAACATCAATTACAAAAAAAAAATAATTAAAAAATGTCCATTCTAAATAACCATAAAATGAATGCACAAGTTTGATTTCAAACAGCAATCACAAAAAAGCATATGTCGATTCCAACAGCCACTTCAAAAAACTTCAATGTCGATTCTAAATAACCACATAAAAAAATAAATTAAAATGTACAAGTTCTATTCCAAGCATCAATCACAAAAATGACAAGAAAGAATCAAACAGCTACCAAAAAAAAAACAACAACCTCAAGTCCCATTCAAAACAGCTATTGCAAAAAGCATAAGTCAATTCCAAATAGCTACCAAAAAAAAAAAAAAAAGGAAGTGGATGCTAAATAATACACACAAAATGCACAAGTCCGATTCAAAAGAACTGGTCAACAAAACTAATCCAAAGTCGATTCTAAACAGCCAAATATTAACATGCCAGATTGAAAAATAGCTAGCAAAGAAAATGCATTGATTAAAAAAAGCGGCACAACAAAAACAAAGCTCCAAATAAAAAAAGGAACACAATACAAAATGCAATTTTGTATATAGTACAATTCCACAATTTTTATTACTTTAGTATTAATGAAATGATCACCATGACTAGAAAATATTTTACAAAATACATTATTTTCTTACCTTTACCTATCAATTAAACTATTGAACCATTGGGGCACCACACAAGATCTGTCAACCATCCTTCTTTATTCCTCTTTTTACTTGGGCCTGGATAAAACTTCATTTAATGGCAGACCTGCCCATTCTTCGATGTCTTCCCATTGCTCTGTCTGTCTTTCTTCCTCCTGGAACTTTATGGTAAAAGGACCATAATCCTGGTTTTATTTGCTTGAAAAGGGAATATAGAGATTAAGCCCCTTGTAAAATAAAATTAAATTTCTACTTAAAGACAAAAATTTGCTACAAATTTATTACCCTTGTAATAATGTAATTATCACCATAACTAGAAAGTGTTTTACAAATACAATAATTTCTCACTTTTACCTATCAATTAATCTGTTCAACCATTGGGGCACCACACAAGATCTGTCAACAGTCCTTCTCTTTTCCTCTCTGTACTAAGCCCTAGATAAACCTTCAATTAATGGTAGACCTGCCCATTCTTTGATGTCTTCCCACTGCTCTGTCTTTCTCTCATTCTTCATGCTGGAACTCAATGTTGAAAGGACCATAACCTTGGTATTATTTTCATTAAAAAAAAAAGAGAGATTAAGTCCCTTAAGTTAATGTAATTAACACCAATATTAGGAAATGTATTACAAAATACATATAAGTCTTACCTTTACCTATCGATTAGCCTGTTGAACCAATGGGGCACCACACAAGATCTGTCTCTTTTCCTCTCTGTATTTATCCCTAGATAAACCTTCATTTAATGGCAGACCTGCCCATTCTATGTTGTCTTCCTATATCTTTCTGTCTTTCTCTAATTCTTCCTCCTGGAACTCAACAGTAAAAGGACTATAACCCTGGATTTATTTTCTACAAAAAAAAATTAGAGAGATTAAGTCCCTTAAGTTAATGTAATTAACACCAATATAAGAAATGTTTTACAAAATACATTATTTTCTCATCTTTACCTATCGATCAGTTTGTTGAACCATTGGGGCACCACATAAGATCTGTCAACAGCCCTTATATATTCCTCTTTGTACTTAGCCCTGGATAAACCTTCATTTCATGGCAGACCCGCCCATTCTTTGATGTCTTCACATTGCTTTCTGTCTTTCTCTCATTCTTCATGCTGGAACTCAATGGTGAAAGGACCATAACCCTGGTTTTATTTTCTACAAAAAAAAAGATAGAGATTAAGTCCCTTAAGTTAATGTAATTAACACGAAGATCAGGAAATGTTTTATAAAATACATTGAATTCTTACCTTTACCTATCAATTAGTCTGTTGAACTATTGGGGCACCACACAAGATCTGTCAACATTCCTTCTCTTTTCCTCTCTGTACTTAGCCCTGGATAAACCTTTTTTTCGTGGCAGACCTGCCAGTTCTTTAATGACTTCCAATTGCTCTCTCTCTCTTTCTTATTCTTCCTACATGGAATTCAATGGTAAAAGGACCATAACCCTGGTTTTATTTTTAAAAAAAAGATAAAAGGAGATTAAAGATTGTTTACAAAATTAAATTTCTAATAAAAGAAAAACGACAATTAGCTTCAAATTTATTATGTTTGTGTTAATGTTTTTAACACGAAGATTAGGAAATGTTTTAAAAAATAGATTAAATTCTTACCTTTACCTATCAATTAGTCTGTTGAACTATTGGGGCACCACACAAGATCTGCCAACAGTCCTTCTCTTTTCCTCTCTGTACTTAGCCCTAGATAAACCTTCATTTAATGGCAGACCTGCCCATTCTTTGATGTCTTCCCATTACTTTCTGTCTTTCTCTCATTCTTCCTCCAGGAACTCAATGTTGAAAGGACCATAACCCTGGTTTTATTTTCTTTAAAAAAAAAAAGAGAGATTAAGTCCCTTAAGTTAATGTAATTAATACCAATATTAGGAAATGTATTACAAAATACATATAAGTCTTACCTTTACCTATCGATTAGCCTGTTGAACCAATGGGGCACCACACAAGATGTCTCTTTTCCTCTCTGTATTTATCCCTAGATAAACCTTCATTTAATGGCAGACCTGCCCATTCTATGTTGTCTTTCCATATCTTTCTGTCTTTCTCTCATTCTTCCTCCTGGAACTCAACAGTAAAAGGACTATAACCCTGGATTTATTTTCTACAAAAAAAAAATTTGAGAGATTAAGTCCCTTAAGTTAATGTAATTAACACGAAGATTAGGAAATGTTTTGTAAAATACATTGAATTCTTACCTTTACCTATCAATTAGTCTGTTGAACTTTTGGGGCACCACACAAGATCTGCCAACAGTCCTTCTCTTTTCCTCTCTGTACATATCCCTAGATAAACCTTCATTTAATGGCAGACCTGCCAGTTCTTTGATGTCTTCACATTGCTTTCTGTCTTTCTCTCATTCTTTATGCTGGAACTCAATGTTGAAAGGACCCTAACCCTGATTTTATTTTCCAATACTAGAACATTCTTAAAAAAACAGCAGTGAGGCCAACAACTAGGTCAGTGAAACACTAGGTTTAGAGACTTCAGGATCAAAGGACATTTAGCGTTGCAACAAAAGTACATAAACTAAACAGTAGATTAATAATAAAAAAAAAACATGATAGTATGATCAGAGAGACAAATAAATGAATTCTAATTCTTTAAATTCTCAATTAATCTTTTTCAATCACAGAATGAGTCTGCCAAAGCCAATTTCATAGTACAATTATGCTAACTGTATGCCTGCTTTGGACTGATGGCTCTGGGTTTGAAATCTGCCACAATCCTCTCCCATCCTCCATGAGGTTTGGGATGGGAGGAAATAGTCTTCAAATTTCTTAAGTCATTAAGTGACTAATTAACATGAGCAATTCAATATCATTTTTAAAAAGTCTGTTGGTGTGTTTGACTGATGCAAACATTACCTATATACTTTAAGTGTCATCAACATGATCAGTGCTTCCCTCTAACAATCTCCATTTATAACGTTTTGGAAGTAAGGTCTGTATAGTATAAGATAAGAAGATAAGATAAAAAAAAAGAAAAGCTTATAGCTTTAAATGTTAAAATTATCAACCAACATCTTAAATCTACACAAAAAAACAAGTAGGTTTAGTGTTTTACAGTGTAAGAATAATACAAAACAAATCTTTAGCTTGTGATTTATTTGTGAAAGATTGTCCTGTACTAAAGAACTATGAAATGAAATTTACATTGCTCTTCTATAATATTAGTGCAACTCAGAGAGTCTAGTTGACTAGATTCAAACTGTTGTGAGAGACAACATAACCTTTCTTTTCACCTGGGAAAGATCGTGACAGATGGAAAACCTTCTTTTCATAGTTGCTTCAGGTTGACAAGGGGTGAGAATCTACTGGAATGGTTGAACAATAACAATATCATGCTAACCCCCACTCTATACTTATGCAGTCATTAGTCAAATCATTGTTTTATGGATGTGGAGCCTTGACACTTTCTGCTGATTCACAAATATGGATGTGAGTCTGAAGATTATTTCTTTGTTTACATATCTAAATATTTCATACACTATGCATGACACAGATTTAGAAAATAAATATAATTAGCTTTAGGTACTAAGGATCACTGAGAACAGCAGAAGACTGATACAAATGGCTCCCGGTCATTTCATTCACAGTCACTTCATCCCAGTCAATTCATCTTTGGTCACTTCATCCCCTGGTCATTTCATCTCCTTTTCATTTCATCCCCTGGTTATTTCATCCGCTAGTCATTTCATCCTCTTATCCATCAAATAATAATTGTAAAAAGTTTGAAATTAACAGTATTTCATTTACAAGACAAAAAGTGTGGCACATTAAATAAGAACAGAATATAATGTCATTAAAAATATAAAAATGTAACATTTATATATATAGAGCTAATGTAAAGATTGTTTTGCATGTCAATTGAAATCATTTATAGATATAGAACTAACGTTTATAGAGCTAAATTGTTTTTGCATGTTAATTGAAAGATAAGATCATAATTATTCTAATTGTACTGCTATCTCTAGAGATTTCCCCTACTTCCACCACACCTTGGCATTTGTTCATAACATTAACACAAAATGTGTAGGATAATATTGGCATCCCTATAACAAACAGAAACAATAGAACTAAATACAAAGCCTTCATTACAATATATCTATTTATTTACATATATTATTTCTTTACTCAAAAATTATGAAGAGTGGAAGGAGCACTATAAACACTATAATAACTGTCAAAATATCAAAAAGTGTTCTAAACAAACATATTTATTTATTAGATAAACAAGGGCTTAAAGGCGAAGCCTTAACAGCACAGTTACACAATAACTAGAAAAAAATATTTACCAGGATTCAAACCCGTAAACACCTAGCTCAAAAGCCAAGGGCTTACTGCTCATCCATGGCACCTCCATTTAATATGTCAAAGAATGAGGGGAAGAAGAACCTTTTTTTTCTCCCACAATAACAATGACCTTTTCAGTCACCTGCAACTAGGGATCATCTCATGGAAATTAGAGGATGGCCTGGACATTAGCTTTGGTTAGAATGTTGTCCATATAACAGTTCCCCTTGCTCCAAAAAAAGTTTTTTTCCTTGGGAACACAGGTGCTGATACTGCTTGGTATTAATGACTTCACGGGTTCTGCCAGGGTGTAGCATGTGTGCTGCAAGCTGACCAAAGGTCACAAGTTCCTGATTTTTTCCTCGGGTTTGACTACCAAAGCTATTCCCATGTTGGACATAGCGCAAGGCAGCAGAGTTTGGATTCAGTTTTTTCCTTCTAGGTGGATGGCAAGCTAAGGCTAATGAGCCTTTCCTACTTGAAGATTACCTGGCTTAGTTGCCAGTTGTTCAACTTTGCCCCTTCTCTGCCAGACACAGTATCTCCTACATCATGGCACTTTCATTTTTACCTGTACTTGCTGCTTGTACTAATATTGTTATTTTAATAACCAATAACAAAATCTTTCTTTTTATTGTTATTCTTGGTATTTATTAAAAAGGAATTTTTTTTTTAAATTCTCCCAATTAACAATGGTACAGTTTCATGAAAGGCAACATTGATTAAAAAAAAGATGTGTTGTGCCGCTCTTATCATATTTATAAGTTGAATTTGTATTTGTTGATTGCAGAAATGATGTTTAAAAGCATGAATGAATTCCTACTTTTATTTCAAGGGATTCATTCAACAGATGAAGTTAACTTCATACAGAATCTAGTTTTTTATGAGGAGAAAGCTTATAGAACACCTGACTCTGGAATGTGGGAAAGAGGAAATCTAGCAATGGAAGCACAGAGATTCATGCCAGGTAAATATAATAATGGGGACAGAGAGTCTGATAATTATAACAATGGAGATACATGCTGGTAACTTAAACAATGGAAGAATAGAGATGCATGCTTACTAGATATAACAATGGTAAAAAAAAACCATAACAATGGGAACAGAAATCCCCCAAAAAATAAATATAATACTGGATATCTATTTTTTATTCATTGACATCTAATGTAATGAAATAGAACACATAATCTTATCTGATCATAAGCAAGAAATGCAAGATGTTTAAGAAATATATTATTCTATTTATCATCATTTCAGTTGGCATGGCTAGAGCAGCATTAAGGCAGTCAATGAATGTAATTTATTTGGTGAGCATGGAGCCACCTGGTCTGGGATTTTTGTTAATATTGATGCCCTACACAGGAACAGAACAATATTTGAAACTATCTGACCCTGGGAATCAAACTCTAAGGTAAGCAAAGAACAAAGCCTCTTTGTACAAAAAATGCCCATGGAAAGATAACAAAAGTAAAAAAAAAAAAATTATGTGGGCAGACTCTTGGCAAAGTGCAAAACAATGAGTCCTAATAACCTAACTAACTTGAAAGGTTCTTTTTTGGGACTTGATGATCAAAGATATAAGCATAGTACATGGGCTCTAGTGCTGTGGCCAGTTCGGAGATCTGTTTGTATCCTCTTCAGAGCTTATCTATATTTAACCATATTTTATTTACCTCTTTATAACGATTTTACCATTGTAATATAAGGCCAAAGAAAAAAGAATGTATGTACTAGGTACTAGGCAGCCTAGTAGAAAAACTTCATTTTTGTAGATCACTCAGTCTAAAGCTGCTATTAGTCCTACACCTCCTATTCTCAACCAAAGCAACTCTTACTACATTCAGTTTGTATTCATGTTTGATTAATAGGAACTGACATTTATTTTGAATATCCCATTATTAGGTCTCTGCACAGTCCACTACATGGTTTTCATTTTGCATGATTAACCTGACTAATTCAGACAAACTGCTCAATGCTCTAATGATAACAGGAAAGGAATACTTGGACAAATTTGTCCTAGCATATGGAAAAAGAAATGTGCCTTTATCTTTGTGTCTTTCTTAGTATATTATTAGGTGTGTTTTGTGTTTGCAAATTATTGTTCAGTGTTTAATGTTTTACTACTTTACTTTTTAGTCTATAGTTCAGAAGCATCTCTAAGTTAAGTGACTTTACCAATGGTGTTACTCAAATGTGAATATTTGTTTGTTATAAATCTCATCGCTCTATTTTGCATCTTGTATTTTAATTTTATGTTAGGTTGTTTTCATTTATTGGGGGGGGGGGGGGGGGTAATAACTTATACCAATTATTAAATCATACCATTTGATGAGCCATCAAAAAATTTTTTACTTGCTTTGAAAATAAGAAATATGCATTGCAAATAAATGAATCTACAGATGTAGCAGGACTAGTTGAAAATAAAGCACTTTTATGGCATAATGTGAGATCCAGTCAGTTTCATCAGGAAACCACGAACTCCACTATGCTGCTGCCGTGTATATTCCTCAAAACCTAATCTTGTGCACTTTAAATGTGTAAGAATCCTGGTTCTTGATATTTGCATACTCTTGTATCCTTAAACTTTTCTAAATAACTTTTTTTTGTATCGCAGAACACTGATGCCTCTCTTCTGTTGAGTGTAAGTTGGCCTGCATTAGCCATAAATGAAAATGAGGTTAGAATGAAAACAATAGAGAAAGTCATTTGCAAGTTAAAAGGCAACTTTGTTATCAAACATTTTCCTAAAGATAGGTACAAAACAGTTATAGAGGATGAAAATAGAAAGTATTACCGCTCTGCTAAAATAAAGGTATGAGTTTAAAAAAATAGTTCTTACTTTACATTTACACGTTATGTTTTGAGTTTGTACATTTTTGTTTCAAGTTTCTCTGTACTTATTTTTTAACTCTTCCAATGAAACACAAGTATATCAAAACTAATGTTACAATTATTATTCTCCCATTGTTTATAGAATTCCAAGAATTGAAATGAGATGTTGGAATTAAAAAGTTGTCTTAGAATATTGAACATTTAGACAAGTAATTTTTTTAGTACTACTATTAGAGTTTACAGATATTGGATTAAAACCAAATTGTTAATTTTTTTCTATCAACAGTTTTTATTATGGGATAAAGGGTTTTTTTTCTTATAAAAAAAAATGAATGTTTTATCAAATTATCAAAAAGTGTTTGATCTAATAACATTTGTATGGGTCTATGAGATTATATTGTTCTATTAGCTGCTCCAATAACTTAATAATTGTGAAACATCTCTCTTCTACAGTTTTAATAGGATTGAATTTGAGGGACCAATGGTGTCATTTTAATTGATTTACAGTAAGAGGTTGCTTCTCATTTTTTTTAATTGTTAGCACACTCATGACAAAATAATTAATTAATGTGTCATTTACTACACCATGAAGTAATAATAATAATACATCTCCCACAATTGGAATTAATCTACCCCCAAAAAACCAACTATGTTTAAAAATTAAAAAGAAAAAGATAATATTAATGAAAAGTACTAAAAAAAACAAAATTTTTGTTTCAATTGGTTTTAAAAATTGCTATTTGTTCTGGTACAGGTGCATTTCAACCAAGCACAAAGCCTCCCTATTCAGATAAATAAGTTTCTTTTATAATGTGCTTTAAAAGAGTCCTGATGTTCACCTGTCCAATTCATGATGAGTTTTGAAAAAGGAAAAAACATTTTTTTAGAATAATTGAAAATGATAGAGCCTACTGAATGAAACCTGTCCCATGTCTCTAGTGTCACTTCAACCCATACTTATATAAAGTCAATTGCTACATTTAAGATTATCTTAAAATATTTGTTTGATTTTCAGTTTATAAGCACAGTAAGACTTTCTGATCTTTTGGCAACATTTTACCTAGCTTTGGTAAGGCTCATTGTTCTTGTTTGTTTTACTTTACTACCTTAATGTAAAAGTATTTGATCTGTAGTTGTTTTTTTTAAAGGCTAAAAAATCTTTCAAAACCTTCCTTGGCTTTTTTGAAGGATCATCTTCTTCTTCCTCGTTCTTATTTTTATGCTGGAGCATTCAGATGACTTAACCAATATTTGTATATCAACTGTGCAGTGGTTTTAATCAGGGATCTCTCCATATAGTTTACTTTCTATTGGGGTGTTTTGGGGTCAGTGTCTTGTACAGGCCTCATGGTAAAAAGAACAGTTTTGAAGGACATTCTCTGGTGTCGCTCCACATAGGCAGATTTCACTGGTTCCAATTTTGAGCTTCCAGTACATATTTTGTCTCATTCTGTTGTGTCCAGTCCTGAGTCGAAAGATTAGGCATTGATCTTGTCAGGATAGCTTATAATAGGCATCATCTTTCTTGTCTGAATCATCTAAAATAAAACATCTATTAACAGCTCACATCATATTTAATGTATAGTTTGTTCATTATAATTCATAGGACACATCTGTCCTCTAGGTGGCACATTCCATTTTTTTGTGCCTTTCTGATGAGCTTGGAATGTTTGGCTGCATACTGGGTAAATATAAAGCTGTGTGGATTTCTATTTTTCTTCTTTCAAGGCTGATTTTTTTTTTATCCATTGCAGTTTGTGCTCCTATTCTCATAGTGTGCTGCCCATATGCTCTATCATTTAGAGCTAAGCTTCATGGCATGCCTTCTCTACACTGTCCATGATTCAAAGCATAGAGAATTGTTGAAAGAAAAACAGTCAGACTGACCTCTAGTTAAGTTTGTATGGTGATGGCTTCTCTATGCCAGACACTTTTGGTCATTCTGTCTTAGCTATTTGGGAGTCTATGTCTAGGTATCATTATGTGTCAGCACCAAGTTTAAGCTTGATATTTTAAGTTACTAAGTAAATTGATCAGCAAACCTTTCTTCTCTACTTTATCATGTAAAGTATGCTAAAAATGGTTGTTTTTTTTTCAATATGTAAACAAATATTTAGTGAGGATAAGACAGTTCAATTGTTTTTTTTTTATTTTGAAGAAGACAGAAACTGCCACATAGTCTGCTCTGAACTCCCAAGAGTACTTCAAACTACCAGGTAAAAGTTTGTGATAGGATCTAGTAACTATAATATATTTGTAAAGCTAACAATAGCTCTAATATAAGTGTTTGTATAAAATTATGCAATGTCATTTTAACATGAGTTGTAAATTTTTTTTTTAAGGCCCCTTCAAATGTTGACCTAACAAAGTTTCCAAGGAGAGTTGAGTAAATAGAAGGTTTGTGAATAAATATTTATACAAGTTTTTTATAGACATATTTTACTACCTTGCCCTGTGTAGCCACAGGAAATACTGCAGTCCTTACTAATCTTTGGACTCTAAGACGAGCCTTATTATTACTGGCTTACAAAAATGACCATCTGACTGTCATGTATAGATCTCAAAAACTAGAAAAAGTTTATGGTATTTTGCAACTTGCTAAGTTTATATTCAATAACTAATAATTGCCTTGTCATAAGAAGTCATTTTTTTAAATCTCAAGTATCTAATCTGTTTTCTGTAAAGACATTTCATTTTTTTCTGCTATTATTGAAAGATTCTAATTTGTTAAATCTGGGAAGAAATGGGCTTATTGAATGTTTATCATTATTATACTGTCAAGATGTATTTAATACTTATATGCAATTCAAATAGCTAGTAGCTAATTTCATATTTGTATCATATTATTTTTCAGCGCAAAATTTTCATTTATTACTTTTTAAAGCAATAACACAGATGAATGTTTCAATATCAAACTGACTGATGAATGTTCAAGTATCCACCAGACAGATGAATGTTCAAGTATCCACGAGATAGATGAATGTTCAAGTATCCACCAGACAGTTGAATGTTCAAGTATTCACCATTTCATTAATTATCATATTTCTCTTTTAGGAAAATGTTTCTGTTTTCACTTTATTTATTTTTGTACCAGTCTAGTATTTTGTACCATTAAAAATTTATATTTTATGTTATTAAAAATATGTTTGAAATTTTGTAGCAAATTTTTTTTTAAAAAATCTATATATATTAAAATAGTAATTTAGTCAACCTTGGAATCCTATCACTGAACTGGGAAAGCCAGCTTTGATTGTTTTTGTTATTGTAAATAGCCATAGGGATAGTGTGTATATTATGCAAATGTTGATTATTAGCTATTGAGGTTGGAGATTTCCTTTTTTTTATTTTTACATGATTTTAATGTTAAATACCACTGTAGATGTCTTTCTGATAATGATGTTATGATGTGATCTTGGTACATTTTTTCTGTGATTAGATGTTGTAACATATAGAGATATTGACAATGTAAAAAGTTTATATACAACCAAGTTCATACATTAACCTATTTCACAATCACATAAACTATAAACTGCTTTAAGCTTTTCGTTATTAATAAAAAAATAAACTGTAAAATATTGGATACTAAAATGCATTTTAATTGATTCTTCATTTTGTGTGTGCACAATCTTTTGAATTAATACTGTAATTTTTTGTGAGATGATTTGTGTTGGACACATGTATAAGTCATTAGTTTCCATCATGATTTTTTTAAACGTATTTGTGTAAAACCAGTGAGGTTTCATTAAATTTGTACTTTATTAATTTTTTATTTTACATTTTTGTTTAGTTTTAATTTTACTTTCAATCTGAATTTGTATACATAGCTATGAATTGATTTGATGGAATTCTTCTTTTTATAAAATTTTACATGGTCTAAGGTTTTTGAGTTCATTGAAGCTTTTTTCAAAACTGTCTGAAGAGTTGAACTGAAGGCTTGTAAAACTATAGTCCTAGATATAATACGAAATACGATTTAACTACTCAGAAAGGTCACAGTCGAATCTCTGAACGCATTATTATGTAGTTATCAAAGTCTCAACACCAGCTCACTAATAAGAACATACACAAACTAAAACCAAAGTGTCTGTGACGTCGACAAATCTCGCGTTCAAGTCTGTCAACTATGGTACGTCTATATAATAGCTAAGTGTCTAACAATACATGCCAAAAAATTATGACTACAATGAAAATACATTATTTCTTTAAAAAAAAAATACATTGACCGGCGAAAGGTTGTCTAGAGTTGACGTTTGACAGGACATCTAAATATGTTTGGCAGGACGTAAGGGCCAATCCCCCCCCCCCTCTTGAGTTCGAGAAACGCTGCATTTGAAATTTATGAGTGTTTTGGGGTTAAAATATCAAAAATAGTAAACGCCCGTAGGACCATAATCTTCTTAAAAAACAGAATTAATAGACACAATTTTCGTCTTTAAAATTTAAAAATTCTGTAATTTATGAAAAGGGGGGGGGGGGTGATGTAAAGCTCATCTGTTTCTATGCCTGACTGTTGACGAGGGTATCCAATTGTCAACACAAAGACCTAACGTAATCCAGCACCTTTTAGATTTTAGGGGGAACAGTTTTCATGGGATCTATGGGGCAGATATTGTAAAGGTCATCTGTTTCTGTGGCCCGCGGTAAACGAGGATGTCATGTGGCCACTACAACGACAACACGATCTTATAGGACTACTTTTTGTTTATCTTTTAGATTTTAGTAAGTGGATGTCCTAGACAGCATTTTTGTTAAGATCTATTTCTACCTCAGTGTTATTTGATCTCAAAGTATGCCATATTTGCAGAGGAAGAAAGTATTTATCTCATACGTATTTTACCAATTCTTAAAATGCATAGCGATATTTTGACCGCGCTATTTTGTTTGGGAACCACTGACTACACATATTATCTGCCATGAAATAAAACTTTAGTAAAAAATCCATGCCCAACTCACAAATGACAAGAAACAGCTTCCTCACACTCTCACACCTTACACACCCCTGCTCCTAACAAAGCAGACGTTGATGAATTATTTTTTTTTTGTTTGAAAACTTGCTTTGTGTAGCTCGTCTGTCATGTGTCATGCCATTAGTCATCCTCTCTAATCATATCTCTTTTGTGTAGCTCGTCTGTAATGTGTCATGCCATTAGTCATCCTCTCTAATCATATCTCTTTTGTGTAGCTCGTCTGTCATGTATCATGCGATTAGTCATCCTCTCTAATCATATCTCTTTTGTGTAGCTCGTCTGTCATGTCATGTCATTATTCATCCTCTCTAACCATATCTCTTTTGTGTAGCTCGTCTGTCATGCCATGCCATTATTCATCCTCTCTAATCATATCTCTTTTGTGTAGCTGGTCTGTCAAGCCATGTCATTATTCATCCTCTCTAATCATATCTCTTTTGTGTAGCTCGTCTGTCATGTGTCATGCCATTAGTCATCCTCTCTAATCATATCTTTTGTGTAGCTCGTCTGTCATGTGTCATGCCATTAGTCATCCTCTCTAATCATATCTCTTTTGTGTAGCTCGTCTGTAATGTGTCATGCCATTAGTCATCCTCTCTAATCATATCTCTTTTGTGTAGCTCGTCTGTCATGTGTCACGCCATTAGTCATCCTCTCTAATCATATCTCTTTTGTGTAGCCCGTCTGTCATGTCATGTCATTAGTCATCCTCTCTAACCATATCTCTTTTGTGTAGCTCGTCTGTCATGTGTCATGCCATTAGTCATCCTCTCTAACCATATCTCTTTTGTGTAGCTCGTCTGTCATGCCATGCCATTATTCATCCTTTCTAATCATATCTCTTTTGTGTAGCTCGTCTGTCATGTCATGTCATTAGTCATCCTCTCTAACCATATCTCTTTTGTGTAGCTCGTCTGTCATGTCATGTCATTATTCATCCTCTCTAATCATATCTATTTTGTGTAGCTCGTCTGTCATGCCATGCCATTATTCATCCTCTCTAATCATATCTCTTTTGTGTAGCTGGTCTGTCAAGCCATGTCATTATTCATCCTCTCTAATCATATCTCTTTTGTGTAGCTCGTCTGTTAATCCATGTCATTATTCATCCTCTCTAATCATATCTCTTTTGTGTAGCTCGTCTGTAAATCCATGTCATTATTCATTCTCTCTAATCATATCTCTTTTGTGTAGCTCGCCTGTCATGCCATGCCATTATTCATCCTCTCTTATTTTAATCTTGATCATGTGTATATTGAAGTTTTATTTTAATAGACTGCCTTAATAGCACTTGGGCTTTGTGGCAAAGCAAATTAAATCTATACATTTTAAAATTAAATTGATCATTAGTTCTTGTAAAATAAAATACAATTAAAATTACAATTATTAAATTGTTCAATTAAATTGATTATTTGTTCTTGCAGTAATGCAATTCTTTTTCTTTTAGATAAAATTCTGATTGTAGAAAGAGAGAGAGGAAATGGAAAAGAGAGGGAGAGAGAGAGAAAGAGAGGGAAAGAGAGAGTGTCAGCTTAAACAATAAACTTATAAGCTTAATAATGCACTAAGGAACACTGAACTCAAGAAGCGACGCCAACACTAGACGCTGGATACCAGCCCCTTTAATGACACACTCTCACATAATACAGGCTACACCACAACTTGTTCTTCTTCTTCGTTCTCATTGGTATGTTGGAGTGTTCATAACCACAAACACATACACATTAACACAATGTCAACGGAGAGTGAACGACGGAATAAAAGAGAGATAATGAGACAGATAGAAATAGAGAAAGAAAATAGAGAGATAAAAAATAAGAGAGAAATACATGTATTTATGATTTTTTTTTGGTTCCTTTATTATTTCTGTCCAAAGGGTGGTAGATGAAATGGGAGGCTACTAGGATCAATCCATAGAAATGGTTAATTCGTGGATGATCTACCCTGTCGATTTACAGTGTTTAACTAATCTCCATCGTTTGAAGATCAACATATTTAGGAGAGTCTACTCCCCTTATCTAACAAGGGAAATGTAAAATATCTCAATTTTAGAATAACTTTGTTTCAAATCCCTTCTTACTTTATGAAGCTGATCTTTTAATAGATGTCTAGATGACACACTGTACAGTAGCTGTTAATAATTATTAATTTAATTTGCAAACTAAAAAAAAAATTCTCTGAAATTTTAATAAATAATGTCACGCATTTTTAATTTGTTCTTTTCGTAGAATAAAAAAAAAGACAAAGAAATAGACAGTACGTGGATCGAACCCACGAGCATGACACTATAATAACTTAGTTAATCAGCCATACCCACGCGCTACAGCATGGTGCTAAAATAACTTAGTTAACCAGCCATATTCACGCGCTATAGCATGACACTATAATAACTTACGGTAGTTAATCAGCCATACCCACGCGCTACAGCATGGTGCTATAATAACTTAGTTAACCAGCCATACTCACGCGCTATAGCATGACACTTAATAACTTAGTAAACCAGCTATACTCGTGCGCTATAGCATTACACTATAATAACTTAGTTAACCAGCCATACCCAGGCGCTATAGCATGGCGCTATGAAAACTTAGTTAAACAGCCATACAGACGCGCTATAATAACTTAGTTAACCAGCCATACTACTAAAAGGTAAATGTAAAGTTACTCTTTCAGACCACGTGGTGTATAGGGCAGTGTTTATTTGACTAACGGTTTACGAGAGAGTCACGTGGCCTGCACAACGACCGACCGCCTTTCTTCCCCCCCCCCCCTCCACAAAGTAAATCACTAGAGTTGGGTGGAAGCCGGTGTGGACAGTCAAGAAACACTAAATACCATTCGATAGCTGCGCTGGGTCGGACACATATTCCCATTGGGAGACGACCGCTTGCTAAAGCGATCCTCTGGCGAGCTTTAAGGAAGACAGCGCAACCGGTTTGCATAATCTTGTGAAACACTGCACTTAATCTTCGGAACTGAACACATTGTCATATATACCACATTCATAGTTTTTCTATACCGAGTCTCTTTTTTAATTGAGCTAAAAGCAATAAAGAAAAAAAAAATACGGGAGACAACTCAATAATTGAAGACTTACAATATTTTGGCCTGTTAGCGATATAAAACATCTTGACTAATAAAATTATCTGCTAGTTTCTAGGCTGTAGATCATTTCCTTCTTGAATGCTGACTTTATCATTATCTCTCTGTCTGTTTCATCTCATTCTTTTTACTCTTCTCTGGGAGGCCTGTTAAACCGTTTGGGCATCGTCGACAGTCTTTCTCCAATCCATTTACTTTTGCCTTGAATAGAATCCATTTCAGCGATTTCTTGGTACTCTTGTCTGAAGGAAGGTCCTTGCGATGCCTGTTAAACCATTGGGGCGCCATGCATGATCCGTCGTCCGTCCAATCCATTTCTTTGCCTTGAAGAGAATCCATTTTAACGTCTTTCCCGTAATTCTTGAATGTTGACTTTGTCCTTGCTTGCTCCTTCCCGCTTCTTCCGTTTCCTGGTCAAGTCTTCTCTGTAGAAAGGTCTTTGAGATCCCTGTGGACTTCAATAAGAGGGTTAAGATACCTAAATTCTACTTACTAGTTTCGTATTCACCTACCTTTTTGAGCTTAGAATCCACATCTGGTCTGGCTTCTTAAATCTTCATTAACTTCTAGATCTACTTAGTGACTAACATTTACAATTTAAAATCCCTGTTCTAATGACTAATAACTACTTACACTAATATCTATTTACACTAAACGTTTAATATCCCAATGTTTAAGATATAACTAAATTTCACTTACTAATACAGTATTCACCTACCTTTATAGAGCGTAGAATCCACATCTGGTCTGGCTTCTTAAGTCTTCATTAACTTCTAGATCTACTTAGTAGACTAACATTTACAATCTAAAATCCCTGTTCTAATGACTACTATCTACTTACACTACTATCTACTTACACTACTATCTACTTACTCAACATTTCACCTCCCAATGGTCATGTTTATGTTTTGCACCGTCTTGGCTTGTTTTACGTTTCTGTGTAGTGCGGCTAATTTTGAATGTGCGCAAGAGAGGCATGGTGTCGTTGTAAGTGTCGGGTCCCTAGTGAGTTTATCATGGGGTGTTGAGACGGAGGCGTAGAACAATGGTGTGCGATGAATGTGAGACTCTGAAATACTTGTAGTGCGTGTTCATATGGGTCTGACAGTGCTTCGTCTAGAATATAGGTATTTTGGGAGAAATCTTTTTTTTATTTTTAAAGAAAGTCAATAAGCTTATTTACTTTAAAAAAAAATATTTGAAATGTATAAATTAAAGTTTTATATTAAGAAGTCTATATATATATATATATTAAGAATAATAGAACACAATTTAAATATATATATATATATATATATATATATATAAATTATAAAAACTATAAAGAATTATTTGGAAACATGTGTCTGTGCATAAAGGAGATTAGTTTTCAGGACCTGCCCCCCAACAAAACAATTGTTTACAATCCTTGAAGGAACACACGCGCGAACGTCTAAGCACTTGCTTTGGTAGCCAACTTTTTGGCCTAGAGATTAAGCAGCCGACAGTTCTAAAAATAACAAAACAAGATGCAAACAATGTTCACCTATAGTTAAGTACGCAAAAGTTTTAGCTACCAGACTGACTCATTAGTCATGCTATTACCTACCGTATTCTACCGTAGAGCTAAAACAACTTTGATATTTTCGTGAACGAAACAGCAGTTGTTTATTTACCCAAGAAGATTTATTTTTGTCCGCAGCTTCGGACGAATACGTTTTTAATAAATCGACCTGTCAATGTTGGATAAAACCAGCGCTAGATCTATTTATAACCACTCACAATATTTTGTATAGCGAAACTTTCCTTCGTCTCAGCTTTTTAAATTAATTTTTTTTTCTAAATTTCCTCTTCCGGTAAAAAAAAAATATCTTAATAAAACTTAATCTTAAATTTTATCCTTTTTTTAAATTTGTATATCTGCAAAACAAGTCACGTCTGAGTTACAAGATCAACAAGGAGTGCAGTATTTCACGTTGCAATATTTCACGCAGTCCCAGATGCGACCTACATATTTTGCCACAATCAGACCGGACATAACCATTGTCCGCCGTTGGTCGAGTTATGTTCTCTTTTCGCCGTCTACGTCTGTCCTAGGCAGTAAATATTCTTTTGGCGTAGGTGCTTTACTATAGCAAAGAAAAGATTTTATTAATTAGCGATTTGAGATTGGAAATTCACAAAAATACAACAATCACAATGTAGTCTTTCTATTAAAACTTTGCAATATTTCCCTGTGTTTCCCCCTAATTGCAGTATAGCATTAGGATGGAAAAATAAATCTATGTATATAATAACCTTGCCCTGCAATGGTTCTTATAAATGTAGCGCTCCACATGGACGGACTATTGCATAGAGACATTTTGAATTGCCGATAGTTATAGCCACAGAACAGAAAGTTAGAATCAAGGCTGGCTGGCTTTGTTGTATGTTTCATCTGCAATTGAACCTGTATCATCGATGTTTCTTTCTACATCGAGTTTTTTTTGGCTATGGATTTATTTCTATACAAAAGTCTTACCTTTTCGTTCACCTGTCCCTTTGTCTTTTAAATCGTTGAGGCACACACGATCCGTCGACGAGTTTTCTCCATTCAGGAAAAGAGACTATACTTGAGAGGTATTTTCTATCAACAATGTTGTTCTCCCGTCGCTTCTCTCGTATTACAATACCTCTATTCAACTCGTACCTTCTGGCTGGGTGGGAAAAACCTGTACACGGCTCTCGAAAACGGCTCTACCGATGTTCCTTGAAATTCGACAGTATTGTATATCGTTGGGAAAAAATATTAGTAGCTGGTTGGCTACCTTGGGAAAACTATATCGTTATAATTTTTCAAAGTATAAAAAGAAATATCTGCCTCGAATGTCCCTGGAGAAGACAGTTGGAGACAGTAACAAAGACCGCGGGACACACATTTGAGCCCATAGAAAAGCCCTTAAGGAAGACAGGAGCAGGGGACGAAAAGAAAACTTAAATAGACGGCAGACGACAACAGCTTTTTCTGTAAGAGTTGCGGGAAAATATGTAGGTCGCAACTGGGTCTGTGTAGAGATTTTGTGCTCTAGTAGCCAGAAAACACTTCAATACAAGCCTTTCTAACCTTCTATTCCTATTACTACGAGAACAAAGTAGTATAGATCCTACGTCCCTGCTCCCTTTAGTGAAGCTTAGAGTTGATGGAAGGCAAACCGACTGCTGCATGTAGACCAGTGGTTCCCATACTTTTTTGTCTCGTAGACCCCTTACCATTTTTGCTGGTTTTCTGCCTAACTTAAATTGCCTTTTTGCTAATTCATCACCTCTTTTTAAAACTAATTATTAACTGTGGTGAGTAGATTAGTGAAAAAGTAATTTAAACTTTCAAGCTAGAGATCTCTTTATTTAAAAAATTCAAAGTTATGCCAATTAAAATAACAATTAACATGTATTACTGGAATCACCAAACATACTGGAAATATGTTTGTTTCTTGATCTTTCACGTGTGGCTCAAATATTGGGTCTGCAAAACTGTTCTCACTAACAGGAGAAGAGGCAAAGGCGAGAATCTGGCGCCTAAACCAGCAAGCTTTGGGCAGGAGGGACTCAATAGTCTTGGCTTACTACCCACCTAGGAGAAGGAAGACTGAATTCAAACCTTTGCTGCCTTGCACCCACACCCAAAAATACAATCTAGACTTTAGAAATAAAAATCTACACTTTAAGCCTAGAAATTAAAAATATGGATCTTGATCTAGTCTAAATCATGGCTGTCTGGTAATGCGGTTTGCGCGCTGGACTGTCGTTTAGATTTATCGATGGTCCCAGGTTCAAACCCTGCCCGCTTCCATCCCCCTTGTCCTACGGGATGTTTGGACTACAACTCTGAAGGAACATCCGAAACATGTTGAACATTCTAAACTAGACCAAGAAATGCTAGATCTAGATTCTATAATGATTTCAATGAAAACTTAAATCTAAATCTAGTTTTAAAAATCTAGCACTAGTGTAAGAAAAATAAATCTAGATCTAGTGTAAAAAATCTAGCTCATAACTTAAGCCTGCAGGAAAAAGACTATTTTAAATATGCTAATTATATTAAAAAAACCCGCAACAATATATTAAAGATCATGTGTTTATTGCAACGTTTAGGGATGAAAATAAAGTCTATGTCTATTTAAAGTCCACCTATGCAAAGTGGGGCCGAGTTGGCTTGACGGTTAAGAGCTTGGCTTCTGGACCAGGGACCTGGGTTCAAATCTTGGAATTTGCAGGGTCCTCTGAGTCCATCCAACTCTAATTGGTACCTGTCTTCAATTGAGGAACGTAAATGTGGTTGGTCGTGGTGCTGGCCACGTGACACTCCCCTCGCCAATCGTTGGTCCAAAAGAAACAGATGACCTTCATCTCGTCTGCCCTATTATGTCCCCTGATAGATCGCAAGTTTCAATGGTGAACTACTACGTGGAGGAAGTTTCTCTGCTTGTCCTTCAGCTTTGAAGTCCGAAAAGATCCCTGGATAGTACCAAACGAAATGAGTGGCCAGGGTCAGCAAGGAAAACATTTGGCAGCATTTAAGTCATTGATTAGCATGCATGACTAGATTGACCAATGGAACATGCATATGACGTAATCCTCTTCTTTTGTTTTCAAGTAGGTATGGCCTGTATTCTATAACATAAAATAAGACCTCAACCTGGTTAAGAGAGCAGCGTACACATTTCTTTTTCCTTTAGAGCGAGCATCACAGGTAAAAGTTTGAGATATATTGATGGAGGCATAGATGAAAAATTAATCAAATAAATACAGCTAAATAGTCGTTTACTTTCATAGTACCAAGTAATAATGTGAAACATTTTTTTCCAAACAGAAATCGATTCTGAGAATAACATTGTTTTCTTTTCAACACACTGACAAAGTCGCTAGCGTTATGCATTTATTTAGTATCTAGTTTCCACTCTAGACTAACACTGATTTTAAATACACTGACAAATGCTAGATCTATAATTAAAGTATGCAATGTACAGTTTATTTGTATAGCTCGACGCTGTTAGATCTAGACAAGGGTGAACTGGGTGTCAAAATCGCCACTGGCTTTTGCATGCAGTCCGTATGAGCCAGTGACTGAAACACCACTGACTATTATAAGTCTATTAAAATATTGTATAAAAAGATAATGCAAGGGCCATTCAGGGGGCTAAAAGAAACCCCCAGTTTTAATAAAACAATATTATAAAATCTTTTACGAGCATTACTATTTGTCAAACTTATGCTTGGTTAAGGCTAGTCTGCGATCGGATGGTTGAAAGTGCAGATCCACTGCATAAATTTGATAAGGTAAAAAAAAAGGCGGGAAAATGGAAGGTGAAGGCTGAAGATGTCGTGAGCTTGGATGTGAAAGGTAATAGAAGTTTTGGGGACGAGATTATAAGGAATAGAATCTAGTGGATGTTTCTGGATTCTGTTGTAGTCAGTTGCAGTCAGGGTCAGGTAGAGTTAGGAGTTAGTGAGAGCTAGATTGTTGAAGTAAATAGTTGGTTAGTTTTATTTCATCATCATTAATATTATATCATCCTGTATATAGTGTTTTTATATTTAATTTCTTAAGCTCTAGTTTAAATGAATGAAACTCAGGAAAGTTACATCTACACTGGGTCATTTATTGCATCTTAGTAGTAGATCTATTTATCTTAGACTAGCGGCATCTCCGAATCCGCATGTCGCATGAAGTGAGAGAATAAACACGACAGTAAAGAGGGACATCTTACTGTCCGACAGTTATCATGTACGTCTCACATTTATTTACAGGGGCCCATTCGGCGATGACCCCACCTTAGGGCCACCTGCCCATTGGGTGCCTAGCAATCGTTGTTTTCCCAAGATCTAGATCTATTGTCAGATCGCCGCTGGATCTAGATTATTATGATTAGGTAAGTAGACATATTGTAAGATTTAGACTAGGTACACTTTATTCGATTGTATACCCAAACGTACTGTTAGATATAATAATGGCAATGTCTTTGATTCCCTAGTTTAAGGATAAGTGCGGTGTTTCAAGCTTGACATGACTACGCAAACCCAATTGTTAGAAATAAATCAAGAATCTAGACTACACGTATGTACCAGGGCACTTTGTAAGGTAGCCTATAGTCTAAATCTACTTTATGTAGGCCTACACAGACAGATAGACTAGATCCACATAGGGCATAATAGGCATGTAGGCTACATAGACAACACTAATTCTACACACAAGGCCATTCACGCAAGAGATGGCGATTATTTTATTATTGTCCGGAAGTTTCTTCTTGTGTAACTATGATCTTCACGTGAATTGTTTGAGCCAGGGAAAAAAAAACGTTTGACCTAATTTCAGTGGAAGCAGACGTGTGGTTAATGCAGCTCTTGTCACATTGGCAGTTTGATGGATTTCTTTTATCAATCATTTACATTTCGGATAATTTAATGTGTTTGGATATTAAATTCTTCAAGTATCTTGGATTGTAATAACACGGATTATTGGAATAGTTTGGATAATTTATTGCGCTCAGGTAAGGCGTTTTTCTTAGAAGCAAAAATAGAAGAAAAAAAATAATTGGGCTTCGATAGCATTGCAGTTAACTGAAATGTCGCGACAATTCCAGGATCTAGTTTATAGATATCTAGAACCTATCTAGAATCTAGATCTATATAGATATAGATATGAAGCTAATTCTACATTAATAGAAATCCATAGATCTAGATGTAAAAGGCTATAACAATACATGTATAATTAATATATAAATAAGTCGTCCACCTTTTAAATAATAAGGAACTAATGTAGGCTAGATCTAGATCTACTATACCATCTTCTTTAGATTGACTTCAGCATAATTATTCTTAATCTAGATTAGATCTAAATCTAGTCTATAAGTATTTCAAGACCTTAAAAGTCCCCAGTTTAATCACTTGTTCTACTAACAAGACATCTACAGATCTAGCTAGAATGCTATATTATTCAACATATTTTTTCTTCTATTTTTCTTCTATTTTTTTTTAAATTGTCTAAAGCAGTGATGCCCAAACTAGTTTGACCTGAGGGCCATTTTAATTACCTCATTCATGTCCGGGGGTGGGGGGTGCACTTAAATGAAATAAAAAACAAAACAAAAGGAAATTCAAATTGAAACTATTTTTATATTAACCCGTGGAACTTATACTTACTTAATGGGATATTTGAAGTTTATCTTTTTTACGCGCCGAAAGATGGCTTCATTTCTCTGCTTAAAATAAGAGCAACATTGTAGCTAAATTTACCACCGAATAATTTTTATGTCTCTTTATGTTAAATATTCTCATAAATCCTCAAATCTCTAGGAATAGTTTAACCGAGAATGCCGTCATATTTGTTTTATCCAAGTGACGCTACAGCCTATGGAGGTCTCTGGCCTGCTTCAACACATCCTTCCATTCAGATCTCTCCTGGGCCTTACGTGTCCACGCCATAATCCCAAGCTGTTGTAGATCTGCCGTTTATATGTTCTTGTTATTTTTTAAACAGCCAAGCTTTTCTTTAAAAAAAAACAAAAACATACATGATTTTGGGCATCACTGATGTAATACTTCTTACTCTTTCCACATCGCTAAAAAATATACGAACGCACACACACACACTCACTCTCTCACACACACATACAAACACATACGCACTTTATGATGCTGGCTGCTCTCTTTCTCAATCGTGCCGCATTTGACGTCTGCCGCTTGTAAGCCTGAAGAGAATCAAAGCGCCGTAAGGTAAGTTCAGATCTCACCTATCTAGCTCCAGAACTGTAAGGTAAGTTCAAGTCTCACCTATATAGCCCCAGAACTGATTAATTCATCAATATTTTCAATCTACAACAAAGACAACATCACAATCCAGACCACACTTGTAATTCTCATGCTGTAAATATGGCATTATTACCATTTCCTGACTTTTTCTTTTCTGCATCTCTGTCTCTTTTTTTTTTCTCGCGCGCTGTCTGTCTCTCTCTCTCCCTCTCTTTCTTTTTTAAACCTCACATATTCACTCTTTATCTCGTTTTATGCATGTTATAAATAAGTTCTTCTATTCTTTAACATCTATTTAATTCTATTCCCATAAGGTTATTTAGATAATAATAAAGTCCGACTCTTGTAATCAAATATACAAGTATGAGCTCTGTCAGCTAGAGTAACAATACACAGCGTTCGAAAAAATGAGTTAATAGGTTATCATCATTAGAATATCTCTATTTGTATGCTAGTTGCATTAACTTGTCTTTCAATGAACTGCAACATATTTTGCAACTTGTATGAAAGAGTAATATTTGAAACTATTATTAAGGCAATGTTTGCATGCCAGACTCATTTGCTTCCCTTGGTATGAACGCAACACATTTGGTACGCACCGTCTCTCAGTAAGGTCACGCCTGCTTGCACATCTAAAACAGAGACGTGCTAACGGAACTCTTGAAAGCTGACACGTCTGGCCCAGCTGAGGGTCAGCTTCAACCAACCGTTACCACTTTATAAAGCTTATGCATGCTATCGTAAAGAATGAGGTGTATTTTAAATATATCATATGAGCCCTTTTTTTCCATTTAGACAAATGAGAAAAAAAATATATTAAGCATCTGTTTAGTTCAGTAAAATAAGTTATCCTTCTGTGGATGTTAGGTCATGGGGGAGGGGTTTGACACATGCACAAAATATTATCTTGCAGATCTGATTATTTACACTTAGATTAATATTTCAATTATTTGTACAGACGATGACCTAATTTTGGACTGATTAAATCCTGTGAACCCCAGGGGGATCATAGGGCCCCAATCACACTTCTCCATCGAACTTGGTTCTGAGCTTTCTTCATCTGCTTCCATGTCATACCAGTACCCTCAGGACCAAGAAGACCGACATCTTCCAAGGATTGTTTTAGGCCTGCCCACTTTTCTCTTTCCTTGCGGATTCCACTCACGTGATTTCATTGCAACTTTGGTAGTTGGTTTTATCCAATTTTTTATTTCCTGGCTATAGGTTTTTGTTTGGTTCTCCCCCACATGTTGACAGGAAATATATTTTCACCGCCTGCGTTTCCTGTCGGTCCTAAGCCTGGAAAAAGAATGACGGGTGTTTCACAATGGCTTTATTAGCTAAGTAAGGGGTCTACCGCATACAGGTAAACATGGCATGGGGCCTACGAGACAAAAAGTTTGGTAACTACTGATTTAATATGTAAGATCATTTGTGTTATAGAGCCGCAAGTTCTTTCATTACATGTACGAAAGAAAAATTTTATTGATTTCACGTAATTTATACTTGAAAAATAAACGTGTATGTTATGTACGCATTTAGTTGTTGTACACATGTACACATCTTTGAACAGTAAATGGCTGAATTTCAAAGGTTAACGTTCAACCTTACACAGCATGTATATTTTTCTTATTTTTGGAGGTCAATGTCTGACGTCACTTTTCCCGCCCGAAATTTACATTTTTTTCCCCCATTTTGGTTCAAACAGATTAGTGTTAAGGTTACCAGGGTCAGTGCGTTTTTCAGAAGGAATCACATGACATTAAGTGTATTGTTAGATTTCTTGCTGTTGACATTGCTCATAGACCAACTATTTCCATAATACACATAACCAATTTGCGATCATTGTTTTTGGACGCTGAAAATATTAACTTCTCACATTGTTTCATATTTCATAGTTATGGCTTTTCTGAAAACCACTAAATAACACCCTTTCACGGCTGCTACATTTTGTTTATTGTGTTTGTCTGCAGAGTCAAATCTGGGTTCTAGTCCCAGTACTTATCGCTATGTACACATACCTACTAAGTGATGTTATACAGCCTATTGGCACTTTATGCCCACTTCTATGCTGCTGTACAACTCCTTCAGTTCCCCTCACAGGTGCCGCACATGGAAACACAAACCAGTCATCCGAACAAGATGTTGAATTTTCCTTTGGTAGTCGTATTGCAGTTGTGTTGAATTTACTTTTCATAAGTAGACGTAAGATCTGGGTGCTGAATCTACTTTACTTTTGTACTTATCGGATCAGGGTGTTTAATATTCTTTACCTTGGTATTTATTAGATCGAGATTTTAAATCTACTTTACCTTTTTAATTATCAGATCTGGGTTGTGAATCAGCTTTACTTTGGTACTTATCAGATCGAGGTGGTGAATCTACTTTACTTTGGTAATTATCAGATCTGGTTGGTAAATCTATTTACTTTGGTACTTATTAGATCTGTGTGGTGAATCTAGTTTACTTTGGTGATTATCAGATCTGGGTGGTGAATCTACTTTACTTTGGTGATTATCAGATCTGGGTGGTGAGCCTACTTTACTTTGGTACTTATCAGATCTGGGTGGTGAATCAACTTTACTTTGGTACTTATTAAATCTGGGTGGGGAATCAACTTTACTTGGTGATTATCAGATCTGGGTGGTGAACCTACTTTACTTTGGTACTTATCAGATCTGGGTGGTGAATCAACTTTACTTTGGTACTTATCAGATCTGGGTGGAGAATCTACTTTACTTGTACTGTCACTACCAGTGTTAGACACTTATTTAGCAAAGATACGCACCTTAGCTGACAGACTTTGAACGCGACATTTAGTGACGTCATGGATTGTGATTTTTTAAAAATTCAGTTTGTATTTGGACTTCAAATTTATTGAATTAAACTTTATATTATTATCAATATTTTCAGTTAGATATCTTGAAATTTTTACATATTACAATCTACATCGATAAGAAATCAAGGCGTCTATATAAAGTAAAAAAGAGTTTGTGTTATGATACTAACTCAGAGACGGCCGCGATCTAGTTCGTCAATTTAAACAGACATATAATACAAAAAAAAACCATCTGAGAGCTGGTGAAAAGTGTGTTTTTAATGTGTATTGCCATGTCCTGATCCATATTTTGCTTGTTCAAGTGAGTGGCACGTTTTTTAACACATCTATAAATAAAATGAATACATTTTTACTTGATCAAGATTTATCTTTAATTACAAAACTCACTCATAAAAAACGTAGATATTATTAAAAAAACGTTCTTGTTGTCAAATAGAACCTAATCTCAGAGTGTTCATTGTTCAGTAAACACACATAGTTTAAGTGCTGGGTAGAAACATATCACGGATCAGATATGGCCCATGGGCCGTGGTTTGGACATCATTGCTATAATTTAAACGGAATGGAAACATAAGAAATTAGCTTGTTCATTATTATTTTTTGTTTTATGCCATTGAAAATGTGAATATATATTTATAAATGTGAATACTCTAGGGGGGGGGGGATAAGGATTTAAAATAGGACATAATCGTATGTAAACTAATTTTAATATTAAATTTGAATTTACAAAATGTATTTTTTTAATAGCCTTTATAGTTGGGAACTATGTTTTTTCAGTAAAAATATTTGCTTATATTGAAATTTATAGTGATTACTTAATAATAGAGATAAATTTGACATTCTTTATATATATAGCTCTTGGATATATCCTTAAAAGCCGCAGTAAGAAATATACCGCTTTGTTTCACTTCATTTTATGGACTATTAACCAAGTTAGTTCATCTGCTCAATTACGTAACCCAATCTGCATATTTAACCGTGATTGAACATAGAATGACGACTATTTTTTAATTATTAGTACCACACAAGATCTGCCAATCTTCTTTCTACATTCTTCTCTATCATTTGCCTTTGATATAATTTCATTCTGATATTCTTTCTGAAAATATTGAAAGCTGCCTTTTTACCAGCCTGTGTGGATCACTTCGGGGGCCGATTTTGAGTTTGTGTACGGAAATTGTCTTACTTGCAGTAAAATTTAATTTAATTTTAATAGATATTAAAAAGTTTGCACCATTTCAATGTTCTCTCTGTCAGGTGGGTTTTGTCGCTTAGGTAGGGTATGATATTAGGGTCCCGTATCCCCAGCCTGAACAGAGTAACACAAAAACCTAAAGGTAGTAGCATGTAAACTACAAACATTGAATAAAAGTTATTCAACTGAACATTTAGTGAGTAACAACAGTTGTCAACAGGAACAATATTTAATTATACTTAACTGTAATTTTTCAAACATATTTACATATACATCAATATCATTGAAGTTAGCATTTGATTAATAGTTAGTCTAGTATCACACCAACAAGTTTCCGTAACACACCTTCATGCTCACACTCCATCTCGGCCTAACAGAACCTCAACTCCCTATACCTCAACACCGATAATTACTACACAACTCCAAGGGGGGAAAGACGACACACTTTCCCATAGCCCAAAGCCTAACACCGTACCCTTACAAGGGGAACCAAAAAACCAGCTACCCAGCTCACAAAAGCAGCTCTCTCTCTCTTGCGGGAACTAAGGATGACGTAAACACACACACACACACACACAATATTCTAGACAACAAAACGCACTTACAAGTAACTACTTCCTAGACTCTAAAACACCAATATTAAATGCAAAGAAAACTTCAAGCGCGCACGACACTCTCCAGCTACTGAAACAATACGACACAATTTGCAACACAATAAACTGACTAGACTACCTCACCGTAGTGCCGTACTAAACTTGACTGTCTCTTTATGTCATACTGAACTCAATACTGCTTCTCTTTTATTTTCTTCTCTCTAAACTGTAGTGGAGTAACTTTACATAATACTACAATAGATATGTTCATTGTTCGGAATTTCATTCAGTCATTATTCTCTACTACATGGCGTTGGAAACATGTTTAATTGACATTTCTCCAATAATCTTTTCTAATTATTTTAAGTTTATACTTCTTCTCGCAAATGGAAACCCTCAGTCCATATTTTTACATACAATTCTTAAAAAAATAAATACAAGTGCCCAGTGGAAGAGGCTTCCATAGAAAAGAATCCTATTCATTCCCCATTTATTATTTGCTGCCCCACTCCTCAATCCAGACCCAGATCAACAGGCCAACAGGGCTGGATTTAAGGGAGGAAAGGCGGGGCTACAGAAAGGAGCCTCCACAAATGAATCAGAATTTTGACCTTTAGAAACTTAAAAGCATTTTATTTTTAAAGCTTCAAAAAAATCTTAGGTCCTGTGGCAAACGATGTCTTGATTAAGAAGTGTCCTCTTGCAGATGTAGCATGTTTCGAATATGTAAATATCGGTACAGCTCCGGGTTGACGGTACTATGTCCACCAAAGACCTTACCCTCCACAAACAAAAACATAAACATATTTTAAACTAAACTATGCATATTAAATATTTTTAAAAAGACAGTGAGATTCTATTTACAAGTATCATGTTTCTTCTTAAATAGAACATGCTTTTATTTGTATTCGTTGGTGTTTCCTTTTTTAAGCTTTTGAAAGAGTGTAAGATCCTCCACACAAATATTTCCCCCTCTCCTTTCAATTTACACACTAATAACAACCTTTGGAAACACTTTGTATATTCTCAAGCTTTACTTGTGAAAAAAAATCCATTTTTTCCAATGGTTTAGACGACCACTAAGAAAGTGTCAATGGAGGGTCGCGACACGCAAGCAAGAGAACCCCACGATATAAAACTACAAAGCAAATATTTAAAAGTAGGAATGAACAAAAAGAAACAAAATAAATATATTACATACACACCAACTAGTTCTGAGATACAACAAAATAGAGATATTACATACACACCAACTAGTTCTGAGATACAACAAAATAGAGATATTACATACACACCAACTAGTTCTGAGATACAACAAAATAGAGATATTACATATATACCAACTAGTTCTGAGATACAACAAAATAGAGATATTACATACACACCAACTAGTTCTGAGATACAAAATGCTTCCATGTAGTAATGTTTGTTTTGTATATCATTTGGTTCTTGCAAAATGTAGATTTTTTTTTAAAGTTGATATTTATTTTTTTTACAAAAAGAACGCGGAAATCGCTTTGCGCCCAGACCTCCATGCTAATAGGTGTATCTCCAAAACGAGTTTCAGTATGAACGTTTTCTACTATACAAACACCATTTAAAGAAAATATATAAGTATCTATATTTTTAAACCAGTCGAAATTAGAATGAATTATCATCTCATTCGTTTAGTATCGATTGCGGTCCCTTAAATTCCGTAAAAATGTGTAACCTCTCATGATTAGCGCTCTTGAAATTAGGTGACTGTAGTTTGCTTTAGATTTTAGAACGAAAAAGGATGTTTTATCGTCTTAAAAAGTGTACATAAATATTGCAAAAAATAATATTGATTGGGTGTGTATATGTATTAATTCTTCATCTTAGCCTTCTTTGCATACCTATTCCTAATAGGTCGCTTTTCAGTATGAAACACTGGACTACTTTAAATTTAAATACGCAATATAGTGCAACCTTTTACAATCAAACGCTTAGTGCATTGATGGCAATCATAGAAAGAACCACATTTATATCTCCTCCTCTCCCCAAACCTGCCTCACGTGATCGTCGCCCACACTTGGCAAGCCTCTCCTCTTTCTCTGCATCACACCTGCATCTCTTGACAATTTAAAGTTTATATTGAATCACCTTGTCTGTCTGTCTGTCTGGTAAAAAGTTAAAGTTATTTCTCCCACGCCCTATCTCGTATCAAGATGAATTTTGAACAATTATACCTTGTACCTGGCAAAACAATCAATAAATGTAGAGAGACTTCAGGACAGTAGTTCTGTACATATAACTAGGGGTGCACCGGATAGTACTTTATGATATCCGACCGGAGCCGAATAGCACCGGATAGTAAAAAATTCCGGATATTCGGCGGAAGCCGGAGCCGGAGCTACTATCCGGTGCACCCCGACATATAACCCTCGACTTCTACACGGTGTTACAAACGAATGGCCGCTGTGCAAGGGAGACAATAGTTGTGGTGTTTACAAAATTTATTTTACCCATAAACATAGCATAATGGAAACTATGGACTTTCCAGTTGGTCTTTATACCTCACAGAGTTTGCTGTGTGGTTATGAAATATAGGTTGGAAACATCTCATTATATACCTTATGAAAACAATATGGTACCGATGATAGTACTTAATGTATCGGTACTTAACGGCAAGTCACGTTTTGCACTTGCAGGTTCTTTAACATGTCTTAAACTGACTAACTTGCCTTGATTCAGTTTTGTCAAACATTTGTCGGCTTTCGCATCTTTTAAATTTCGACACGTGATTGACGTGTGAATAACAGAAAATGTCGAGTGTCAATGAAACAAGGCCTCTGTTATCCACAGTGAGCCCTATTCTTTTGACTGGCTGAATATGACCTACGTGCCGAAGTTTGGACTTCCCCTCCAAAGATTATTAGGATAGAAAACATTATTTATTTTCGTTTTGCTCTCCAGAAATTTCACTGTAAATTTAAAATAGCATTTGTTTAAAGGGAGGCAATGAAACTTGTTAACATGTAATTATTTATTATAACAAATTTTGACTTATTATAGAGAATTTGTATTACAATATTTAATTTAAAACCCCAAAATGTATTAAATTGCAAAATAAAAAGTTTGGTTTAAGTATATTTATACATTAAATTCTTAGTTCTTTTCTTTTCAATATTTGATTGCAAAGCACTTTAAGTTACGATCAAAATTTTAATAAATAATTACAAATTTCAACATTCTTTAATTTGCAATCTTTGACATTTTCATAATAATCCTACTATTAGGATGCCTTTGAAATGAATGGCTACTCTAATTATGAAACGTTTCATTATGTTTCTTCCAACAAAGACTTCCATTTTCTACAGTTGTCGCCAAACTTGTCTTACACAGTCGAAGTTTGAATCTAAGAGACATTCTTTTTTTAATTCACAACATATAATATTTGTGTGTTAGTATGTTATAGAGTAAGACTGTATTTAAATTTGTGCTTCGTTTCTTAAGCTTTATGTGTGTGTGTGTGTGGGGTGTGTAACAGTCAACGTTCTGATAAAAGGAAGGGACATAATTACATTTGTCATGACACATTTCTACTTGTCAGTCAACCAGTTATCCTGAAACTTTATGGAATTTACTAATATACAATTGTTCAACAGTGTCTATCCTTTATCAGCCTCCAGGCCAGAGAAATTCGTTATACTCGTATTACGGGATAAATGAACGCAAATCTTCTCGAGTCGATGAAATCCAGTATTAGTGGTTTCAATAGCAACCTTGAGAACACATTCCTTATTGCAGGCCAGATAACTAATCTGGATTAGACGCAGGGCCGGACCTAAGTATGTGGAGTCACCGGGGAGTCCTTGCGGAGGCTCCTACCATTTTTAAAAATACTTCTAAGACCAAGTCTGCTTTATTGATTCTTATGAAATTTCGATGTGATTACAAGGTCAACGACACTTTTTTCGAAAGTAAATACATAAACAAAAACACTCACATAAATAGAACAGACATAGAACAGACACAACACGGACGTCGACTTCTTATGGTCAAACAGTTCCGCTGGGCAGGGTCCCTATCCCGTATGGGAGACGAACGTATACCAAAGGCAGTCTTTTTTGTTGAGCTAAAAGATGGTCGACGTTACAGAGGCGCCCCTCGGAAACACTTCAAAGACCTGCTTAGGTGTCAACTTGCATTATCTGACATAGAAGAAAACAGCTGGTTGCATGTGGCTTCAGAACGAGACAGCTGGTGGTCACTCGCAAAGTTTGAGACCAAAAGAAAATCTAAATTGGCCACCTGCGGCCAATAGCTATGCTTCCACTGGATAGGTTACAGCTTGGGCTGCGCAGCCACGGGAAATAATGCATTCCTCAATATCTTCGGACTCGAAGACAAGCCTTATTATTATTATTATAATTTGTGTTATGTATATATGTTATGTATATATGTTATGAGTATATGTTATTTATGTTTATATGTTATGAGTATATGTTGTTTATGTATTCATGTTATGAGTTTATGTTGTCTGTGTGTATAACCCTAACCCTAAACCTCACTCACGCTTTATCTCCTTTCTGAATGTGATAAATACGTTATTTACTGTAGCACTTCCATGCTTTAACACCTATTGGATTCTATTCCTATAATAGGATTGCCACGCTCCATCTTTATTTAGAAAATAATATAGTCCGTTTCATGTCTATTTCTCATAATGAAACATATTTATAAGAGCTCTGTCAGCTGTTAAGTAGACAACTATGAAATAGTTACTTTTGTTAAGTAAATAAATAATGATAAAATATAAGCTTTATATTGCCAAATGCAATGTTGCTATCAATTCATTAATTTTGACGACCTATTCTAAGGTCTAGCTTTAAATTATTAATTATCGAAGCTAAACGTATAGACCTATATATGGTCTTAGTAAGAATGTAATCAAATTCTTGACATGCGTCCAAAATGTAGTCTTCTAACATAGAAGTCCTCGTTATCACGTCATAACTGAAAGTAAAGGTCATCCAGGTACATTAACATGCACATTATGTAGGCGAACATTTTCTGCTCAGACCTCGACACTCATTTTAGGAGTTGGAACATTTCTGCCAAGTTTTATTAAGATTGGTCAAGCGGTTTTGATTTCTATTCGTAAACATACATGCATACCTACGCCTCACTTTCTACTTTATAAAGTATATAAATACATGTTTAAATTATGTATATTTAAATAGAGCCCATGTGCCGATCTATCTATATAGAGATTCTGAATTCAAGTTTGATGTATCAAGGCATTGGACGTTAGCTTGTCTGTTGCTTTATGTTTTAGTCATCAAAAAAGTGAAGTAAAAGTTTTGTAATTTAAATACTTAGGGGGAGATAATGAACATTAACATAAAACAATTAATTGTTTGTGGAAGAAAAAAACAAGGTTTATTTATGAATCTCGATATATTTATTTCTGATCTTCAAATAATGTTATGTTTTAAAGTGACAGCTTATAATTTATGCTTTGTATTCATTAACATATTTTAATCAAATTTTTAAAATATAAACTTTATTAAAGATACTTGAAAAAAATACATATATTCTGAATGTACTCTTTTCTTATAAGTCTCGATCTATCTCAAAAAAAAAATTCCTAAATTTTGTACGCCTAAATTTTAAAGGCCGCTAAATAAGATAACAAAAAGACCCTTAGTTACTTATCTGTCCTACCACTAGAGCAGCGTTTCTCAACCTTAGAGCTCAGCGCTATGCCACGACCCCCAACAGTAACAAAACAAATATAGTACAGGTCATTGTGTTTTTGCCAATGTTATGTACTTACACCTGCATTGTATATCTCTGATATACATTGTCAAAGCTTTATATCTTTAACCACGAAATATTATTTAATTACATTTTTAAAATAACTATTTGTTAGCAAATACATGAGATTTGATATTTGACTTTTTAAATTTCTTTATTCTTCTATTTCTTAGTCACTATGATTAATATTGTAGGTTAATGTGACTACTAGCCATATGTTACCCGCGGCCCACGGGTCTTAGTTTTCGTATCACTGAAATAGTTACTGCATTAGTGCATTAAAAACAATTCAAGAAAAGGATAATGTTCTAAGTTAAGCGAATGTATGAATTAAAGAATATAAAAATATTAGGAATGGAACCAAAAAAAAAAGCTGTTCGACCTAGATATCTAGATCCAATTATTGAATAAAAACATTGGGCGTAGCCAGGAAACCTTTACGTTTTGCGGTAAACCAAGGCACAATTAGAAAATAGGAGTCCATGGATGGCATGGAGGGATTCAATAAGGTACGAGATGGTTTGTTTTTTGTTTTTTTTTTCACCTTCAAATTGAGAGCAGAACTATTCGGTCAAGGCTGCTCTGAATTGGAATCAGCTTGGTGACCTTGTAGATGGATCAGTCGTCACAATTCGTACATCATTTTTTTAAAAATCAAAATGTTGACTTTAAAACCATACAGAATCACGTGGCTAAATGTTGTTTGTTTACGATTGGTGATTGGGGTCTATTCTGACCGACCCTGAATGTAACTGACTACAAGTCTAGCCAAATTTTAATGGCGGTTCTTGTCATAATCTCGACCCCAAAACTTCTATAACCTTCTTCCGAAGTTCACGCTATTTCAGGCTTCACCACTAATTATCAGCCTTTTTTTTTTGTTACCAAACCTAATTCATGCTCCTGGATTTGCAGTCATGAACATCCGATTATGTGACGTCACATTCTTGCAACTAGCCTTGACCTTGTCATACTTACAAGCTTAAGCGTGACAGATAGATTCAGAATTAAAAAATGTTTCCTGTCGGTCTATATATTTTATACGCATAAGAATAATCTGCAAATAAAAAAAATTAGGAGAATTAAAATCAGTCGCTCTTGGCAGTCTATTCTGAACTACATTTTTATATTTACAGATGGCAGGAGATTGTCATTTATATAAAAAAAAAAACTACATTTGCAGACGACAGGCCATTGTGATTTACTTCCCTTGACAAATGTACATGAAATGAACTGTAGAGATTTAGATGTACTCTATTTAAAAAAAAAAATAAAGTAACTGAAATACTGATCGTCGCCATTGGTGACAAGAGGGAGAAGTTCTAGCATATAGGCCTACTACGGTCCCCACAATAATTTCAGAACTATGGATGGCTGCCTGGTCGTGCGGTTTGCGCGCTGGACTGTCGTTCAGATTTATCGATGGTCCAGGGTTCAAATCCTCCCCGCTCCCATTCCCCGTCGTCCTGTGGGAGGTTTGGACTAGGAAGTAATTATCTTTGACTCTGAGGGAACATCTGAAACATGTCAAACATTTTACAAACACAGAAGCCAATTTTTATTAACATTGATTAGTGTTGGTTTCTATAAGCCCTATAGATAAGTTCCAATATGAAAAAAAGAAGAACTAATTGGCAAGTAGAGTAAAAAGATGCCATATATAATTATTATTATCATTATAGCTTTTATATAGCGCTACTTTCATGCTTATAGCTTGCTCAGAGCGCTTTTGGTCAGGGCCAATCTCATTTGTGGACATGTGGGGGGGGGGGGAGGTAGTATCTAGGAGTTGGTTTTCCGTGCTGCCTTTAGGCGCTCACTAAACACAACTCTGCCCGAGTCGGGTGTCGAACCTCGAGCCCCCTTCTAGGTAGTCAAGCCAAGCCAAGTCTTTGACAGTCTTTGGTCAAAATAGTTTCAATTTAAAGAAAGGTAACTCTTTAGAAATGTATTTTCACTCAAAGCCACGGTTATTTCCCTGAAATTGATATCTCTCAATTATGTTTTTTTTCTTTTTTGTTTTATAGACGCCATTATTTTGTAAGTTTTTTGTTGTTTTTTTTACCACGAGCTCGTTAGCAATCGATGACATTGATTTGGGCAGAGTTTTCCAACCTGTGAAACTCGTCACGACGTCACTTTGACATGTCAATTCTAAGCAATAGCTAAGCATGAACCTGATATTCTCATGTTTCAAAACTATTGGGAAAAAAAAATTAGGTATTACTTTTTTTTAAAAGCCCTTCTTTTTGGCCCTATTTCGACCTGCATTATGTGTCACCTCTACTGACTAACCCTTTGTATTAGTAATACAGGGTGGAGCTTAAAGATCTACAATATTTGAATGAATCATTCAAAAGAACCGAACTATTTAGAAAAAAAAAGTTTATTTTTCTGAAAAGAAATATGCCAATCCTTGATACACAGCTGCGATCGCAGGTTAGGCATATATAATCACCAGGCGCCGTTGCATTTTCACCCTTCTTTCTGCTTCTGTTGTGTATGGCATCTACAATCTTTGACCCTTCCTTTATGCTCTCTCTCCATGAGGATCTGTCCAGTGCCACTTCTTCCCAGCTGCTAGTGTCGATTTTGAAGAGCTTTATATCGCGTTTGCATACATCCGTATAACGTAAAAGTGGCTCTCCTGCCTTCTATTAGATCGCCATACATGATGTCCTGTGGAAGTCGACCTCCTGGCATTCTACGAACGTGGCCAAGGCAGCCAAGGCGTCTGCTGCTGATAACAGAGCGGAGATCCTGGCACCTTGCTCTTCGTATATATATATAACTATTTTGTTTCAGTGGGTTTCTAAAAATAGTTTTCCGGTCTGGTACAGATGCTTTACGACCGAGTGCAAAACGTCGCTATTACAGTTAAACTGTTTTCATAACATGCTTCAATAAAGCCACAGTGGTCACAGGTCCAATTCACGATGGGTTGTTAAAAAAGAATAATTAGATCTATAACTGGTGTGTCGCCAAGAATGATTATATCTGGTGTGTCGCTAAGAATTATTATAACTGGTGTGTCGCCAAGAATTATTATAACTGGTGTGTCGCCAAGAATTATTATAACTGGTGTGTCGCCAAGAATTATTATAACCGGTGTGTCGCCAAGAATTATTATAACTGGTGTGTCGCCAAAAATTATTTTAACTGGTGTGTCGCCAAGAATTATTATAACCGGTGTGTCGCCAAGAATTATTATAACTGATGTGTCACCAAGATATATTATAACTGGTGTGTCGCCAAGAATTATTATAACTGGTGTGTCGCCAAGAATTATTATAACTGGTGTGTCGCCAAGAATTATTATAACTGGTGTTTCGCCAAGAATTATTTTATCTGGTGTGTCGCCAAGAATTATTATAACTGGTGTGTCGCCAAGAATTATTATAACTGGTGTGTCGCCAAGAATTATTATAACTGGTGTGTCGCCAAGAATTATTATAACTGGTGTGTCGCCAAGAAATCAGACGCCATGCATAAGTGAAAGTGAATTGGTGTAATTTCGTGTTGTTTGGAATCGCGGGTAGGGGGGAGCCGTGCTTGTGACTGGTCGACACACCTGATACAGGCCAGCGTAATGCGAGCGGTCAAGCATGGCCAATTGTACTATAGTGCTGCTGCTATGTTAAGTTTCATGATTAGCTTTCAAAGTTGACTTTTTTTTGTCTGGTCTTTCTTTATAAGACTTTGTCTTCCCTTATTAAAAAAAAAATCTCCTACAAGCATGCGGGTGTTCATGGGGGTCGATCGACGATTTGCCAGAGGTCGCTAATGATCATCCAAAAAAAAAAGGATTTTTTTGTGTATTCTTCTATTGCTGTGTATGTGAGCGGGGGGGGGGGGGGTGGTGGTGGTCGCGGCAGACTTTGGGATTGTAAAAAGGCGTCGCCGAACTTAAAAGGTTTAGAACCGCTGTCCTACACAATCTTGATCGAAGATGACCACATTTCTGATATCCTATGCACTCGAAGATGACCAACTATGCACTCGAAGATGACCACATATCTGATATCCTATGCACTCTAAGATGACCACATTTCTGATATCCTATGCACTCGAAGATGACTGTAAAGTCACTGTCAAGTCCAATCCTCGCTTGAAAAAGCAGGCCGCATACGTAGCATGGGTATTTTAGGTCAGTTGCTTTATAAAATATGATCTAGCCTATTTCTGTCTCTAGGTTAGTTAGCCTCGTTTACATTATATGCAAGTTTTGTATTGACTGATGCAATGAATTTCGTACACTATTGGATGATGGTAGGGCGCCGATAGGCGTTGCTGCAAAGATGGCTTGGCACCCTCGTTACGCGACTGCATTCCCGATGGCTATTGTGAACGTTTTGACGAGTGTTTGGATGTACCTCCTGAGATGAATTCCTATTGAAAAACAGAGTAGGAAGGACTTATCCTCCCGTCGAGTGACTGCTCAGACAGGTCTCCCCTAAGCTCGCGGAGCTGGATGTACCTCCAGAATTGATTTGTACGTCCTTGTCCAAACGTACCTCGTGACGGCGAGCAGGGTTCCATCCCGGTACCACCAAGAAGTAATCCTAAGCGCTTATCACGCAAGTAAGTTGTCGAATGGTAATTGTAAAATGTTTGTTTGTAAAATGTTGTACATGTTTCGGATGTTCCATCAGAGTTGAAGATAGTTTACTACCTAGTCCAAACCTCCAGCAGGACAACAAGGGATGGGAGCGGGCAGGGTTTGAACCCGGGTCCATCTATAAAATCTAAACGACAGTCCAGAGCGCAATCCGCACGACCAAGCAGTTTCGTGTCTCTCTTGACAGGCCTCGGTGTAGCGTGTCACGACCGCTCCTATACGAAAGTCGCAAAATCTTAAGACCTTCAGTTAATTATATAAATAATTAAAATAAAAATAATATTTTTTACACTTTATAACAAATTGGCCTGCTTTTGAACGGTGCCTATTAATGATCAGTAAACTTCTCGAAATCATAAAATCTTTACGACAGGCTCTTATCACAGAAGCAACTTCATAAGAAGAAGATAATTACTTGGGCTAAACTGAGACAGCCGAACAGAGTACTGTTGCGGCCCTATGCTTCACTTGAGTGAAAAGGATTTAAACCAAATCAACCACCACCTTTCTTTTAACAATATATTTGTTCATCTATGAAACGAATATACTAAGACGTCATCAAGGACTATCCCGCTTATACCCGAATTATACAATCCTGTGATCTGCCCCACTAATTATAAATCTTCTTTTTTACCCATCAGCAGCAGCAGCAGCAACAGCAACGACAACAACAACAACAAGAAAATACAACAACAACACCAACAACAACAAAATGCAACAACAACACCAACAACAACAAAATACAACAACAACAACAGCAGCAGCAACAACAACAACAGCAACAATAAGAACAGCAACAGCAACAACAACAAGAACAACAAATTACAACAACAACAACAAAATACAACAACAACATCAAAATACAACAACAACAACAAAATACAACAACAACAACAACAGCAGCAGCAACAGCAACAACAGCAGCAACAGCAACAACAACAACAGCAACAACAACAACGGCAACTACAACAACAGCAACAACAGCAACAACAGCAACAGCAGCAACAACAACAGTAACAACAAAAAATAACTTGCATATTATTAAAGCTACTAAAATAACCTTTCTAGCGATACCATTTGTACCGTATCTTGATCATCATTTTTCGAGAAATCTTTAGTAAGAAACAAAAGAAAAGGAAAACGCTTAAAACTTAGATTCAAAATGTTGTCATTGTTTCGGATGTGTTACTTTTATATGTCACAGTTTTTTGTTTGTTCTTTTAGTGTTTACATTGTAAAGACAGACATTTTGTTCAAGTTTTATTATTTATGCTAGCATGAATATGCCGATGGGAAAGATAATGTAAAGCTCATCTGTTTCCATGCTTGATGATTAACGAGGGAATCACGTGGCTAGCATAACGATTAATCGCCTTTAAAAGCCCAACTAATGTCAGGTGTCACTTAGATTTGGGTGACTCATATTCATTGTAGGAATCAATACGTTCAAAATTACACTAAGATCCGAACTCATAACTCATCCGTTTGGAAGTCAAGCACTTTACTATTATACTACCCATTACTAAACTGTATTTTCGTTTTGAACGAGTCTCAGTTCTGATTGTACTCTTAGTTTTCTCATTTATATTCTGACTCCAAATGTTTTTCAACAGACTTCTAGTGAATGTTAGTCGTTCAACTCAAGAAACAAATGGACTTTGGCTCTTAATATAATTGATGCTCCTTCTAAATGACTTCTCCGCCCCCACGAATTCAAAAGATCTTTTATTTTTCCCTCCTCGATACACCTCTGAGACCAGGGCCAGCGAAAGTCATCCAATTCTGGAGTCACACCTTATTCACCTCGGGACCATTGTTTTCCCACTTCGACAGAAAGGAGGGCATTGATTGGTTGACACATTAATTTCCGGCAGCGAGTGAAGTCGGTAATGAACACGAGTACTTTGGTTTGGAGGTTATTGCTTATCTGGGTCTACCGAATGTTACTCTCGTGGTTATACGTTGGGCTTTAATTAATACGATGTCTCTTAATAAACTATTTTTGTACATAGCAAGTCAAGACAACTAAAACAAGAGTTTCTCCCCCCTTACCATTTATGCAAAATTCTAATTTCTATTGTAGTAGAGCGTCCTTCTAGTGGGTCGTTTTCACGGCCGCATGACACACTCATAAATATTGACCAATGAAACTGGAGATCTTAAGGTCGTCTGCTTCCAAATCTTTATGGAAAACGTACTGTAACGTTATAATTTTGATATAACTGGGCGGGTTATATAAATCTCAAATTTTCATGAAGATGGTCCCGGATTAAAACCCTGCCCCCTCAGTCTCCTCCGTCCGAAACTTAAGACAATAACAAAACATTTAAAATACTTCGTGGAGGTTTCTAGATTTTTGTCGGGAAATAAAACACAAGTTTTGTCTGGGGCGTCTAGAAGTTACCAAAGATATGTCAGTTCCCTATTTCTATAAATCGGCAGTACAGAAAACTGTAAAGAAAAGAAAAGAAAAAGTAGCCAAAATATAACATATACTTCTAAAAAAGTATTTCTAAAATCTAAGTGGAAGAACTCCACATTTACAACTAAATATATCAATAACGTTGCCATTATGTTCCTTTTTTCGATAGCAAAAAAAAAAAAATTTATGTCCATTAACAATTTGCTAATTGTTATTTTTTTTTGTATTGATTCCTGTATTGTACAATAAATAGTTATGTAAAGTTTCAACTTGATCCGCGAATAGTCGTTTTGAAACTAATAAGATAAGATATAATAATATAAGTATAAATCTATATCTATTATTTTTCAATATCTATTTCTATCTCTATCTATCTATCTATCTATCTATCCATCTATCTATCTGTCTGTCTGTCTGTCTGTCTATATGTCTGTCTATCTGTCTGTCTGTCTGTCTATCTATCTATCTATCTATCTATCTATCTATCTATCTATCTATCTATCTATCTATCTATCTATCTATCTATCTATCTGCCTGCCTGCGTGTCTGCCTGTCTGTCTGTCTATTCTAATTTAATCTATTCTATCAACTACAACAAATACAGGCAGATATAGACCAAGATTTATTGATGTACATAAACACGCAAAGATAACGGATATCCAGATAGATCCATAGGTACATATTGACAGTACAGAAAGGTAAACATGCAAAGTATACTCACATACTGACATAATCATGGACACAGTTGCAGATCATGCTACACAGGTAGCCATTTATTATTTCACCTTTATCATAGGTCTTATTCAAGTTCTTCAGACAAGCTAAGTTCAGCCTTTTACGCCATGAATCTGTCATGGATCTGTCGTTTTTTTTGGGACTTAACAGCGATAACTGTTTGTTATTTAGAGGAAAAGTGAAGAAGTTAACAAACAGTTGATATGATAATAATATGTTCACATTGTATACCTCTCATCTAATACTTAGATCTCATATTATTAAGCGCTGGTTGTGAGTGTGTATGTGTTTCATGAGTGAATCTTGTTCGTATTTGCATCTATATTGTTATTGAACAGCAGTTACGCTGAGGTTGTCGATTGTAGAACAACCCTGAATTTCCATTTGATTGGATCAATAAAAATTATCTTATCATATTGTACTAAAATTCAGATGTGGTCAAATTTGTGTTTTCACTTTGGAGTTATAGTTCTCTTTTCGCTCTCTTCTTATCTGTCCCTTGACTTTCATGGAAGGGGGGGGGGGGGGTGATAGTTCACCTAGCCAAATCCCTCCACTTTTCCCGGTCAGCAGATGTTCTTAGCAGGATAGCAAGAGAGAGGCCGGTATATTTTATATTTGGACAACCTTTTCTTCGAGAGTTCTCTACGGAGAAATGCATGACCAAATTAAGGCGTTCTTTCAAAACTAAAGATGGCTTCGACCCGGACTGACCTAAACTGACCTACACTGGCTTAAACCTCCTGCATGGTGTGGGGGGGGGGGGGCGACGATGGGGACGCTCGAACTCGGGGCTAATGTGATACCAGTACAAAGCGCACTATGCGCATAGTTATGCACGGAAGACGTTCCGCTTTGAATATACTTATAATACTAGTACTTTAAATAATAATTACTATATTGTATATTTAATACTTTAGTTATTATAAAAATTCTCAATAATTTCAAATACCCGGTACTCAAAATAATTTCAACGCATTAAATAAACATAATTATTATAATAGTTATAAGTAAACTACCAGAAAATGGATGTATTGTCCTCCCGTTTGACTTTGACCTGCGGTCTCGATGGTGCTGGGTTTAAACGCTGCCGTCGACGCAGAGGCGTAGCTATGGTGTGGGAAGGGAGGGGAGAATTTGAATATTCCTCCGGGTTACTACGTGAGGCCCCCCTCCCAAATGAGTGTTTTTTACATTAAATATTAAATATTAAGCAAAATGCAGGGCCCCAAGAGGTCAAGCCCCACGGGCCCCAAAATGATGTCAAATTCCTAGCTACGCCACTGCACTAACTCCATTCCTCGTTATCGTTCTGGAAATTTGACCTAGGACGTAACAATCTACAACTCTGAATGGACGCTCGAAACATTTAAAACCTAAACAAATTTTCGGTGCTATCTCTGTTCAAGTCATTCAGTAAGAAACAAAGTCCAAACTTATATTTGGTATGGATATTTTCTTCTTTTGAAAACATTGTTCTAAACCTGGTGGTGACACAGATGGTCGTAGTGCTGTGTATGTTTTTGGCCTACGCAAATCGCCCGAGTCCAGCGCTAGACGAGCGGTCAACCGTGACCAGTGACAGTACACGCCAGTTCGGCAACGACCTGTGTGTAAATATTACGCACGCAAGTCACGACGATTGTGGTCATTCTGAGTGGTCAAGAACGTGCCATCCGGTTCTGGAAGGCCAGTAGAGACCCTATATAAGAGCATGTGTTTTTGAGTCAATACTTCACGACACTTAACCTAACCCCGCAATGTGACCAGTACGAGGCGAAGTTAGAAACAGCACGGTGTGTGAAGTCAAGCGGAGCAAAGCTAGGTTTTTGGACAGTTAGTTTAATGCTGTTGCCAACTGTACAGTGTTGTAATGCATCTATATCTATCTTCCATCTATCTATCTACCTTCTATATATATAAATCTCTTCTTCCCTCAACAGTTCAAACAAGAAGTAAAGGAAAGATCACTCTGCGAATAGTCCACGAGGAAAAAAAAGATGGAAGGGGGGGGGGAGGGGAGAGAACACTTGTAGTCACAAAATAGCAACCAAAAAATATCACCCCCTTTTTTTTTATTTATTTCTACCTCCGTATAAAAAAAAAAGGGGGGGGGGGGAATGTAATCTACTTTGTTGTAACTAAAAAAAGGGGGGGGGGGGGAGAAAAGCACTGCTCAGGAAAACTAAAAAAGAGGTTGGGGGGGGGGAAGAACAAGAAATCTTTCTCTTTATACAATCTATACACTTAACTATATTTATGTGTTTTATTTACACATGTCAAGACCTTGTGTCATTAAAATAGTTGAATTTTTTTATGTAGCTTTGTTTTGATCTAACTCCTTCGTATTGCCTTTAATTCCTCACCATGGCCACCGCTTCACATATATTTCGTGGAGTCAACAGGTCTTTCATCTTATATAATGCAGACGTTACTTCAAGAAAGAAGATGATTACGTCCTACGATTCATGCATCTAGTTTGAAATTAAATTGCTACTGTTACTTTAGAGCCCTGAGTTGTGAGGTTCTTTAAGTTTGTTGTGCCGTGTGGTGCAGTTTGCAGAGAGCCTGGATAGTAGGAGAGATTCGTTGCAATATATATATATACAGACTCGCGCGCACGCAAGCAACAACACTGACCCATCTAGCCCTAGATGATACACCATGAGATGAGAAGGAATGACCAGCGGTCAAGAGAAATGTGACAAGATGACACAAGGCGAGCTGTAACAGTTTTATCATCCGTTGATCGATAACTCAAGTCTTGACACATGGAAGATTACAATCGGAGGGACAGCTGAAGATAAGTTGAGAATCCTTGATTGTATTCTTACTCGGATTTGAACAATTGAAAGGGGAAACAAAATAAACAGGATAGTAGTCAATGTGTGTGCGTGTCTTTTGTATGTGTGTGTGTGTGAATTAGTATGTGCGCAATTCTGTGTCTATCTTTGTATGTTTCCATTAGTGTAAACATATTTTACAAGTTTCGGATAGTCCTTCAGAGTGGAAGATAATCTTCCTAGTCCAAGCTTCCCACGGGACGACCGGGGGGGGGGGTGGGGTGGTGGCAGCGGACAGGGTTTTGAATCCGGGACCAAACGACAGTACAGAGCGCATCCAGGCAGCCATCTTTGTGTGTTTTGTGAATGTTTATTTCAAGTGCGGATGCTTGTATATCTGTGTTTGTGTGCCTTTGTTTGCTTGTGTGGTTCTTTGTGTTAATATGTGTGTTTGTCTTTTGTGTGTTTGACTTCATAAGAGTTTGTATGTGTGTGTCTTTGATAGTGTCACTGTTATGGCCTTAGATCTGTTACTTACTCATTGTGTGTGTGTGTTACTTTATATGCAATGCTAATAGTCATAGTCAATGCTGGTATTTCGTACGTATATTACTTCAGTTCAAAATTTTTTGCAGACCTTTTTTTTTTCTTCAGATGAAAAGCATTACACGACCCATAAGACATTTTACACACACTTTACACTCACTTTACACTCACACTCGTGGAGTCTAGAAGACTTTAAAAATGATACATTTCATCCTTATTTACATTCTTGTGAGATGGTCGTCATTCAAACTCCCCCCCCCCCCCCCAGCACACGCCATACACATTGAACATTTTTGAACGAATTAATTATCAGCTCAGGAAGAAAGACGTACAATCCGAAAAATGACCAGTTCCTCTACCACCGAAACAAAAGCCACCTTAACCTGCGCTATCTGTGGACGGGAGTGTCTATCCAAAATAGGGCTCCACAGCCACATGAGGAAGTGTGCTCATGAGATGAGCCATAGTCGTCCTACGACTGAAGGAGGCCAATGAATATCGGGGCATTTCACTTCTGTTACTTTTGCACGAGTCTTGCTTGACCGACTGACCAACTCCTTAGTAAACCAGGTATTGAGAGCTAATAAAGCTTTAGAGCTGGTAGAAGGACACCCGACATCATATCTGTGTTGGCAATAGTACAAGAGAAATGAATAGAGCAGAACAACGACGTCTACGTTGACACATACTTCAGATTCCGCTCAGACGGCGATGTGTTCAATCTTCGCCACCTACTATCCCATACCAAAATGGCCGCCTGGTCGTGCGGTTTGCTCGCTTGACTGTCGTTCGGATTTATCGATGGTCGAATGATCAAATCCTGCCCGCTCCCATCCCCCGTCGACCTTCGGGAGGATTGGACTAGGAAGTAAACTATCTTCAATTCTGAAGGAACATCCGAAATATGTCAAACATTTTACAAGCAAAAACAAAGGAATTGGTTGTAACAGAGCTTCTCTATGCGATGATTGCACCTTATTTGCTTTCAGAGAACTTGAGCTCCATCTCGCGGTCTGAAAATTTGCGCACGCTGCCGCTTCGTTTGGTTTAACAATAAACTTAAAAAAATAAGATTTCATCTTTCAGAAGTCACTCAAATTAAATATGCTAAGCCTAAAAAATCAACGTGAATGGACAGCCCCTGTTCATGAGTGTGTGTGTGTGTGTATCTATTGTGACGGTGGGAAGAGATAAGCGATTGGTTGTGAATGAGGCAAGATAATTAGCCATTGTAGTCAGCTGTCTTGTTTTGGGGAGAAGACTCCAGAACGTGAGACTGAAAAGAAATGTTATTGTAATGAGTTAGATTGTGTTAAAAATACCTTTTTATATTATTAATAAAGCCTACTATATTCATTGCATTTCTTCACAAGTTGATTTTGTCTATATTCTAATAAAACCAAAATATTTAATAGTGTTCACATAAAAGTTACTCAAGTTATTTCACGTTTTATAAGTTAAGATATGAGACATCTACAAAGGTTTTGTTGTCTACCAGCAAACTGATGCTACGAGTCAACGACCGTCAAAACATTCCCCTAACGTGGTCAGGGTCGGCCTTAGGCCACTACAACCTATGCAGCCACATATTTCTAGGCGTGAAATATTAAATTAAACTATTATAACTTACAGGGTTCCCGCCGCATCCTGATTTTTCAGGAGCTCTTGGAAATCTTATGAAAATATTAAAATGTTCTGAAAATAGACGAAATTGTCATCTTTAAAGCATTATCTACCAAATACCTCGAAAACCACTGTAGACATTGTAGCTTGTCCACTAATAAAATAATAATACTGAAGATCTAAAATCGACTTAGATTGAACAATTTTGGGATTTTGACAATATACTGTATGACTTCGCTACACGCATGGCTCTTAAAGTAAAGTAAATGTGATCGTGATTCAGTACTTAGTAAAGAATGAATCAAATGTAAAGACGAATTTATTTTCTAATTGAAAATCTTAATTTTCACTTATTATATTTATCCCTACACAGACTACGCCCCGCGTCCTTGAGCGTGGTGGACTGCTCTACATATCTGGGAGGCACCAGTCTTAAGGGACGATGTAGTTGTCCGTTTGGCTAAAGCCGACTGAACTGGAATTGCACCAGGATTGCACTAGAATAGTATATTACAGTCATGATACTAGAATTTAAAATGACACTTCACTCTTGCTTAGCTGAAAGCTATTTGGAAAGCCAAATCGAAAATGATAATAAATTACTGATATGGGTTAGTTTAATTAATTGATTGTTTGTTATGATGCTGGCATCGTAAATAGTCATTGTGTCAATAATATAGTAACAATAGTCAACAAACATTAAAACAGAAAAAGAAACAAAAGAGTTTTTTTAGCATCGAGACAGCTGTGAGACAGGGGTGCATCTTATCTCCCTTCCTTTTCCTCCTAGCTATAGACTACATAATGAGGAGAGCAATGAACCAGACTGCCTTTGGTATTCCATGGCGTGAACAAAACCGAATTACGGACTTGGACTTTGTCGATGACGTTGCACTACTCGGGGCTACAAATAAAGGCATACAAGAAATGACGGAGAGCCTAGACAGAGAGGCACCCAAAATTGGCCACCACATAAACTTGGATTAGAGTAAAATTATGCGAGTGGGATATAAGGCAAGGAGTGCCACGTCAGACTCGGCGAGTCAAAGCTTAAAGAGCTGCACAAGTTCACGTACCTTGGCAGCATCATAACAAATGATGGAGATGCTTACCATGATGTGGCGTGCCGAATAGGAAAAGCTAGGAGCATTTTCCAAAGGCTGCAGCCTATTTGGACTAGCCAAGCCATTGGACTCGAGACAAAAATACACCTTCTCAACACAATAGTCATTCCAACTGCTACATATGCATGTGAAACATGGAAGTCATCTGTCAAAATTGAGAAAAGACTAAATGTGGCTCAACAAAAATGGCTGAGACGGATTTTGGGAGTCAGTTACACAGATCGGGTCTCAAACAAGAAAATCCTATTCCGAACTGGGAGTCGAACACTAAGTGAGGTTGTGACAGAGCGTCGCATGAGGTTTACGGGACATGTTCTACGACAAAATGAACTACGCATACCAAGAGTTGAGATAACATGGAAGCCAATACGAGGAAAGCGCAAACAGTGAATCTTCGTATTACTTGGCGCCACACCTTCATGGAGGACCTCAGAACAGTGGACACCAGGTGGGAGGAAGCCACAGACATTGCCAATGATAGATCTTTGTGGAGACAGCTTGCCGCCCAATGAGCCGAACGGCGCGTGAGGACCTAAGTACTAAGTAAGTCCAAAAAAATATTATTATAGGTAAAGTTGCAGCAAATCGGAAATAAAATAGTATAATTCATTTATTTCAAAATATGCTTGTAACTTTTGACCACAATAATAGCCAAAAAATCTAAAATAAATAATTATGCTAAATGTTTCTGTATTTATGTTCATATGTAGGTAGATAGATAGATAGATAGACGACAATGGACAACCACGTGATCGTCATGTTTGGACAGTTTATGAACAATGTTAACGTGACCTGTTGTGTAAACCGTGAACTTATGTTAGTGTCTTATGTGTTGTTGGCAATGTCATCTCTTCAATACTGAATAAAAAACTGAAATTAAAAAAAAAAACTTGGTCTAAATGACCAATGTAATCTTATACTGGTAACAAACAACAACAACTAACTACTGATAAATAAATCAAAGATATCGGTTCTTTATGATTAACATTCAAAACTGATCTTGTTCTGACACTTCACTAAACTGTACTGCGACGATGGATTTAAAACGGGACATGGCGGGTATATTACATTGAACAAGCGTGCATGATTATGACCTTTGTACAATCTCTATATAAACTTTACTGTTCAACAATGGTATATGGTCTCTGTCACGGAGAAGCCTATGATAGAGCTACATCTACGCCTGTCCTAGGCAGCGGATTTTCTTTTGGTCTCAAATGCGTATTCCGCGGCATTTGTAATTGACCTCCGGCTGTCTTTTTCTAAAGCCGCATTCAAGTAGGTGCTATCCTAAAGCGATTCGGCACCTAAGCCGGTCTTTAAAGTGTTTCCGTGGGGCACCTTGGCTACGTCGACCACTTGGAAAAAAATAAAAGGAAAACATTTCTAAAAATAAAAAAAGAGAACACATCTATGACAAACTGAAACACACACTCCTAATAACACATCTACTGAACAAGTGTGTCTTTATGACAGATGTGGGGTGCTCAAGCAAGGGCAAATATCTAGTCCCTCAACCGTGCAGTTCCCTCCCTTCTGTTCTGCTTATCATCAACACATCCCCGAGTCCCTGTAAACATTGAAGAATGGGTCGAGAGTTTCTTGTTTATTTAATTATTTTTTTTTTGTGTGTTTTTTTGTCAAGTCTGAATTTATTTGATTGGACATTCACTGTATTGTAAGGAAAAGATGACGGCGTCTGATTGGCTATCTCCTGATTGAATGGCCACTGATGCCGCGATCAAAGCAATGGCGTACTTCTTTCATTCAGTGTTTGGTGTGAAAATATCACCGTTAGATCCCGGCAACGGGGGACTAGCCTGCAAAGGGAAATAATGTTGGATGACTCTATCTAGATCTATAAGTTATAGATAATTCTGCAGTATTGCGGTGCTTGAAACTGCCACGAATTTGTTGATATCTGTAATAAAAATGTTATGTATGTTATATTGCCTGCCTGTACACTATATCTAGAAGTGGGTCTGTCTAAATGGTCCGTCTAATTCGTAATGTCGATAGTTAGGATTTATACTAGAACATATATCCTCTGTTTGCGACCCTTCAGCTCAAGAAAACACATATAGACCAGAAAAGACACACAATAGAGCAGTGAGATTTATAAAAAATGAATATTCACACTTGATTTGAGTACCATTTTTAGTAAAATAATTAAATTTAAAGGCCCTCAGAATAGCAGATATATAGATACAATGACAATTATACATAAAACACTGAACCATAATCTTTAAATAAGAAAACAAAATATACTCAAAAAGACACAAAGATAATGGCACATTTCACCTTCTATATGCTACGACGAATATGTAATACATTTGTATTAAATTTGTAATACATTTGTAATAAATGTGTAATACATTTGTATTAAATTTGTAATACATTTGTATTACATTTGTAATACATTTGTAATACATTTCTAGTACATTTGTAATACATTAGTAATACATTTGTATTAAATGTGTAATACATTTGTATTAAATTTGTAATACATTTGTATTAAATTTGTAATACATGTGTAATACATTTGTATTAAATTTGTAATACATTTGTATTAAATTTGTAATACATTTGTATTAAATTTGTAATACATTTGTAATACATTTGTAATCATGTTTAATGTAATAAAAATGACATTGTAAGTTTTTTTTTCGTACTTTTAGAGGCCCGGTGAATGAGTGGTAAAGCTCTTGGCTTCCGAACAGGGGGTACTAGATTTGAATCCTTGTGAAAACTGGGATTTTTACTTTCGGGGTCTTTAGAGTCCACTCAGCTCTAATGGATACTTGACATTAGTTTGGGAAAAGTAAAGGAAGTTGGTAGTTATGCTTGCCAAATGACACCCTCGTTAACAGTGGGCTACAGAAACAGATGGCCTTTAATTCATCTGCCCGTAGATCAAAATGTTTAAACCTAACTTTTGTTATATTCATATTTTGAAGTATCGTAGGCTGCCTCGTATTGCGGTATGCACTCTGGACTTCTAGACTGCCGTTCGATGGTCTTGATAGTCCCTTATTCAAAATATGTCAGTGGTGTAGTTAAGTTGGGTGGAAGGTATTTAATTTGAAAATCTTCTCAGGTCCCCAAATGAGTTTAAGTATTACGCCATTATCTCATTTCATGATGTGAGTGACAATATGCAGGGGCTCCTAAGGAGATCAAGTCCCCCGGTTCCACAAATCCCTAGCTACGCCACTGAAAGATGTAATTATTTTCATATCTGGAGAAACTTTCGAAACATGCTAAACATTTTAAAGTCTCCTCTGAAATAAAAGTTTGAACAATGCAGTTGGAAGGTAAATGAAAAGCTAGGTAGTTAAGTTGGTCTGATTTCTCAACGAAAATACAATATAATCATTTCCGTAAACTAGATCCTTATTGGCATACAACTAAATACATAAATAACAGACTTGCTACTGTCTACTGTCATAAAAGTGAAACTACTCTACACTTTCAAGATTTGTAATCCTACTACAGTTTCTGTCGTGAGTAACCAGGATAAGACTACTCTTTTCTGTCCTTTTCGTAAGCAGTTTCAATGGAAGAGTGACATTCTCAATCTTAATCTAATTGGATTATTTCATACCAAAAGTGTGTCTTCATTATATGAATATCATATGAATCAATATGTATCTATCTATGTTTATATAGATGTACCAGTTTTATGTATCTCATGTTTACATAGGTATTTACAGATTAGATTTTGTGAATATTCCAGAGCAAATGCAGATATATGTTTACTTATAAGTAGAGTAAATAGTTAAATTTTTGTGCTACTTAATAGTATATCAGCATCTGGTCGTGCGGTATGCGCGCTGGACAATCGTTTGGACTTATTGATGGTCCCAGGTTCATAATCTGCCCACTGACATCCTCCGTCGTCGTCCCCCCCACCTCAAAATAAATTTGTCTTCAACTCTGAAGGAAATTTGAAACGTTTGAAATATTTACAAACAAACAAACATGTCTGTTACAAGCTGTTTGTAAATTAAGTGACAGTGAAGAGTGATATGATCCATAGTAACTTTGTCTGATAAAATGACAGCTGTTTTAAAACAGCCTTTTGAAATGTCTCCGAGGTGAACTATTAGTTGAGTTTCACATGACCTATATTTTGTAAAGCCATGTTCTTTTATATGGCGTTAGTACATTTTGTTGATCTGCTTTTTGTATGTTGCTACATAATTGTTACTTTGATTCTTAGAGCTATTTGTATTGAGTATTTAGAACATTTGACAAATACTGATTTCGTGCTGATAACGCAAATGTCGTGGGTTCGATCCCCATACTGGCCACCACATGTCAAATGTTGAGTGTGTAATATTTACTTTATTAATTGAATACCTCTTCTGGTACTAGTCTCATAATGTCTGTTGAGTACTAAATATATGCCCTTATTCACACCCTATTCGTTGTACTATTTGTTGTCGCCTATATCCACTCTAATTAGCCCAGCACAACAGGTATTGAGATCCACTGATACAAGTCTCACTTAAAAGATACACATTCATTAAAATAAGATAACAAATTGCAATATACTGGCAACTTCAGCCATCAAAAAATCATATAACAAATCTATCATGTAATCCACATGAATTCATCAAGTACATATCTAGCAATACTTTCAACGTAAAATAAGACACGTCTGTCTTCTTCAATACACAAGGCGTGGTCAAGTCTCAAAACGAGATTATCTGCCCATAATTCATAACTCTTCCGTGCAGCATCATAATAAGCAGAAATGAGTGCATGTAGCCTGTGCTTCACAACTCTATTCATGTCACTGGCGATCAAAAAATGATGTGACATTAAGCCAGTACTTTTTGAATACTTAAATCTATATGCCAGTGATCCAGCATAGTTGAATGTAAAATTTCTATGTTATTATGAAAAATGTTATGTATTAGGGCCTATAAGATTTTCAAAGAATATAGGCCTACAATTTAATGTGATATTTAAATTATACTTGGTAGCCCATGTAGCTGCCTCCAATGTCTAGTCTAGCAGACGATAAAATATCCCCATCATCTGTTTGAATAATTCACACGTATGGTACGTCACTAAAGTGACAGACGAAAGTCAAAGTTTGTGGAAGGAGATTCCCCCCCCCCCCCCCCAGGCTTCTTCATGAAAGTGGGTTCTCTTCTTTTTAAAAAGCATGTCTGTCTGTTTGGTAAAGATTTTGAATACTTTATATATCCCCCCACCCAGTCTAATAACAAGTTGAAACTTTAAACAATTATTTATTATGCTTAACAAAGCATGAAATAAATTAAAATGCTAACCATTTAGTCAATTAATTATTGGAATGTATAAACTTTCTAATAGACTCTCTACTCTTCCAATGATATGGATTTAGATCTGAACTTAGAAGACCAACATTTATTTGTTAAACTTTTAAATGAATGTGGAGTAGCCAAAATAATTGTCCGATGAAGATAAATAGTTCTCTAGCCGAATTAAAATTGATTTCTTTGGATACTTTGAAAAATTATAACGGTCAATCTAAAGTTTTTTTATAGTCTGGCAACGAGCTAGTCATTCTTTCCTCAACGAAATACATCACTTGTTCGAATTGTAGGAAAATTGTTAGAGCCGTTTTCAAGATCCGTATCCATCCAGCTTCTTGAGCCTACCCACTCATACAGTTTTAGTTTTAACAAGTTAAGTAGAGCTATCACAGAAAAAAATAAACAAAAGACCAGTTGAAATAAATAGGCCGAAATAATGTTTTTTTGTCTTAGTTAATGTCATGTTTTGATCCTCAGTGGATTTAAATCATGATTTCTATTCAAGCCATGTTCAAAACTCACTTTCAGATCCTGAATAAATATGCATCTCTTGGAAAGAATTTCTTTACACTGTTCAACATTCTTATTTCTGTTCTCCGTGGTACAAGAAGGAAATGGTTAGTCTAACCAGGGATGCCCTAAGGCTGCTTGCCCTAACTGGGGCTTCAAAACGTCTCCCCACAATGCAGCTAATCGGCATTGAAAATAAATAGACATATGATACAAGAAAGAAAACAAAAGGACATCTAAGTAGGTTGAAGCACTTCATGATGGAGAGATTTCACTTGAGCATTTTCCGATATTCAATCAACAATTTTATTTTCTTATTTTCTAGATATTTCTTTAATTGTACTCCTGGAAAAGTGTACACATTTATTGTGAGCAAACCGTTTCCATCACATGACATTCCAGCATAGTCTGCAGTATTATTACATGTTTTGTCCACAATTGTTTGTTGCTGAAACGAGAAGTTGACTATGAGCGTAAAATTTAACTTTCAAGAAAAATAGTGTTTTGAACTGCCTGAGCGTGGTCGAGAGGCTAAGTACGCTTAAATTTGGTTGGCTTGGCTATCAAGGGGGCTCAGGGTTCAACACGGAAAACATTCTCCTAGATACCGCCACGCCCCTAGGCGCTCTGATCTTGCTATAAGCATGAAAATAGCAGTATGTAAAGGTTATTATTATTGATATTTTTATTACTATTTCGGATGTAACCATGAGTAAGCAGGGTTTGATTGTGTGGACTAAATAGATTCTGATGTAACCACGAGGATTTCTCTAGTTGTTGAGGTTAAAAATAAAGGGTTGAAATTAGAAGAAAGATGTGCGACGAGTATTGTTTGGATTGAGTTACAACACTTTCAAACAAAAACATAAATAGGTCTTGATCTTTTGGTTCTGTCTTCAAGACAAGACTTCTTTAGAACGTCTAAGGATCATGAGCGTATCAAAAATGTTTTACAATAAACAAACATGAACAAAATGAAGCGGTGAATTGGGCAAACTTTCAAGTTCTTCACTTTTATGTAGATAAGGGGAAGCTAATTTTTTAAGAGGAATGCGTAAACTTAGTGCTTGCTAGCGTAGTAAAGAAAATGGGCACTATAATGGGTTAAAGCCTTCAACATTTCTTGCATGATTATTAAAAAGGCAAGTGGAGGACATTGGAAAAGAGCTCCATTCAAAACAAAAAGAACAAAGGAGCATGTCTTGAAATGTTTTCTATTGCCGATGACGACTTCTATCAACGTCTAAGAAATCATTCAACATCAAGAATTGAATCGTGGTCAAAAGTCGTCAAGGTAAATGATAGTAACACATTTCCGTGGCAAGGTGTGGAATGAATGATCACATGATGAAATAGAGGCCTAGCTCTAGAGCCAACTTCATCAGCTTAGAAAAGAATCTCAATAGAAAGATGTTCTCTTCCTGATTGTATTCCACTCGTTTTATTTAGGATTCAATTAACTTTTGTATCCTTTTGTGGCCCGCGACATGATCAATTTTTAGGCTCTCAGGGCAACAAAGGTTGGGCATCAGCTTTCTGACCAATACCAATGCCTCAGAGCTGGCTGACCTCCGTGACCTCTATGTCGAAAAAGCCGCTTTAAGCATAGGTAAACTATGCAGCGGCCTAGGGCTTCATTTTGATGGGGACCTCCCAAAAAGACTAAAAACTGATTTTTGTAAAAGAAACAATAACAAAACTTGTGTTCAATGTTATTTTTGAATTACGCTAGTTATTGAATAAATTGTGTATTTTTATTTTCTATACCACTTGGGGCCATCAATTTTCTAGGCCAGCCGTGGATGGCGTCACTATAGTGATGTAGGCTACCTAGGTTTTTGGAGTGTTGTTAACACTGCAATTTCGAAACTATGTTTTTAGGGCTTCCTTGGGCCCATGGAACATGACGTTTGTTTGGAAAAGAAAATGTAGATGTATGTTGTCCTGGCCACATAATACTGTACACATCAGTCGGTCGGCCTTAATAACAGCTTTTCATCATCTTTATTTCTTTTCTATCACCATTATACGAGTATAATCTAATTTGCTAACTTTTCATCGATCCTGCTTTGTTTATTGTAACACTTTCAGGACAAAACTCAATCCAATGCAAGCCAGCCATGGAAGGAGGTGTCGCCATCATTAAAATTACGGTCAGCTCATTAAACAGCATGTTTGTCAAACACAATGGTCAGCACGTCTTCGGCTGTCTGTCCAGCATAAAATGTGAACAAGCAGGGAGCAGTAGCCTAAATCTTCGTCATATAATTCAGAGGTTACAGGATGGGGTCTACGTTGTAACTCTTTCTATCATAAGCTAGGGGCAACATAAGCTATGTGCAACAAAAGCTTTAGGCAGCATAAAGTATGGGCTACATAACCTACGGGCAACACAAGCTATGGGCAACACAATCTATGGGCAACATAAGCTATGGCCAACATAAGTTGTGGGCGTCATAAGCTATAGGCAACATCAACTATGGGTAACATAAGCTATAGGCAACATAAGCTATAGTCAACATAAGCTATAGGCTTGATTTGGGTTCTGCTTCTAAATCTATATTTTTAATCAATAGAAAAAAAATTAACTTATTGGACGCGTTATCTTCTCGTTGATAAAATATTATAATACATTTGAACTTCCTTGAAGGAAAGAACAGCGCTAAACATATGCACTTGTACAACACTAAACAAGTCTTTGAAATAAACTCATTGAATTAACACATACCACATAAGGCACATACATTTAATCTGTAAGATTTACATTTGTTCAATAGAATCCATTGTAAATGAGAATTCTTTTTGAATAAAAATTTAATCACAAAAAAAATATTTTTAGTTCAAGAAACTCTTGCTCAAGGGCAGTAATTCATTGTATTTGTCTGATGGATGAATTAAGAGAAGATGTCTTCCCGGAAATGATAATAAACTGTTTTTAAAACAAAAAATGTTCAACTGTGTATTGAAGTGAGACAAAAGCAGTAACTCTTGTACCTCGCTGAAAGAGTTAATTAGATATGCGCATTTATAAAAACAATTTGCTGGTTGAAACTTTGGTAATGCCGATCTTTTAACGGTAGTATTTCTACAATTCTTAAAATAGGTTGTAAGTGTGAATCTACTGTCTATGGATACATACCTACATGGTCTACATTGTTTTCTTGTTGTTTGTCTGTTTTACATCTTTTGCTTGTTCTTTCTGAATCGAAGCTTCTACCTAGCCTAAGCTTCATCTAAGAAGGCGGGGGGAGGGGCAGCGGCTTAGATTTGAACTCTGGACCGTCGAGACGTATCACACATTTGTTTTGCAATTTTCGTTTGCATCATTGAATTATCTTTTCGATTAAAGATGGCGTGTGCATTTTTTGTACATTGGTTATACACTTCAATCAATACAATATTCATTCTTGTTTCAGCTTCCCAGAATGTACATACCAGTATCTCTACTATTAATTCTTCTGACAAAGGTAAGTATACATGTAAACTAATTCAATGCTTACAGACATTTCATTGACTCAGAATTACAAAAACATTTCTAGTTGCTATTTTTGACTTAGTAGAAGGGACTGGGTCAAAGGTGTTCAAATGTATGAGATAATTGCAAAAAAAAAAAGTTGTTATAGAAGTGAAACATTTGTAACAGTTCTGTTGTTGTCGCTGTTGTTGCTGTTTTGAAACTTTCAGTTGACTTTTCAATATCTTGTATAGGGCAATGGCATCGCTTATCAATTTTTTTAATTGAGGCCCCCGGTCCACACAAAATGACGCTTGGGCTTTCTAGTCAGCCCGAAAAATCCCCTAACATCCGACCTTCCATAGTGATTGATTGAATGCGCTTTATATGTAACAAATCCCAAACCTAACCTAACACTTCAATTGATTGCATAAGAAGGAGTGTAGTTCAAGTATTAAGGAATGAAGCTATGCATGGCTGCTAAGAAAAACCTAGAAATCAATCCAGATCATCCCATCATAAAAACCCTCAAAGAAAAAGCAGATACTGACAAAAATGATAAAGCAGTGAAAGACTTGTGTTTACTTCTGTTTGTAACCTCTTTATTAGCATATGGCTTTAGTCTGGAAGATCCTACATCACATGCCAACAGAATCCACAGAATGATTAAACTTGGTTTAGGAATTGATGATGATGACTCATCAGCTACTGAGGGCAGTGGAACAGATGCAGCTAGCACAGAAGATATGCCACCACTTGAAGGTGATGAAGATGATGCTTCAAGGATGGAGGAAGTTGACTAAGATGTTATTTATTTCAAAAATTCCATTTCCACATTTGAAAAGTTTATGATGTTGAAGTCTTGAATTAGCTAGACCTTGTACATTCTACATCAGACTAAATCTTTCAGGTGTACATTGACCATATTCACTCATTACATTTGTTCATATTGACAAAATTTGTGCAATTTTGATCCTTTAATAAAATATGTATTAAATTGAAAAAAAAAAAAAAAGTTGATTTTTACATTAAAATATAAGAAATTGTGTTTCTTATTTAACTAGATTAGAGGTGTATATTTCATTCAAGATTATTTTAATACAATAGTCTCATTAATATTACAAGCAAAATTTTACTATTAGAATACATACAATACATACGCACGTAGTCAAAAGGCCAATAGTACAGTACCGCCTACGTAAACTACGATTATTTCTTTCTATAATAAGACTTACATCTTAAGAGGAGGACAAACTTGTCTACAGAATACTGTACATTAAATATAGTCTACGCATAGGCCTTACACTCTCCCCAGGTCCAGTGTAATGCTAGTTTTAGTCTATTTACAAGTTTAATGAACCTGAGGATGTGCGAAATACATTATCATTTCTCTCGTCCCTTGTCAAAGAATATGTCGCTAACAGAGGTGTGTGCCTAGTTGTGGTCTCTGTTTTTATATTGAAGATTGCGAACGACATTTACAGAACATTGATAACGAGAAATGAAAAGCCAAGAGTTTCTCATTTAGTTTTACTGTTTTATGAAACAATTGACAAAAGAACAAAGGTAAGTAACTCCGCAGAGTTACTTTTTCTTTTCTAGTGTGAATGAGTGATATAAATCTAGTCCAGGGGTGGCAACCTTTTACTACCGAGGGCCGCATCAATAAAATTTGGGGACTGGGGGGCCGCATAAATATTTTTTTTTCTCTCCCAAACTACTACAAGAGTTAGCAATTTCTTGAATTTATTTTACGAAATGATTTTTCTTTCATTCCACTATGTCATTTTACATCATACTTTTCAAAGCTGTGCAGTTGATACTTATTGGGAAGTATTTGAGTGTTTATTTTTGTGCATGTTTCAGTACCTCAAAACTAGCTTACTAGTTGTTATATTCTTGTGACTGCTGTCAAATTACAGTCAATCAGCATCAACCTGTTCACAGATGATTGTGGTTCCAAAAAATGTAAAAGTTTAGCAGCAAAGTCTTTTTGAACATGCGAACATACAGCTTCCGGCACCATGGACTTCCTGGAACTAACTGGAACTTTCAGGTCAAACTTAGTTTGGAGTTATGACATCTGGAGCTGAATCAACTTCTGCGTTAAATGGTGAGCTAAGGGTATTGAGAACTGGTTCCAACTTCTTGACGTCTTAAAATTGGCTTTCAAATTCTACTATCAAGGAATCCAAATGAGTCTTTTACTTTTCAACCATTTCACTAGTTACACCTTTCAGCTCAGGAGAATGGCAAAACCCGATTTCACTTGCTGGCCTCAAGAAGTGGAATAGTTTTGTTTGAAAAGATTTAAGATGCACATACCTTTCATTTGCAGACAACAAAGTGCAATGCATCCGATGATAAACATCAAATCTGTCTTCAACTCTTCATTAGAAATATTAGTAACAAAGTCACAGTCAATGTCATCCAAGGAATCTAACAATTTCTACCTTGAGATTCCATATTCTTCTAAATCTAGGCCAGTGGATACTACTATGTTACCGAACATCGGAACGTTTTGTTTCCAAATCTTCAAGTACTTCTCAGAAATGCCAGCCAGAGCCGGCCTTAGATAATTGGAGGCCCTAGCCGAAGTGATTTTCGTAGCCCCCCTCCCCGAACAAAAAAAAAAGAAAATTGAAAAAAAAAACAGCGAAAAATTATAATTATGCAATTTATTAAACAAAAACCAACAACTTGTGTACTACAACAATAACAGTGAGACAAGTTTCGCATATTCTTTTCTATTGTAATTTAACATACGTCCTGCACGAGGACCCCTGTCATTCAAGCACCTTAAGTAGTTGAATAATTTGATATGCCTAAGGTGTGCCCTGTTCTAATAAATGAATTAGTATTTTGTCGTTTGAAATAATTAAATTATAATTCAATGTAGCTTTGTGTAAACTTTTTTGTTATGAGTTTATGGTTGGGTTATTGTTTTTATTTTATTAAAAGTAAATTTAAAAGCCTGTTTTTTTTAATTCAAAGATCGGGCTCCAGCAGTTGTTACCCTTACCATATTGTACAAGCCAACACAACTCTTTCAACACAGTTCTTTATAGCATTGAATAAATACTGGCCTGGGCTTTTGTCTTTGACTGGGTGTTTCGAAATATTACCATTTCAAAAAATCTTTGCTTACTTGATACTTTTTAGAATGACGTTTAGAGACAATAGTTTCTTTACCCTTTCCTTTATAAGTGATAAGAATCAAATGTTTCAATAATTTCTATAGATATTTACAACTATTTATTTTTAATATATTTGCATTTTTATATGTGTAATATGTGGGCATGCCTGAATTTGTAGGTTTCCGGGGGCCGCATGAAGAACTTCGGCGGGGGCCGCATGTGGCCCACGGGCCGTAATTTGCCCATCCCTGATCTAAAGTCTGGGGAGACCAATAGCTCGCTGCCACGTCACATGTCTGACGAAGTACTACGATGATTGGTCTTACATAAACCACTTACATTACATATTACCAGATCTCCGGCGCTCTCAGAGACCTTTCTTCTGGGAACAGTACCAGGAAAAAGAATATAAGGGGCAGACAGAAAAGCGATGAGAGGACAACAGAAAAGAATGGACGGGCCTGCCATTAAAAGAGGTTCTACCTAGGCAAAGGACAGTGGAATGGAAAAAGATATTCGACGAATCTTGCATTTGCTCTAACGGTTTAACAGACTAAGAAATAGGTAAGGATAAAGATAAAGATAAATCACTTCACTACAGATCAAGGTAGATACAACTCTACTCGTGTCGGGTATCGAACATCAAACTCCTTCATAGGTAGCAAAACCAAGCCAAGTTTAAGTGTACTTAGCCTCTCGACCGAGTATTTAGCGGAACACTTGGCTTTTTTGAAGTGAGAGTAATTCACATGGTGGCCTACTAGTAATTATTGTAGTAGTTTGTATATATATATATATATATATATATATATATATATATATATATCATCACAATCATCATTGGTGGCCTCCTTCAGTCGTAGGACGACTATGGTTCATCTCAGAGCACACTTCCTCATGTGGCTGTGGAGCCCTATTTCGGAGAGACACTCCCGTCGACAGATAGCGCCGGTTAGGGTCCCCTTGGCTTTTGCTTCGGTGGTAGAGGAGCTGGCTGTTTTTCTGTTTGTGCGTTTTTCTTCCTGGGCTGAGACCCATGTACTTTCACTGCCCAGATCTTTCTCTCTCTCTCTCTCTCTATATATATATATATATATAGATAGATAGATAGATAGATAGACTAAATGTTGTTTGTTTACGATTGGTAAATGAGGTCCATTAATAGACACAATTTTCGACTTTAAATTTAAACTTTTGTAACTTATGATGGAGGTGGGGATGAAACTTGACCAAAGCTCATCTGTGTTGATGCTTGCTGCCAACACAACGACCAAGCTACTTATACTCCCCGACGTTAACCAGCTACCTTTTAGATTTTAGTGGACTCAGAGTAAAGTTCCCATTTCAGAGCTTATGATCTATATGTCAGAGGATGTAATTTTAAGAGGCTACAATTATAATTAAGAGTATAAAATTTAAAGATGTTTAGATAAAAGTTACCGAGAAAATAAAATGTAACAGTAGTTAACATGTTCTTGTCTATTGTCAGGCTGTCGTCTGAGATGAACAGTAAGATGGGAAGTAATCTAGTGCAAATGCTACAATTCTCCTTCAACTTGATAGTGTAATTGTCTTCTCTTGTATTACTTGTTAAACTGTATGCTCTTAAGAGAGAACTTTTTTTACATTGTGGCATTCTATACGTATGTCTTTCAAAGTAATGTTTTTATTTACTTTAATAATAGGGGGAAAAAGGAGATCTAGTTTTTTTTGTGGACTTTAGGTCTAAAAATATAAAAAATAAAGATTTCTAAAAAACAAAGTGAAATAGATTATCAACTAGTTAAACAGAACAAGGTCAGACATGTTTTGATAATCTACATATATGTGTATCACTATCTCATAGTAAGTCAGACATGACAGGGTTAAATCATTCCAAAGATAACGACCTAATAGATAGTATTTGTTGCTTGTTCTATTTCATCCAAGCATTAAAACGTTTTCTTATTTTACTTTTGGCGAAACAGAAGACGACGTCCAGAGAACTGGTTCAAACATATCTTTACAACTAAGCTAAAACTCTTTTAGTCCTTTTGTAAACTAAGCATTTGTAATACATTTCTAGTACATTTGTGATACATTTGTAGAACATCTGTGATACATTTGTAGTACATTTGTGATACATTTGTAATACATTTGTAGTACATTTGTGATACATTTGTAATACATTTGTAGTACATTTGTGATACATTTGTAGTACATTTGTAGCACATTTGTAATACATTTGTAGTACATTTGTAATACATTTGTAATACATTTGTAGTACATTTGTGATACATTTGTAGTATCTTATCTTATCTTATATAATACAGACGTTACTTCAAAAAAGAAGATGATTACGTCCTACGCGTCATGCATTTAGTCATGCATATTAACCAATGACTTAAATTCTGCCAAGTCACTGGTTTTTCTGGCTAGCTCAGGCAACCCATTCCATGCTCTAATAGCACTAGGGAAGAAGGAGTATTTGTACAAATTTGTCCTAGCATATGGGACGAGGAATGTGCCTTTATTTTTGTGTCTTTCAGAGTATTTTATTAAATTTTGTTTTTGTATTTGAAGATTATGGTTCAGTGTTTTATGTATAATTGCTACTTTACTTTTTAATCTTCTGTCCTGAAGGCTTTCTAAATTTAGTGATTTTACTAATGGTGTTACCCTAGTCAAATGTGAATATTCGTTTGTTATGAATCTCACTGCTCTATTTTGTGTTTGTTCCAGTTTCTTAATGTTTTCTTGAGTTGAGGGGTCCCACACGATGGATGCATATTCTATTATTGGCCTAACCAAGGTTAAATAACATTTTAGTTTTATGTTCTTATTTGATTTATAGAAATTTCTTTTAATAAACCCTAATGCTTTGTTGGATTTTTTTATAGTTTCATCAATATGTGGATTCCATGACAGTTTTTCATTTATTATAACACCTAGGTATTTTGCGTTTTTAGTCTGTGTTACTGGTTTGCCATGAATAAGATAAGTGGAATTAATTTGTTTTAGTTTTTTTGTTACTCTTAACAACTGACATTTTTCTGGGTGGAAAGACATGCTCCAATTTGATTCCCATTTCTGTAATTCATCTAATTCTCTTTGTAAAATATCTGTGTCTTGTTTTGTTTTTATTGTTCTATATATTATGCAATCGTCTGCAAATAATCTGACTTTTGTTCCTGAACTAATGCAATTTGGTAAATCATTTATGTAAATTAAAAATAGTAGTGGACCCAAAACTGTTCCTTGAGGTACACCTGAGTTTACTGTTATTGGTGTTGATTTAGAGCCATTTATTATTACAGTTTGTTCTCTCCCTATCAGAAAATCTTTAATCCACTGATGCAGTGGACCGTTAATGCCGAAATATTTTAATTTTTTAAGCAAACTATGGTGGTGAACTTTGTCAAAAGCCTTGGAAAAATCTAGTAAGATAGCATCTATTTGTTCACTATTATCTAAACCTTTTGAAAAATCATCAATTAGTACATTTGTAATACATTTGTAATACATTTGTAATACATTTGTAGTACATTTGTAGTACATTTGTGATACATTTGTAATACATTTGTAGTACATTTGTGATACATTTGTAATACATTTGTGATACATTTGTAATACTTTTGTAATACACGTTTAATAAAACAAAATTACAACTTTTTTCATTCCTAATTTCGAACGCGTGTTGAATGAGTGGTAAAGCGCTTGGCTTCCGACCTGGGTTCAAATCCTGGTGAAAACTGGGATTTTTACTTTCTGCATCTTTATGGCGTCTCCTAGTCCACCAAGCTCTAATGGGTACCTGGCATTAGTTGGAGAAAAGTAAAGGCGATTGGTTGTTTTGCTAGCCACATGACACCTTCGTTAACCGTGGGCCACAGAAACTGATGACCTTTAAATCATTAGCCCTATAGATCACACGTTTTAAACTTTACTTCTATTTATATTTTCAAGTATTGTCGGCTGCTTGGTCGTGTGATATGAACTCTGGAGAGTCGTTTGAGGGTCTTGATGGTCCTGCGTTCAAAACATTTCAGTGCCGTAGCTAGGTGGGGTGGAGGGAGATCAAATTTGAAAATCTCCCCAGGTCCCTACTTGACGGATGTCCCAAATGAGTGTTAGAAATTTGTTTTTTTACATTAAATATAATACATTAATCACATTAAATACTACATCATTATCTAATTTGACGATGTAGAATGTCAAATACAGGGGCCTGTCAGGGTTGTATTATGGCCTTAGCTCGTTTACCCGGGCCCCTAACATTCAACAGGCACCTTTGTGCTTACAAATAAATAAGTGATTCCTCTTGACAATGTAAATGTTTAATGATAGACATTTAAGTTATGATGAGCATTCTAATATTGTGGATCTATTGATTACAAAAAAATTCTACACCTTGTTATCCAACAACGTACACATTAATGTTCAAAAATCACAACACAAAACACTGCTATATCTAGTCACCAGCGTAGACTTCCACTCCCATACAAACTCCCTGCAAAGACAAAATAAAGACAAACTAAAATGGTCTAGTAGACTATCACTATGGCATCGAAACAACTGCGAAACGCAGTCATGGCTTAGATACTCACCCTAAACAGGGGAACAGTAAAAGTTAGCACAACACTGTCGGAAGGCAAGTGAAAATAAAGCTGGTGTAGTTCAGCTGGTCTGATTGCTCAATGAACGTACAAAATAATTCTTTCCATGAACTGTATCCCCCCTATTGCCATAAAACTAAATGAATAAATAACCGATTTGCTACTGTCGTAAACTGGAAACTACTCTACGCTTTGAAGATTGTAATCATGCTTCAGTTTCTGTTGTGAGTAACCAGGAGAAGACTTCTCCTTTCTTCCTTACTCAGTAAGCAGTTTCTTTAAAATGCTGACAGTCTCAATCTTAATCTAATTGGATTATTTCATGCCAAAGTTTGTTTTCAAGACATGTGTGTTATTTTACGTCTTGAGAGACGATCTTTTCCCTTTGCAACTTCTTGTGTGACTAAAGAGGCCAATCCTTCATATGAATATTTTATGAATCTATACATCAATTTATGTTAATATATATGTACCTGTTTTATGTATATCATGTTTATATATGTATTTACAAAGTAGATATATGTTAACACTAGACCAGACACACGGATATACATTAGCTTATGTGTAAGTAAATAGTTTTAACTCCTGCCCTACTAAACAACGTATCAGGACCTGGTCGTTCGGTATGTGCGATGGACTGTCGTTCGGATTTATCGATGGTCCCGGGTTCATACTCTGCCCGCTGCCATCCCACGCCGTCCCTACCCGAAATATTTTGTCTTCAACATTGAAAGAGCATCCGAAACATTTAAAATATTTTACAAACAAACAAATCATGTCTTTTACAAGCTGTTTGTAAAATTAGTTACAGTAGGGCCCGAATGCTTTGATCCATATTACCCTTGTCTGACACAATGTCATGTTTTATCTTTATTAAAAGGGCCTTTTGAAAAGTCACCTATTCCAACTATCAGTTGAGTTTTCGGTGACATATTTCTTCTTATGTCTTGTTAGTGTGGAGTAAGGACAATATTTTTATCTAAGTGGTTTATTTATGTTGCTAATAATTTTACTTTGATTCTTATAGCCACATTGTTCTAACAAGAAAACATACAATGTATCACTATTATGAAACACGGCTTAATTCTAAGACACAGCTTTAGAAATCTGAGACAGGGCTTTAGAATTCAGACACGCAGCTTTAGAATTATGAGACACGGCTTTAGAATTATTACACGCAGCTTTTAAATTATGAGGCACGGCTTTTGAATGTCTTTGGCACAGCTATTGAATGTCCTTGACACAGCTATTGAAAATCTTAGATACAACTTTATAATTCTTCGACACAGTTTGGAATGTCCTGAACACAGTTTTAGAATGTCTTATCTATAGAATATCTTATACACAGCTTTAGAAAACATTAGACACAGCTTAATAATTTGTTAGACACAGCTTTAGAATTATAGCTTTAGAATCACGAGACATGGCTTTAGAATCACGAGACATGGCTTTAGAATCAGTGAAAGTTATCAAGAGAGAAACACAATATCAGAACCACAGTTTATTCTATTAAAAGTCATACTTCAAGGTAAAGTGAAGGGAGCACACAAAAAACTGGCTGGTCAATGTAAAAGAATAAACTGACCAGTCCCTTGATATCCTTCTAAGAACAGCTGCTAGCATGGAACAATGAAGAGATTTAGTTAAGAGAACTGTTACAGCATCCATACAACGAAAACCAATGGAAAAATGATGATGAATCTTTTCTTTATCTTTCTGTAGCAATGTAGAATATAATCAAAGTCATTAAACATCCATATTTATGATGCTTATGTTTTATTCTATTTTATTTTAGTTTTATACTTTTAAAAAAATTAAGATAGTATATTTTAACTAAACATTCATTTTAATGTGAAATCGGTATATAAATTAATGGCGGGTGGCTAATGAGATGGTCAAAAGAAATCTTCGTTAAATGTAGTCGTCGTCCTAAAAATCATGACATTATGACATTATGACATTATGACATTATGTGCAATATACATCGCAAGGTAAAGAATAGATCAATGTTTCTCAATACATCGCATGGTATAGAATAGATCAATGTTTCTCAATACATCGCATGGTGTAGAATAGATCAATGTTTCTCAATAAATCGCAAGGTAAAGAATAGATCAATGTTTCTCAATACATCGCATGGTATAGAATAGATCAATGTTTCTCAATACATCACATAGTATAGAATAAATCAATATTTTTCTCAATACATCACATGGTATAGAATAGATCAATATATCTTAATTGCTTGGTATTGAAAAGATCAATGTTTCTCAATACATTGCATGGTATAGAATAGATCAATGTATACCAAACTTTTTCTTGAAATGGAACACTTCTCATTTTGTTCTGAAGGACTTTCAGTGCTAATGATTAACTATCACTGCTAATGATTGACTATCACTGCTAATGAATGACTATTAGTGTTAATAATTGACACTCAGTGTTAATGAATGACTATTCGTTCAAGTTTTGTATTAATAATATCAGCAAAGACAATGACTATACCACACCTCAGAGGTAGTGATAGACACCATCTATCACAATATCATTGTTACCCTGATGTCGTGAAAAACATCGTCAAATGTACTAAAAAAATGAGTAATAATGAAAAGAATAAATAAGTTCTCAGAAGTATCAGTCCTGGAGTATAGCTGATTATTTTGTGCTGCATGTGTCCAGGAGGATGACAGCTTTGTCTAGTCTAGTGGTATCAGACTTGATCTACCTCTATCCAGACTTTGAACTCTGCCAGTCAACACTCCCTTTACATTTCTGCTGGTGAACTAAGCTATGGAGTAAATAATATACATCAATAATGAAATTATCAGGTAGATACACTTCTACAATCCAATCTACCTTAAGAACTAGTTTCAAAATATAGACTTAAGAAGAGTTATAATATACAACTAGTAACCCACTCAAATAAAAGTATCTTGGATTAGTTATTTGGCTTTCTACAGTCTAAAGTTCTGATCATTTTAAGCAATTGTCAGCATTAGATAAAAATTTGGGGATTAGCCATGACCGGAGCGTTGAAATAGAACCTAGGTGTTTTCAAATAGTATGTATAGCACATTACAGATATTGTTTTTTTTTTGTTTTTTTTTTTCAAGAGCATCTTTTATCTTTCTATGCGTACAGCATGCTCAATGTGCTATGTTTGGAACTCTTTTTGTGGACCTCTGCGGGAGAGGGGCTTGTCATGCGCATCATAATAAATTTAGAAACTTTAACCCCCTAGACAAATTCAAGCGTTTTTTTCGGCTATCTGTCACATATTCCCAAAAATAATCTACAGCTGAAGTCTCCTTGGCTCTATATCAATCATATTTACGTTCTAGTTTTGTTTCCTATTTTGGTTGATTTTTTTTTTTATTTCAATCAAAAGTTCATTTTGCATCTTTTTAATGTTTTTTCGTCCTGTTATCAAAACTCGGCCTTGACATTCATCAATAAGCATTATGAAAACTCCCTCCTTATGTGGGAAGCGTGGTCGAGATTCTAAATACACGAACTTGGCTTGGATTGGCTACCTATTAAGGGGGCTCGAGACTCAAGGTTTGACTCCCGACTCGAGCAGAATTGTGCTCATTAAGAACCAAAAGGCAGCACAGAAAATCCTTCTCCCAGATACAAACCACTCATGAGATTAGATCGAAGCGTTCTTACTATTCAGTAAGCATGAATGTAGCGCTATATACATAAGCTGTATAAAAAAGTTATAAGTCTTGGCTTATGCGCCAGCGTAAATAGAACTTCATTGTGTCTCTTTACTTTTAAAGTTGTCAACATGCGGGATAACTCTAATATAGAATTTTTCTCCCAAGTTTTCTTTCACAAACCGCAGTAGTAGAACATGATCTAAAACTTACATCCGAAATCAATAGTTCTCCAAAGAATGTGTAGCATGTTTGAAAATTTAACTCTTAAATCATTATGCTTATTAACTGTGTTATATAAATCTGTGTCAGGTGTTTCTTTTAAAATCACCGTGTGTCTAGTATACTAGAGCCTGTGGGTTAGGGGGGACTTTTTGCCGCTGCCTAACAAACCCTTGAAAAGTAGATCTATGTGTCTGTATGTCTATTACAGAAACAAAAAAGAATAAGATTATTATCAGCGTAAAAGAAATTACTGTTGTGCGCCTAATGGGTTATGAGTACTTCAACTATAAACAAACTCAAAAGGTGGAAATGCCGAACTCAATGCTGGAACAGCAACTCCGACGTAAAGCTAACAATTGATAAAAGGAGTCGACGCTAGTGTTAAAACAACAAACACTTTTAATACTCAATGCGGGAACCGTCGGATGTCCTCTATTACTAGCTGTCTATAGAATTCTTCTGATTCCTACTGTCAATGAGAAAGTGTCTTGATTCTAGCGTCTCTTAGAGCGTTCTTACTTTTTAAAGATCTCCCACGTCATTTGTCACTAAGTAAAACTTTCCCCAATTTCCGAAACAAAATAATTAAATCCTAATCATGTCATAACATTACTAATCAACAATGTTAAAGGGAAGTTATTGTATTTCTGTTTATAAATCAGCCAATATTTTCTGTGAAAGTAAAGTTTGTTGTGACTCTATGGCAGACAACTCAACAAAAGTCAGGAGGTAACAATTAAAGATGTATTTATTCTAAGCATTAACAAATAGTAAGACTTGGACTTCTGTTATCAAGTCACAGAGAGTAATGCCTTAAGTTCTAATAGTCCTAATTAATACCAGAACAGACCACAGACACCCTTCCCATTGTCGTTCCTGGTCTTTTAAACACCTCGCTAGTATCACACATGACAGCGCTCAGCCCCGGACTGTTCAGACTCCCATAACTTTAGCCGGGTCCACAACAGTCCTTCTTCCTCTATAAACATGTCTTCCACTACTTGTGTTTCATGGCGCTCTGATGCGCACAATTAGTGCGGCTCGGGAGCGGAGTTACAACAATATTTTAAAACCTTCGTTTAAAAAAAAACAACAACACATGTTTAACTCACAAAATCGATGGAAAATTGTCTATTTTTATAAAAAAAAAACATCCCATTTTTGGTACAAAATCATATATAAAATCAGTAATTAATTTAAACTTCTATATTAGGTTTATACAACTTGACTGTATTAATTTCAGAAACGTAGACAGTCTATAGAAAAGATTTAAAAAAAACACCTAACCACTAGCTCATAACCTGTTGAAGAAAAATACTGAATAATAAAAGAAAAAATACCAGATACTAAAATCTTTCTAAGAGTGGGTCTGCAAAGCATCCACACAATCCTGCAGTCCTAGTTGCGATGGGCAGCATACGTCTGCAGAATTGAAGACCGCCGCATCCCTAAACGACTCCTGTATGGCCGATTAAGGGAAGGAAAGCGCTTACAAGGCGGACAAAGAAAACGCTTTAGAGACACCCTCAAAGCTTTTCTGAAAACATTCAGCATTTGCCCAGCCACCTGTGAGACAGAGGCATATGACAGAGCATCTTGACGTCGCGCTATGAAAACTGGCGCACAGGTTGTTAAGGAAAAGAGAACAACGCTGGCAGATGAAAAGTGCCAGAGAATAAAAGCAAGACCAATGACACTAGTTGGAATAATCTGCCCAGTGTGCATCGAACATTCCGGGCTCACTTAACTTTCACCAGCCACATGAGGAGGCACAAAACCCCAGTGCTAAGCCCTCAGCACCTCTGGATGACAAAGTGGTCATCATTGAACCACCATGGACGAACTATATTTAATTTCAACTCACCCTTTTCTCTGTCCTCTTGTCTATTTTCGTGAAGATGTAACTCTTCATCAGATTGCTGTGGAAAACAAAAAAGCTACATTTAAATAGATCCACGGGGGCGGGTGATAAAGAGGTAATATCTTGTCCATTTGACAGTATATACAGGTATCATTAAGCTAGATAAAACAAATGGGCACAAATGTCAATGACTCAATAAAAAAATGTCAAGAACTTGAAGAAACATCTCAAATATTAAGACAAAGAAACGTGTAACACTAAGAAAACAATGTCTAATACTAAGTCAAAGAAATAATAACAAAAGGTATTACCAATGTCTAGATCTAAATACATGTATGTGATGAAATCCAAAGTAAGGAAACAATTTATTTTATCTTTAAACAAATTCCACCAAGAGAGGTGCTTCTGTTGTTGAAGTAGAGCTTTCAATGGTAAGTAAATACTTACACTGTCCGTGTTTCGCTCCTTGTTTCGACTTCTTAACCGTAAACAATAAAAAAAGTATACTGAGAAAAATTGAAAGAGATCAAGAAAAACATAAAATACTTTTTTTAAAAAGTGTTATTATATTAATTAGTTTGGATAGTCATAAAATAAAATGTGTAATACATCTAGACCAAAATAATAAATGTGTGCGATAAAAAATATTTTTGGCGGCCCCCGAAAGGGAATAGTTGCTATTAGTTTTGTCCGTCCGTCCATCCGTCCCGTTTAGATCTCAGAAACTAGAAGAGAAAATGAAAATCGGGCATCATGATATTTTAGATCATTCAAAGTTTTGATGCAACGTCTACTTTTGACCGAAAGTGAACCATTTCAAATTTGAAAATTAAAAAAAAAATATACCACTTATAAATGAAAAAAAGTTAATCGAGGGAAAGGGGGGGGGGGGGGCTAAAGTTAAAAAAAAGGTCACAGACTTCTTCATTAATAACTTAAGTTTCATTCATATATTTTTGATTTAGTACAAAAAAAACTTGCATCTAAGGTTACAATGGAAAGTATCAATGGATCATTATAAAATATATCTTACAATTTTTAAATTAAAGAGAGCACTAGAGAAATGGGACACACCCTATCAAAGAGAGCACTAGAGAAATGGGACACACCATATCAAAGAGAGCACTACAAAAATGGGACACACCATATCAAAGAGAGCACTAAAGAAATGGGACACACCATATCAAAGAGAGCACTAGAGAAATGGGACACACCCTATCAAAGAGAGCACTAGAGAAATGGGACACACCCTATCAAAGACTTTCCTACAAATCTGCGGAAGAAAACTAAAAAAAAGGACGTTTGGTTCCACTTCCAAAATTATGTACACTAAAACCTGTCATCAAAGCAAATAGAGATGTTATACAAGACAAAGTCCACTCAAATCTGAAAGAAGCTAAAGCCACTGAGTAGTAGACAGCATGGATCTGTGTTGATGAATACTGAATTCAGCAACAGTGAGCTCTCGGACCGCCCAAAACATATAAGTACATCACAGAAAATAGCGAACAAATGCACAGATGGATGTAACAATTCTCCCAACTCTGGAAAAGAAACAAGCTCATTCTCTGCCTCGCGAGGATCTCAATATTGCACAGTCTTTCTTTCAATGGCGTTTTCAAGATGTTTCAAAACTAAACGTTTACCTAAATACATAGTTATCACTATTTCTTTGCTTTCTACACCGAATAGACCAAATACTTTTATTGAAAATCTCTAAAGACCAGTGAATAGTTCTATTTCAGAGAAATCAGATTGAATTCAATGACGTATTTGTTAATATTTTAATATTACCCGTACAAAAAAAAAACACAAACAAACATTTTTAAATAAATTAGAATATTACCTTACAACGACCATTAGTGCTAATGTCACGATAAAGGCCGATAATAATATAATCACTTCTGGATTATCTTCTGTTGTCAAATACAAATGGTCGTTAATTTCATCTATAATAAAATAAAAAAAGGTGTAACTTAGGTAATAAATGACTTTATTTATTTTTGCAACAATATTGTTAAAACACTGGAGGTAACGTGGATGGAGGTAATTGTGTGTAGAGTCTGCTGACATAAGTTATCCAGGCCAGAACTAGTCGGTACATCAAGCCTTAATGTCTGTCCAAAACTGTTAAAACACTGGAGGTAACGAGGATGGAGGTAATTGTGTGTAGAGTCTGCTGACGTAAGTTATCCAGGTCAGAACTAGTCGGTACATCAAGTCTTAATGTCAGTCCAAAACTGTTGAAACAAGTGCAAGCCCAGGACGAGGCTGAAAGGTATAAGGGAACAAGTGTTCATACGGCGGTACGGTTATCTACGGTGAAACATAAGTACAGTCAGTGATACGTATTGCTATTTAAACAGCTTTGGCTTTGATTTAATGTATTTTGCAGTGAGTTGTTATTCCATACAAGGGATACACGTTCCTTGAGACTTTAATTGTAAATAACTTAATGGTAACGTATGTACAAAGCTAACATTTATAGACAAGCAACTCCACTCGGTGGTTTTTCCTTCTCCTTGTTTACAAAAGCTCGTGACTTCTGCAAGTCGGCTAACTCCCAGGTACACAACACTTGATTGTGTGTAAGGGTTGACCACACATGCCGTATAGTAACCGTGTCACAAAAGTCTTGTATATACACTTCACGGCTATCCTCGTCAACTCTGTTAACAATTTGGGATAAGGGCTGGATGGGGTATATATAAATGCCAGAGACAGTGAAGTAGCTAGGGTATAAGATGCCCAGTGCGGCAGTCCCTTGTGGCACTTACCCAATCGTAAAAAAAATAAAACAGCGAAAAGTGTTTTTTTTCAACCTAATTAGTTTTTATTGTTAAAGTATTTCTAATGTGAAAAAAAGAAATCCAACGTAAAATCAAAATACTACAAATTTCTTAGCTGCTTTAATGCTGGCAAAATTGAAATCTATATTTTTTCCCAATAATTGTACCACAGACTGGTTTGAGATTATCTGTGACTTGAAGGGATTTTGTAGTCACTTGATCATCTCGTGCCAATTGCACGGTAAAAGCTTTCGGCCTAAAACTGACTTCGAATTGAAAACCTCAACCTTAGTTGCAATGTGTATTTTGTGGAGATCATTCAGAACATGAAGTGGTAGCTATATTTTGTGATGTTCAGATTTGAGTTTAAGTATTGCCTTTGTGGCTGGATTAACTAAGTTATATTTATTCAATAAACTTATTGTCTGCTATCAAGTATCTTTATTCAATGTATTTATTCGCATTGTGTCTGTTGTGTAAGGATTAAGCTCTAAGAGACACTCATGTCTATTAATACAATATAACTAAACTCTCATTAACTTTAGTTGTGTTTTAAATTGCCAAATTAGTAAGTCGCAAAGTTTTTCAGCGCTGATTGCCATTAAGACGGAAATAACTTTCCTCGCACAGAATCTCACAGACCACAATTGTCAGAAATATGAAAATAAAGACAATTTTAGAACTGAATTATCTAGCCAGGGTCTAGCCAACGTCTTTTTAAAATTAAAACTTAATATCTCAAGCAGGTTCTTGTTGCATATGTTCAAAGACTTCTGGAAAAAAATTATCTAGTTTTGTTAAAAAAATGAAAAAAAATATATTTCTCCCATTATCACAAAATATTGCAATAAATTTGTTTTGTATTTGTGTACGTATTTAATAGTTGGGAGCACATGTTCTCTCAAGAGAGACTTGAACTTGGATAGAAATTTCACAAATTCCTAGAAATGACCTAGATTTCGTTTGTGTCATTCTTCTTCTTTCTAACCTCTAGATCGAGATGAAACCAGCTTACAGAACATTTGAGTAACAAAATATGCCCAAGAAGAATGTGAGCGTGTAAAAATGCGTTGAATTCCGAGATGTAAACAAATCAAGTAAACTTGATTCAACCTGGTCAACAGCTTACGTTTAATTTAAGAAAGAACATAGGAGATTGACAAAAGTAGCAAAGGGAATTAACTTCTTGTAAACATTTCAAATGTAGTACTTTGTCTTTGTCTATTTATGTACAATGCGTTGATTATATTGAGAATTTTTTTCCTTACTACTTGATGCCCCGTGCGGCCCGAACTACTCGCGCATAGCTAGCTACGCCACTGGCCACATATGTCATTTCAATCTTGATGTTTGCATGGCACTGCATTGATACCGAGTATTATTATTTGTGGGTTAATGGTTTTTGCCCTGGTCAGTGCATTTCTTTTTTTTTTTTTTTAAATTTATTTATTATGTGATTTCATTTAAAATCTTGTCCCTATTGCTACCTTTATATATGTGATATATATGATCAATGAGAATAGAATAAACAGACTACTATATTTTTATTATTTTTATTTACTTTACATTCCCTACATTGTCAAAAAATTAAAATCCAGTACTGAGAGTGCGATTTTTTCTCATCCGAAGTAAAATTACATTTGACAAAAATTATGTGATTTTATTGATGCATTCAATTCTAGATTTTTTTTTATTTGCATTTGTTTTCTTTTCTAATTAAATGACTTACCTGTAGTAATTGAAAAAAAGATGTTTCTTTCAATAGTACAGACAGAGTATGCCAGTTTAAAGTTTGATCTGCATTTAATGTTTGTATTGTAGCCAATTATTTCTTTCCCAGATTTTAATAGCGTTCCAGTCTCCAAGTCTGACAGCTGTTGTTTACAACTATGAGCAAAATGTTCACGACACACAGAGACTATTGAAACTTGTGTATCATTGATTGAGACATCAGTCTGCTGAAAGTGAACCACTTGATCATTGACATACACTACAACCAGATCTGTTTTAGAACCTGCAAAATAAATTATTAAAAAATGCTTTAAAGTTTTGTAAAGTGACACCTCCATTCAAGCCCTCTCCTTTTTTTTCGTAATATTTCATATATTGTTTCCATATAAATTAAAATAAAATAAAAACTTTTAATTAACTAATTTTGTTGTTTTTGTTGTTTCATATGTTTTCATTGACAATGAATAGATTTACACAATTTCGAAACAAAATTAAAGTATCTACCCAGACATGCAGAATGAGGTGATACAAAACTTAAATTACAAAGCAAAATACTAACACATAAAGTATTGGACTTGTATCATCTAGTCTTTGTCACGAAGTGTTGCTTTATGTGCTAGTATGGAATGTTTTAAATATTAGGGACATGAAACTTCTTTTCAAAATTATTTTTTATATATAATTATTAAATTAAAATTGTTCAGTATGAAGATTTAGGTCGACTTATCCTAAAGAGGATCAACAAAGATAATTAATCCATTCTTGTTAATTTCTTTATTCACTCTTACAAATACTTGTATCTATAATGATTTTGTTTACTAATAAGTTATTTAAAATTTCAATGAAATAGCAACTAATACTGTTCGAAAAATCCGGACTAAATTTTCCTTAAGGTCTTACTATACTAATTTCTTCTCACCGTAAACTATTGGCAAATGTCTTATTTCGCTAAAAAAAGATGTCTCCATGTAAATCAATTCCGTCCTTACATCTGCCTCGCTGTTTACATTAAACGCAGTTATATTTAGAGTCAATTTAAACACTTTAGGGTCATCAGTTTTGAAACAGTTGAAGTAGCGAAAGACTTTATGACAGTCTTCTGGAACTTTCAAAAAAGAAAACTGAAATACACGTGAAATGAAGTTATAAAACAAATATAGAGGAGACCTGTACATATATAAAGTGTTGCATAATTATTGTTTTGTTGTTAGGCCGACTGACGATATGATACGACTGGATATGGATTAATAAATGCTATTATTATTATGTTGTTAATATTCCTATTTATATAATGAATTCATTGTTATGAATAAAGAATACAAATGTGATCCTGGACTTACTTATATTACTGAGTGATTATCTATTTAGTGATTTCATACGTTTGACAATCAAAGTCTTAAGTAAAAAACTTTTCCATTTGATTAAAAGCCAAAAGGTACCAGATGTACTATTCGTTGCACTCCGTTTCTTTCTTTATTTTTATACTATTAACAGTCAACAAAGTGTAAAACTGGTGTGTGGTTTAATGGGGAAAAAACTGCTTGCATAGTTAATTTTATTTTTTTAAAGCCGTTACATTAGATCTCAATTTTGTAACATCTAAAATATTATAGGCTTTTTTTTTTTTTGCACTCTAAATTGGTTGGACGGATACACAGACCACACAAAAAACTGTTTTTTTTTCTTTCGTGGGCAGCACAAAATGTACACTTTGCTTCATCAAGATAAAAGGCTATTGATATACTGTGTACAAGATTTAAAAAAAAAAACATTAAAGTCATTGCTATAGAAGAATAGCGAATTATTTAAAAAATACAAACGAAACAAATATTAAATGTGTCCTGATCTCGTACAATTTGAAAACTTGTATCAGTTTTTCTTTTGATTTCAACGTAGACAATTGATGGTGACGGAATGTTTCCATTGAAATCCACTTTGCCATACATCAGAATTCTATCATTCTCTTCCACAAGACTGATGTTACAGTTCTTTGTTTGATTGTAGGGAAAGAGTTGAATGTGTTGACAGAATACAACTGTTTGAGAATTAAAGAGAAGTTGCATTTAAATTTTATTTTATACTCTCACTCTTAGGTTTATCAATTCTTTATCAATACTTTGACATTCAATTCAACTTTAAACACGTACCTTGTACAAGACATTGAGTAATAAAGATGAAATGGATCTTTGGTAGCATTGTGTACAGACTTATTTTCTTTCTAGGCCGGACTTACAACAGTGCAGACAGTGTGGCGCTGACAAGAGCCTGACCCTCAGAAAGTGTAGAACGAGGCCTATAGAGTCAAACACGAAAAAAAACTAAAAATTCATAGAAAACAAAAAAAACACTTTTTGCAACGTAGTTAAAACAAAAAGCGTCGAATGTTCTAATGTTGGTCTTTTACAGTCGTAGAACGACTAGGGTTCATTTCGAACACTTTAACATGTTACTGTGGAGCCTTATTTTGGAGAGACATTCCCGTCCACAAATATTGCAGGTTAAGTTGAATTTCGCTTAGGTGGTAGAGGAGCTAGACATTTTTCGCATTGTACGCTTTCCTTCCTGACCTGAGGCCCATGTTTTTTCTCTTTCTGTAGCTTTTTTGGTCTTAGTATTGGTGGATGTAATAAAACGGGAACTCAAAACATTGAACATTGCTATCGAATCTTGGGAAGGCATAGCCCATAGAATGTAATATTGCGCTTAAAGATTATGTACAACCCAATTACTCTCCCATTCCATAAGCAGGCTCCGTCTTCCGTTCGACACCAACATTTTGATAGATCCACATGAAGACAAGCTTAAAAAAAGTGTCCTGATAACAGATGGCATAAACACTAATGTATCACTACAGAAATTGCAAAGGGAAAAGATCGTCGCTCGATACGTAAGATGCCACAGGAAATGTCTTGTGATCTTTTCAGAAAAAAAAAACAACTTGGTAAAAATTTCAATCAACTTAAGTTAAAACATAAAAGTAAAATTGATCACTTTTGGAAAAGAAAAAAGTAACCTTTACATCAAAACTTTGAAAGATAAAAAATGCCATGATGTCGTACTTGCATTTTGTCTTCTAGTTTCTGATATCTAAAAGGGAAGGACCGACAGACAGACCACAGAATACTAATAGCATGTATTCCCTTTTCGTAGACCACTAAAATTTAAATATATGATTAATACTTATATTTGATCCCAAGACAGTGGCGTTATTCAGGGAGCTAAGGTGCTGGCCAGATGACACTCGTGTGACACCCAAGTTGGAAAAAGTATATTTTGGTAAAGCAGACCCATCCGAAAAAAAAAATTCTATTGTTAAATACCCAAACATGTCTAGGTACACCTAGAATAGTAATCTTAAATATATATTAGATGCTATAAGATATATATATATATATATATGTGTGTGTGTCTGCAATATGCATTTTTTATGTTATGTGTCTGTGTCTGAAATATGTATGTTTTTCTAACATTGTATGTTTGTTTGATGTGCGTTTGTATATTGGAAGTGTGTATCTGTGCTTGACGTGTATGTCTTGCGTATGTTTGTGTGTCGGATATACTGGCGGACCTAGGGGGTGGAGGGCTATTGGCGTGATAGCCTCCCCTCACTAGGCCGACTCCTTTGAGGAGGGTGAACTTATTTTAGGTAAGAAATAACACAATTTATATGCGAACTTATTTTTTTTTACCTATGTTAATAATAAACACTAATTATTTATATCTCAAACCTTTTTCTTAGTAGACATCACAGCTTGTTAACATAATCAATAAAATATCTATGTGATTAAAACTTGTGTTTGATATTTTAACCTATCGGTACCATCTCCACCCTACCCATTCCACCAAACATCGATACTGTCTTTCCGAATGACTATTAAATCACGATTCAATCTCTAACAAACTAATTTCAAAAATATTTACTTTCAAATTTTTGTTTTACAACGACCTTCGTTCTAACGTTTTTACTTTCCAACAATCTATATCGAACTTTTTTTAAAGCAGGCACAAGTCACACGCCCTCATAAAGAGAATAACAACCCTTATTTGTTTTGTGTGATCTCAAATGAAAAAATATATATTGAAAGTAGTTTTTAGACCTTTCAAAGTTCAGATACAACTGCTACTTTTTTTTTATTTCTGAAAGCGAAAACTTTATTGTTAAAATAAACAATACAAGCATTTTGCATAAAAATACACAAAAGGTTTAAAGTATTCACAATAAATAATATTAAAAAAAAAAAAAAAAAACATTGGAGACAATAAAGTTAGTTGTTTGTGTGTTAGGCATTTGTAAAACATGTTGATATAAAAAATGTTTTCAAAAAGTATTACTCAATTCACAATGTTCATAGAGTGTGTAATTTCTTTTTTTTTTTTTGTATTGAATAGAGGGTTATAAAATCAAAATCTTCCTTAATTGTGCTCTTGGAATTAGGGGACTGTCAATTGCTTTTTTTTTGTTTTGTTTTTAGAAGAGAGGGATTTAACTGCAAAAATACCTGGTAGGGGGTTTTAACTCAAATACCACTGGTAGGGGGGTTTTAAACTCAAAAACTCTGGTAGGGGTTTTAAAACATCTAACTCCGCTGGTAGGATTTTTAAAACTAATATATATATATATATATATATATATATATATATATATATATATATATATATATATATATATATATTGTTACGTATTTCTGAATCTTCTGGCTAGATGTATTAGTAGGCACACACAAAAAAAACACTGCAAAGACTTTGACAACAGAACTTTCAGCTTCATATAACTTTATTGACTATTAACTCTAACAATTCGTCACTGTGACATGTAGCGTAGAAGACTGTACAATATCTGTCAGTTTACAATTAGCTATACTTCGTTGTAATTCATCTCTTCTCATCGAGCCGTATTCCACAGAACAGACCAACGACACACTTCTCAGTGTCGCTCCAGGTCTTCCAAAGCTAAACCAAGTCGTTCTCAAGTCTACCGAATCAGAGCCGCACACGTCTTACTTCGTCTGTATCGACTGTAACGGCTCACTCACGACTGACTTTCACATTAACTCTCTGGCTTATATAGGGTCCCCAATCGCTCCTCCAAAGTTGCACAAACACTTATGTATCATCTAGAACAACACATGAGGAAATGACACATTCTGTCTTTATTTATACATGTAGATTCCAGAGAACACCCGCTGCAGTGTCATCAAGCCGCGGTCATACGTTGATCTCTACCTATTACTGTTCATTTGTATATATATATATATATATACATACATACAAGAGCTCGCTTATAATTATACAAATAAACAATGTTATTTTGTAATAGTATTGACACTCATTTTAAATTTGTGTAACAATCAATGAAAGTAGGTAATTAGCTCACTGTATACGTTTAACAAAAAGAACAAACTAAGGATAGTGTTTAGAGCGAAAAGTTTAGAGAAAATTAATGGGCAACTGACCCTAGTGACGCCACTGCCTCACAATGATTTGTTAACTCCTGATAAAACAAATTAACGAAAAATTAAACTCTATGACTAAATGACAAGGTCCTCAGGCTTGCAGAGATTTTCCTTCATGGAACAGTATCAGGAATCGAAAGAAAAAGAAGACTAAGACTGGAAAGACCACACAAAAGAATGAACAGGCCTGTTATTGGAAGAAATTCTAACAAGGCAAACGAGAGGAATTGAGAAAGACGATCAACAGATACGGTTGTGGGTGGGATGTTACACCTACACTCAGGTCTCCGTCAAGATCTATGGAACTTTTGTGACAAGTTTAATCCAGATTGGCCAAACGGTTTTGATTTTTATTCGGGACATACATAAATAAATACATACTATTAAATCACGATCCGTTCTCTAACAAACTAATTTCCAAAATATTTACTTTCTAAACTTTTTTGTTTACAACAACCTTCTTAATAACGTTCTACTTTCCAACAATCTATATCCATTTTGTTAAGCAGACACAAGTGACACAAACGCCCTCTAAAAGAGAATAACCCCTATTAGTTTTGTGTAATCTCAAATGGTAAAATGTATATTAAAAGTGCGATATATGGTATTTTAGACCTTTCAAGTTCAGATACAACTGCTACTTTTTTTTTATTTCTGAAAGCGAAAACTTTAAAGTTAAAATAAAATATACAAGAATTTTGCATAAAAATACACAAAGTTTTGAAATATTCACTATAGATAGTAAAATAACAAAACATTGGAGACAATAAAGTTTGTTTTTTTGTGTTAGACATTTTTAAAACATGTTTACGTAAAAAAAAATGTTTAAAAAAATTATTTACTAAGTTAACAATGTTCTGCCATCCAAGCTATTTATTTTCTTAATAGAATATTTACTTTTGTTTTAAAAAAGAAAAAAAAAATTAGTTTGCATATATGTTGAATCTAATTTAAAACGCCAATGGAAACTATGTAATTGTACTAATACTTACATTAGACACGTGCAACCCTGCTCCACTAAATCGCCCCATATTATAAAGACGTGGGCAGTATATTTATCATCTTAACATGAGATACGTGTACTGCAATCAATTAGGCCAGGTTCTAATTGAGCTTTATCTTCATAGCTAACAATATTAAAATGACTGTATCATCTGATATTATCTCGCTCGTCAGATTAACAATACAAACGTATTAAAATAAACTTATTGTTGTGAATAGTCTGTAGGTTCTGATATAGTTATAGTCTCTAATATTCTTGCTGAAAATATTGAAACCACTTCAAGGACCAAGTTTGAGTTTGTGTTTCCATCGTAATTTTATATCTCCCCCTTCCTCATAACAATGTCACAATAACTATGTCAAGTATATGACGTACAACTAACTACAAATGAGATCCCGTGCTATATAAATTCGTTGTAAAATGAGTTAGATGTTTCGGATATTCCTTCAGACTTGAATAAGTTAGGGAGATGGTTAAACTGTGACCTGATTCTTGGAAGTTAATAAAAGTAGGGAAAGTTCCGGCCGGAATAAACAATGTAAAGCGCTGAAGTAAATTAATTGCCATAGACAGCTTGCAATGCTAGTATATATAAAGGGTGCCCCGGATAGTAGCTCCGGTTCCGGCCGAATATTAAACAATACTATCAGTAAACCCCAGTATGTATAAATATAGATTTCCATGTGTAAGTCTCATTTGAAGAGATATCTTTGTTTTTATAGGTATGGGCAATGAGTACGACCTGACAGTCAACACTATTTCTGTCACATCATCAAAACTAACTATATCACTGACAATCAACAATATTTCTGTCACATCCTCGAAACTCACTATTTCACTGACAAACAACAACGTCAGCTTTTATTTTCATGTGATTTCTAGACATTCTATTTACTTTCACATTAAGTGTATTCATAAACAATGACTTAATGGAAATCCAACAACGTACTCATACACAATTTTACTTGAATAGCGACGACAAAGACATACTTTGGAGTATCCGCATTTGTAATCAAACATTACAAAGCGGATCATTTACAATTCAGAAAGGTGAGTTAGTAAAGAGTTAGACGGAAAGTTGGCAGCTTCAATAGCATTCTTTTTTTTTCAGGGCATATTTCTTCAGCTAGCATTTTTTTGTATGCATTCCCGGTCGAAAAATAGTTTCATGATTCTATTTACAATTGAACTAATCTATAGGTGGCTGAGTGCTGTGACAAGTCCAAAAAAGCCCGTGGAGTCTGGGAGCGCATGAGGCGCCCTGACCGCACTTCCCCGTGGTGGAGGCTGTCCAGGCCTGTGCAAGCTATTATACCACAGTGCATGACAGGCCACTGTCCTGTTTGCTAATATTTCTCGCGGCTATGACCAAATTTTGATTCACGGTGCCCCCGCTGCGGAGAAGAAGAGGAAACCGTGCCTCATATTCTGTTTGACTGCCCCAGACTTGCTGATCTCCGTCTTGACAGGTCTGGAAAACCCAAATTTCTCGACCTGTATGGCGACATTTATGCACTACGCAAGACTACAGGGTTTCTGTCCAGGGCTTTTGCAAGAGAGGATTTAAGCCTCTCAAGCCCTCTTTCTAATGGAGTTTGATGATGATGATGGTGATAGGAGGCTGTCTATTCGTGCGGTATGCGTACTTGACCTTTATTAGGACTTCTCAACGTCCTCGGGTTCTTACCCTGCCCGCTGCCATCCTATTTCACACACTGGCAGGTTTGGACTATGATATAAATTATCTTTAACTCTAAAGAAACATCTGAAGCATGTAAAACATTTTACAAGTAATAGTTATGGTCGAGTAATTTTCTTGTCTCATTGGTAAATATTAATATTTATTTATTAATACTAATCCTCCACTCTAAGTGTACTCAAACAATCATGTCTCAAGTCAAGAATACCGCCTCATTTGTTTATGTATTTGGATTCATGAAGTTCTGCTATGTCATGTACTTTCAAACGAGCCACTCTTTCTTTATAAAACAAATATGCAGGTTTTTTAATAGCTACCTTTTCGTTTTCAAACTTCCTTTTTTTGTTGAGACAAAGTTTTTTCTACTTAATGACGACGTTTCGGTGGCCCTAAAAACTCATCTGATTAGCTCGAAAAACTTATAAAAAATTTTCCTTTACTTTTGTCTATTCTTTAGTCTTTTAGACCGTTGGGGCACCAAGCCAGACACGTCGACCATCTTTCTCCATTTCTCCCTGTCTCTTGCCTTGTTTAGAACCTCTTAAAATGACAGGCCCGTCTATTCCTTCCATCGCTTTCTCTGACTCTTCTTCTTTTTCATGGTACTGTTCCCTAAAGGAAGATCTTTGCAAGCCCCAAAAATCTTGTAATATGGCCATAGATAGCAGGTCATTATAGGGTACGATCGCTGCAGTGACCCTGTTTCTAATCTCTTAGTTTGTGATGCGGTCTCTCAATGTGATACCTATATTCTTATGTAGCATCTTAATTCCATTTCCTCTCTAGCTCTGCAGTCAGCGTCATACTCGATCGAAAGCTTTTTTGAAACCATAAAAAAATTAAAACTATTCTCTTGGTGTTGGAGATATTTTTCGCAGAGTGTTCTGAGGTTTAAGATTTGTTCTGTTGTGCTGGACCTTGTCTGAAACCAGCTTGTTCTTCTATGATTTTGTCTGCTATCAGTTTTAGTCGGTTTACTATGATTTTAACAGTGCTTTAGCGGGATGGCTTATGAGGCTAAGTGTGATAATTTTGACAGATTTGTAAATTGCCTTTCTTTGGAAGGGTGTTGATAACCTCATGGCACAGTCCTAATGGAGAACACCAATACCAGCTCGTCTATATTATGGTGCAAAAGCGTTTTAAGGCAAGCATCCATACAGCTAAAACAAGACGTTTTTCTGGAGCTGACATTGGAAGCGACCATAACCTTATTATTATGACCTTGAAATTACACCTAAAAAAGATAGCAAAACCTACTAGGATAAAATTTGACCTGAATAAGCTGTAAGACTCCCAAATAGCTGCCATATTCTAGACAAAAATAGGAGGACGCTTTGCAACCCTCAATATCTTGGATTCCAATGACCTAGATATCGACACACAAGTCAATATGCTAATCACAGCAGTCACAGAAACTGCCCTGGAAATAGTAAGAAAGCTCCGCCCGCCCCAAAAAACACTAGGTAACAGAGGATATACTCCAAGAGATACTAAATGTCCTGGCAGTGTCCAATAAAGACGACTATCCGATTCTTCGCTCGGAAGTAGCATTAGCAGTAAAAGTCCTGAAAAAGGGAAAATCGGCCGGAGTTGACAACATTCCTGGCGAACTTAAAAAGGCGGGACGAGAAACCATGGTAATAATAATAATACTAATTTTATATATAAAGCGCTGTTAACAAACAAAATGTAGGCTCAAGGCGCTGTAGCAACATTACAAACACAAACACGACAGCTACAATGACAGTTATTCTAAAAAGTTTTAAACAGATAGGTCTTAATGTTCTTCTTAAAAGTGGTGTAGCATGTTGTCTGTCTGAGATCAATGGGGAGTGAGTTCCAAGCCTTTGGTCCGTGAAATGAATAAGCCCGCAGACCGTAGCTTTTGAGGGAGAAACATGGCACTACTAAAAGCTTTAAGTCCATTGAGCGCAGGGCTCTCTGGGAGACATATGGAGTAATCAGTTCGCTAAGGTCCAAGGGCATCTCGTTGTTATATATACACTGATGACAAAGTGCGGTGACCTTGTAATCGATTCTCGCTTTCACGGGAAGCCAATGGAGCGTGCGCAAGAGCGTAGTAGCAGAATCTTGTCTAGTTTTTTTAAGGACTATTCGAGCGGCGTTGTTCTGTATACGATGCAGCTTGGCTATTTTGTCATCAAGTATACCTGCTAGCACGGCGTTGCAGTAGTCAGGGCGGGAGAGTATGAATGCCACAGCTAGCGTTTTTTTTTTACTTCTTTGTTAAATATGGTCGGATCTGGCCTAATCTGCGCAGCTGCAGATAAAGACCTTTGCAGAGCTGACTTATGTGTGGGTCGAAAGACAGTGTTGAGTCGAAGAAAACTCCAAGATTCCGCACTACATAGACAAAAGAAACATGGCAGTTCGTGATAAAGAGAGAATCTGTGCTTTCAACTTTTGCGACATTGTTCCTAGTGCCAATCTTAATTATTTCTGTCTTGTCTTCGTTCATCTTGAGTTTATTTTCAACCATCTAATCGCTCAACCTTGCAACGTTACTACTGATTTTCTCTGCAAGATGCGACACCTCTGAGGGTACTGATGAATCGTATAACTGTGAGTCATCGGCAAAGAAATGGTATAAGATACCGGTTGGCCGTATGACACCGCCGGGTGGATATGTGTACATAGTAAACAGTACTGGGCCTAGAACTGATCCTTGGGGTACTCCGTACTTCAAAAGTAAGCTTGTTGATTCCGTTCCGCTAACAACGACACTTTGGGTGCGTTCCGTCAGGTAGGATCCAAAATTAATAAAGGACTCTTACATGATGAGATCCAAAAGTATCAGAAGGTAAGAGAGAAGAAGGATCAGCGTTAAAACCGGGGGGGGGGGGGGGTGTCTGAAAAAAATAGGGTAAAGTTTTACTTAGCGACGATGACGTAAGGTTGGTTAAAAAACAAGAACGCTCTGAGGGACGCTACAAAGAAGACGTTTCGTGGAGAGCAGTACAATAGATATACGGATTTACGGACATTACTGACATCGGACGATTCCCTTCTGATTATTAAATACACATGTAGAACAACATCAGCGTCGACTACATATTTTGATTGTTTCGGCCTTTCGCCGGTGTTACTGAAGTAGTTCGAGTTCAGTGTTACTTCTAGTCAGACGTAGATCTACACTAGAATCAACACCGCGCGGAAACCTTAACAAAAAGCTTATATCAACTCACTCTGTCTGCCTGGTAAAATGTTTTGTACACTTTATTTCTCACATATGTTTCTAATCGCACACAATTATTATTAATATTAGTCTAGAAAAATCTAGATCTATTGCAAGTTGGATTACAACAAAACAAAGGACCCCATTCACCAATTGTAAACAAACAACATTTAGCCACGTGGTGCTCTATCTCTTTTATATAATTTACGATCTCATGTTTAACTCATAATGGTAGTCACGTGACAGTTTTTCCCGTTGTTTTATCAATAAGATCACGTGACTAAATGTTGTTTGTTTACGATTGATGAATGAGGTCCATTGATACAATTATTCTAAATATAAGCTTTATTTTTTAAAGTGCTATATTTTTTTTTCTTTTGCTTGTTATGTGAAACTTTCCCACTCCAACATGAATTTAAAGGTCAATGTCATCATCTTCCTTATTTCCCGCGTTTAGCACAGGTTAAACACGTGTCTAGTCTACAGGGTATTAAGGTCAACGTCTTCTCCCTTTTTTTAGTGCCCTCCGAAAGGGGAAACGACGCTATTAGTTTGATGTGGTTTGTCTATCCTTCCGTCCGACTGTCCGTCCGTAAAATAAAAAAGATATTGAAACTCCGACATCATGATATTTTACTCCATTCAAAGTTCTGAGGCAACATCTACTTTTTTTTTTCTAAAATCGAAAATTTAATTTTTAAAATCAACTATTCAAGCAGTTTTTTTCATTAAAAAATACACCAATTTTACAACTATTCACTATTAATAGTAACAAACACATGAGCCAAATAGTACATGTACACATGTCCTACCATATTTTTTACAATTTTATGCAAACGGCTTTAGATTTTTGTAAAATATTAATATTTGTTTACAAATTTAATGCTACGTTAGATAATTTCTGTCATACTAACTATTACATTTACAAAAAAAAATCTATTTCAAACCTGAATGACTAAGTAGTTCTTTTTATGATCACGTCAACTGCAGAGACTGGGACACTGAACGAAAGGATTTTTTTGTTTTTAAGGAAAGGATTTTGTTCCCTTGAGACTTTGACTAAGAGATTGACTCTTTACAAAACAATGAGATCAATAAGATAATCATAAAATACAATGAGATCAATTAGAAAATTATTATATGACACCAGTTAGACCACGTTCACATTTAGCTTCACCTTTACTTTCACCTATTCATTGGTCTGCTGGACCATTGGGACACCACACAGGATCTGTCAACTTACTTTTACCAATCTTCTCTGTCATTAGCTTTTGATAGAATTTCATTCTGATATTCTTTCTGAAAATATTAAAATCTGCCTTTTTACCTGCCTGGGTAGACCACTTTGGGTGCTGATATTGAGTTTGTGTTTCCATACCAACTGTCTTTGTAACCTTGTTTAAAATAACTTTGTAATTGTTACACTTTTTGAAATGACCATACACATTGCTCCCTCAGTCCTCAATGTTTCATCTAGACTCGGTCAGCTCATTGTCTCTTCTAACACATAGTTTTTCCAAAGTGTCTCAGCCTACGCGAATCCCAAGGGATGCAGAAAGAGTTTGAACGGAATGCGCGTTGCATTGCATGATTTATGAAGTTTTAAAATACTTATTTATTTTGTTCAGTTAATACATTACATTAAAAGTCAATAACTTTTCAAGCACATTGTATTTGATGTATTACAAACTAAAACACCGAATATAGAAAGAAGAATGTGAAAATGAGAATGTAGAGATGAAAATATGGAGATAAGAATATTAATAGGAGAATGTGAATATAATAATGTGGAGATAAAACGGTGAAGATAAGACAGTTAATGTGAGAATGTGAAGAAATGTGGAGATAAGATCGTGGAGAAAAATTACAGCTGCACCTGCAAAAAAATGAAACAACTTGAAAAGACAAAGGCATAACCCTCGACACTAAATTCAGACCGATGCGCTCCCTGGTCACTGCCACATTCTTATGTGTGTGAATCTTGGATGATGACTGTGGAACTAGAGAGAAAGATTCTAGCAATGAAATTTTGATGATATATATTTAATATATGAGGTTCTTAGACATCCCATACAAAGTCAGCATAACAAAGGAACAGATAAGAATTAAGATCACAACGGAGATTGGACCCCAAAACGACCTGCTAACAAATGTCAAAAACCTCAAACTAAAACTTAATGACCAAATCACAAGGCCTCATTTCTTGCAAAGATCTTCCTTCATGAAACAGCACCAGAATAAAGAAGAAGAGGCAGACGGATGGGACTCTGAGAGGACAACGTAAATGAATGGTCGGGCCTGTCATTGAAAGAGATTCTAGCCAAGGCATAAGATAGAGAGGAATGGAGAAAGATGGTCGACAGATCATGTGTGGTATCCCAACGGTTCAACAGTCTAGGGCACGTGGAGTGCTTGGTCTCTTCAATTATTAATTTCTGTACTGCTTCTCTTAGTTCAGCACAAAACTAAAACATGAATATGTTCAGAGGGAATACATGTCATGTGTTCGTGTGTGTGTGTTTATGCGCATGTGTATGATGCTCCTATACGATCCAATGTTTCAAGTCAAGCCGCTATGTTGTCACGTGTATTTTGGGTCGTGTTTGTTTTATTATCATGTGCTCTAGCTTCAGATTTGAGTAGAGGCATATGAGTTTCACTTGCGTGGCTAGTATTTAGTAACTAGCTGTGTTGTTTTTCATTAAACTCTAAAAAAAAAAGGTGACTAGTCACGCTCTATTGGTTCACATAACACTTAACTCAATCTTTCTCATACTGTATCCGGGGACCTCAAGAATCGGCATAACGAAAGGATTTCCATACAACATGAAAACTGTATGCAATTTAAAATGAATTCTTTTCTAGAAGCCAGTTTATTTAATAGGATAATTTCAGCAACAATCGATTCGCTCCTCACTACTTGATATATATCTATATATAAATATTTAAAAATGCTCCGCGACAGAGATGTCTTACTTAGCACGAAGATGATCTTTAAAAAAATCACGCCCATTACAGACGTGCGTGTGCTATATATACCTACTTTTTACCTAGAATGTTCCTCGAATAATACTATTAACTAGGGCTGACTCTTTATTACTAGGTTATTTTTTTTACTGAGATGAATAGTGCGTTCTAAAAGGAAACTCATTAATATTGACCTTTTTTATATTCTTTCTTCTTAGTACGAAAAAATGGTGTAAAAACTAGGAGAATGATTTCTGAAGCTGTTAACACCACAATACGCTGAGCGCCGGGACCCGGCCTCGAAATCAGACCGCTTGCCGGCTTGAGCAGAAACCCGCCGAGTGTTCAATTCTATCTCCAGAAAGAACTTTATACAACGCTTAAAATTATGTAGGCAACATTATAAAAAAAAAACACCAAAGACAACGGACTCGTTTTAGTAAAATTTCATTAGGCCCTATGTAATTTTGGATTCTAAATATAGCGTTAAATTAGTAAAAATGAAAAGTGAAACTTATTGCGTTTTACTTATGACCAACTTTGTTCTCACGGACCTACTGCGGGAGCCTATATCACTACTTTAGGTCCCCAGCTTTTAAGGGAGGCTCGAACGTAAATTTTATCATGTACGGGTCGCCACCAGGAAATGCCTTAACCTGTTTTAGGCCTATTTTAAGTCAAAGTATAATGACATGTACTTAGGATTATTTATTTTATATCAATTGAAAAAAAATATTCAACGCGGAGTTGCTTTATTTTAACCTAGAGGTATGTTGGATAAATTTGTAGGCACTTCCGAATCCAGCGTATGTTAGATGATTGTGGACAGAATGCACATCTCTCCAAAATACAATCGTGATATCATTAGTTTACGAAACGTTGAAAACGGCCCACCGTCAAAGTCTTTTGTGTGTTCGAGTCACTACATTCTGAAACTATCGGGTCCATTTAGGAATAGATCACTACAAACGACAGTCAAGGTACAACAGGAAGTCAATGATGACAGGAATATTACTTCTGAAAGGACACGAATAGAATGCTCTCTAAAAGACAACAACAATAGATGCAACGCTTTAAAGAATGCATGATTTTGACAAGCAGCCTAAGCAATCCTTTATAGAATGAATTATTATCAGCAATGTCTCGCTTTGAAAGGATCCATAAATAGGTTTACACACTCACACACATTATGGTATTTTTACCAATTAAGACAGGCAATTTCAAAATTTGAGTAAAATAGAAAATAAAACCTTTGAAATGGTGTAAGAGAGAAACATAGGGAGAGAGAGATAGAGAGAGAGAGAGAGGGAGCTTGGTCTTGGGCTGTCTCCTCCAACATACTTTGGTCGATTAACACATGGGTATATATAAGACATATATTTTCTGTGTTGGAGATACATCTTTAACTTGTAGAAATAACACTTGGTTTTACGAATTTTGTTATAGATACAGAGAGAAGATATCTCTTGGCAGATCAAAGTGGCAACTTAACAGCCCTGGAAATGGTGGGAGATTCTACCACATTGAATCTCAGCTGTAGGGCAGTATATATGGAACCAAAGTTACCTGTAGCGACATGATTCTATAGTTTCCAAAATAAAATAAGTACTCATTTATAAGTAACATCTTCTTTACTTCTCTTGACTAATTAGCTCCACTACAAAGTTGACCCTTCGTTCTTCTTGCTAAATGGATATTCGCACTTGTGAGTGGAGTTAATGTTCTGAAATCTAATATTTCAGGTCCAATCGATCAATACAAAAACTAGGCATTATAAATATACTTATTTATGGCTGTGTAACGCCGAACTTTCGTAAAAGGGAAATAACTGCTTTTTTTTACAGCAACTCTTCCCCCCTCCTGCCTTTTCCTCATTTCTTTTTTCCTTCTCTCTAAAATAAAATCTTTGCTTTGCATTTGCTTCCTCCAATAGGACAATTCGTTTGAGACCTCTTGTCACTAGGCGCGACTGTTTCAACTGGTCGTTGTGTAAGTTATATGACAACATTAGAAAAACAACCGTAGGCGGTAAAAAAAAAAAGCTGCCGACTACGCTTTGTAGGCGCGGTGGCTGAGTGGTAAAGCCTGCCTTCCGAACAGTGGTCCGGGGGTTCGAATCCAGCTGAAGGCTGGAATTTTAAATTTCGGAATTTTCGTGTGCCTCTGAGTCCAACCAGCTCTAATGGGCACCTTACATTAGTTGGGGAAAAGTAAAGGCGGTTGGTTGTTGTGCTGGTCTCATGACACCCTAGTTAACCGTAGGCCTCAGAAACAGATGACCTTTACATCATCTGCCCCATAGACTACAGGGTCTGAAAGAGGAAGTTTACTATGCTTTCTGCCCAAAATAAAGCAGCAATTATACATAAAACACTGAACCATAATCTTCAAATACAAAAACAAATTTAATAAAATACTCAGAATGACACAGAGATAAAGGCACATTCCTCGTCCTATACGCAAGGACAAATTTGTATAAATGCTCATTCTTCCCTAGCGCTATTAGAGCATGGAATGGGATGCCTAAGCTAGCCAGGATAACCAGTGACTTGGCAGAATGTAAGTCATTGTTTAATATGCATGACTGAATGCATGACGCTAGGACGTGATCATGTTATTTGTTTTAAGTAACGTCTGTATTATATAACATAAGATAAGTACCCAGGTCATCCTGCCTCTTTTGGAACCAGGTCTCCTGGTCACGTGACAATAAAATAAATAAATAAAATAAAACAACGTGTACACACACTCGTATGTGTGGATGTGTAGCAGAACAACTGGTCTAATACAGTCCGTCCTGACTTTGGAATGTTGACTCCAACTGACCTCTTATCCTTGGCTTAAAAACAAACAACGATTCTTAGCATACATATAGGATGGCTGCCTGGTCGCGCGCTATCCGCGCTAGACTGTTGTTCGGACTTGTCGATGGTCGCAGGTTCATACACTGCTAGCTCCCATCCCCCATCGTCTTGCGAGAGGTTAGGACTAGGAAGTAAATTATTTTCAATTCTGGAGGAACATCCGAAGCAGAGAGTTTTATACAATTATAAATAATAAACAATTAGTTAAAAAAAAAAGACAAGCATGGAAACGAACAGAAGACTTTGAATCAAAGGAAATTTAAAGAAGATAATAGTTCAGTCATTGAATGGAGGTGAGCTATAGAGAGTCAGAGAGAGAGGGGGGGGGAACTGGAAAGATTGCAAAATTTGTTATCATCGGGTGGCTATGCTCTTAGCTTTGTTATCTCGTTCATATGTGTTTTTATTATAAACTTATTCATTTATTGAATGAAATAGAGGCATGTCACTCAAGGTCGAGACTCTCACTCTTTCCATGTAACCATTGCGCCCAATAAGTATATATAGGCTTGTATGCAAATACAACGTACGAGGTGTTAGTAAATGTGTAGAACATCGCAGAAGATCTTTTCATAGCAATGACAGAGCAAGCACTTATGTATGCCTTACGGCAACTCTACACATGTGTCGTTAGGTGAGTTTATAGCTCAAGAAAACAAAAGATTGGTGTTGAACCCCAATACAAGAGCTAATTACTACATTGATAGATAGGTGCAAAACAAAGAAATGTAAACGATTCTATTTGAAACAACATTAGTTGTTTATGAATTTTTATAATGCTCATAATTGCCATTACAATTTTGTTTTACAAATATTTATCGAATGTTCCTTAGAATTAAAAATGTATTACATCCTATCCCTAAATTCTCTCATTGCGGCGGGCGACACGGACCACCTAGGTGACAGTACGAAGTTTACGCGACCAGAAAAATGTTTTGCTTATTATTCTTTAAAGAGATGCTTAGTGAAACAGTAGACCTATTCAGAATACGCTGCCTGATTTATCTGTAGCATTTTACGTCTCGATAGGTAGTGTTCCCCCTTTGCCAATCCTTAATACACAGCTGCGGTCACAAGTTCACAAGTTGAGCATCTGTAGTCACCAGACGCTAGAGCACTTTCACCCTTTTTTCTACAAGGTGTATAAAAACAGCAATCTATTCACCAGAGTATAATACATCTTTTGTTCCCTTGTCTATTCACCAGAGTATAATACATCTTTTGTTCCCTTGTCTATTCACCAGAGTATAATACATCTTTTGTTCCCTTGTCTATTCACCAGAGTATAATACATCTTTTGTTCCCTTGTCTATTCACCAGAGTATAATACATCCTTTGTTCCCTTGTCTATTCATCAGAGTATAATACATCTTTTGTTCCCTTGTCTATTTACCAAAGTATAATACATCTTTTGTTCCCTTGTCTATTCACCAGAGTATAATACATCTTTTGTTCCCTTGTCTATTAACGAAGGCAGGGAATTGCAGTGTGCAGGGTTTGAGCCTGAGAGGATCAAGGCAATATCAAGTGCAAACCACACTACCAGGATTGTAATCGGAAATCCCTTACCAAACTTGCAATATTGTCAATGCATGATGTCAATGTTTTCTTTCAGCTATTTAACTAAAATAGAGAAAAAATGACTACAACTAGATGACTGATACATCTACAAGTTTATGAAGATGAACAGTCTTGAGAAGAAAAAATGATGTGTATTTAGGCTGCATACATTTTTAAATAAAATTTAAGTTTGAATTCAACCAATGAAATATTTTCAAACCTACATTATATACAAATTAGCTTAACTAATATTCTTCATGTCTATTCAAAGTCAAATTTACTGGGATTCAAATTCAGGACCCTAGGTTCGGAAGCCAAGTGCTTATCCACTCAACCACCGCGCGTCATCAATTCTTCTGTGCTTGGGGTTATGCTAATCATATAGATCGATGTTTCATTAATTTGACTAACTATGCTTACAGTTTCACTAGCTAGCTATTTAACCTGTTACTGATGTAGGTGAAATTTGATCAACATAATGATCCGTCTTTAATTTCTTCAACAAAAATACTCAAAGGGAATCCTGAGATTAGTAAATTTTCAGATTCAAATTAAAAAAAACAACAACTCTAGTTCCATGGCTGCTATCTGTCATGCCTGAATAGATTTTATAAAATCCCTAAACTTTTTTCGCCATATTTTAGTGAAAAAAGTACTGTCAGGAAGTACCAGATGTATGGTCACCTGTATGAAGACTTTTGTCGACAGGTAGGCAAGTACCATTTGCTATCTACAGAACCCAGTCAGTGGACAACCTAGAGGTACATGCTTCAAGTTCTTCTGGACATAAAGCTGACCACAACACTTAAACACCGGTAAATATCAAATTAATAATTATAAATTATTGTCATCAGTTTTAAAGATTGCTAAAAGAATCAACACATAGACAAGAAAATAAAAAAACAATTGGATCAATTTCAAAGCTTGTTTTCTTAGAAGAGTCTGAAATAATTGATCTAAAAGTATGTCAAGGTTATTAACTTAGGATAAATCCAGAGACTGCCTCTTAGCCTCATAAAATGTCCTAAGTTAATTAACCTTCTTATTTAGTTATACTCTTAATCTCTGCTTGACATTTACAGACTGTAGTGATTGTTTGTAAAAAAAATGTTTGTTTGCAAAATGTTTTACATAATTCGGATGTTCCTTCAGAGTTGAAAGATAGTTTACTTCCTAGTCCAAACCTCCCGTAGGACGACGAGGGATGGGAGCGGGCAGGGTTTAAGCCCTCCATCGTCGATAAATCTAAACGACAGTTCAGCGCGCAAACCACACGACCAGGCAGCCATCCTTATCTTCTTCTTATCTTAACATTAACAACCATCAGGGTTGGCCTAAGGAAAAGGTAGACTAGACAACCACCTAGGGTCTCCAATTGGTGGGGTTCTCACACTGGACTCTGAACAATTGTTTTTTAATGAAGATATGGCGATAATTGTCCTCAATGTTATTAATGAGGACATTATTAACATTTACATCATATTCTTTAGATTACAGAGAGAGATGTTACCGCAAAAAGAAGATAATTACATTCATCACATTTCTAGTAATTTATGTTAATCTGTGACTTAAACTATGCTAAGTGGTTGGGTTTCCTGTAATGGCTGATTCAAGCCTTTCCATTCTCCACTGGCAGTAGGGAAGAAAAAGCACTTGTAGGACCTAGCCTATGAAGTAAGAAATGGGCCTCTATCATTGTGGATCTAAGTATTTGAGTAGGTTTGGCTGATCTAGTGGAAGGCATGAATTTTTTTAGAACAAAAGGCCTGCCTAGCTCTGTTGCTGGTATCTTTTCCAAGGGTGTGACCAATCCATCTCCACTTCCTCTCTAAGATCTGCACATCTATATTTTTCTGTCCACTCATCTCCATGTAATTGTCACGATCCCCCTCACTTCATGTTCTTGGCTCTTTTCATCTAGCAATGATTCTCATCTTTGATGCGAGTAGTTACTTTGAATAATAACTCATTACTTTAAACTAATATTACTTTACAATGTCTTAACTTATTCACACCATCAAAATGACAACATATATATAAACCTCGTGAAGTCAACTCTCAACTAAAACTAATATTTAATATTGTATTGAAGGCATTAATGGCCTCTTTAAAATCAACTAATAAATGTACTAAGTGATTGATTCATTAAATACTCTATGACTGCCGAATGATAAAATACTACAATAGAAATACATGTAGAATGGATAGCATAAAACAACAAGAGAAATAGTCTTTCATGCTCAGCTGGACCAACTAGTTCCCTCCTCAATGCACGCCCCTGGTGCCAACATCACAAGGCTACATGAGTTCAACTTTTGTTGTCTTTGTGTCATTTGTGTAGACTATCGTCTGTCGCTCATTTTCTAGCTTCTACCTTCTGTCGTCAATGATTTACATCTTAAAATACTTATGCTAACTCTAATGACTTCCACGGCTCACCAACAGACTTGACAGAGTAAAAACAAAGTGTAGGAATAGTGTGACACTTAGATTTATACCTGGTACTTGATTCCCGTAGGACGGGACAGACACAGAAGATTTAGTAGCGTTAGTTTAGGCGTGGGTTAGGGTCTCAGCCTATACAGAGTAGAGTTTTGGGGCAGTCGGGACACAGTGCCATGTAGTGTTAGCAGTGTCGTGTGCTAGGCTTTTTCTTGTGAACGTCACATACAGACATTGGGAGCAAGTCACCGAGGCTGGCTTGCATTCTTGGCTCCAAGAGGTGTGAGTTATTTGCCAGAGACAACATGCAGGAACTAATTCTTAGGGACCAGGGTTAAAAGAAATGTTTTTATTAGTTATATATCTAGCTTTAGATGGTAGTAGATTATGAATAAATTGAATGGCGCTTTAGCTAGTTGTTACCGATATTTTTGATTTTTTGTCTATTTAGAGTGACAGTCTGAGTGACAAGCATTTCGTAGTCAGAGTCAATGTCAGTCACAGTCCGAAGGAAGTAGATGGCAGTCTTGGTGGCAGTCTTGAGCATGTGGCAGTCTAAGCGTATAGACACAGAATAGATGTTAGCGGCAGTGGCGTAGTCAGCAAGACAATGAGCAACATCAGATGACATGGACAGCGGTATTAAACTCTTATGCAGTCTGCTGCGCTGGGTCCAGTGCATGGAGGATGGAGTAGCAGTGGTGGTCTGATTGGCATGGGTGATTAATTCCTGTTTTGATGATTATGTCTTTATTGTTTATTATGTTAATAGATACAATAGTTTTATTGGTATATAGTATTGAAGCCACTTGTCTTATGTTATCAATTTATATTAATAATAATCTATTTTTGCAATTATTAATTCATTCATCAATCAATCTTTACATTTATTATATGATTTTAATGTGGCCATCAATGCCCTATTTAGAACAGTAAATATTAGTTTTAATTAGAGAGTTTGACTTTATTATGAGTATTCATTATGTGGTCATTTATGATGTGGCATTGTTGTCCTTAGTTTAATTTATATACATTCAAAGTAATTACATGCACCAAGAGTGAGAATCATCACTAGATGATAAGAGCCAATGGAATAATACTGGTATGTATATATTATAGTGAGGTAAAATGAAGTAGTAACGAGAGGGGGGGGGGGGAATCTGGGTCGTCTATTTAGTCTTAATCAACTACCTTCCAATGCAATAACTAATACAAATCATTTTCTTACCCTGGTCCTTTCTTACATGCTACAGCATCTCTGGCATACGACACATGCCCCTGTTAACACAAAATGGCGTTGTGTCCCAGTTTGCCCCAAACTTCTCTCTATATAGGCTGAGTATCTAGCCTATGCCTAAACTAACATTACTAATTGTCTGTGTCTGTCCAGACCCACATATCAGTCTCTCTACAAGCAAACATGTAACTGACATTGCCCTAACATTTCTCTGGTCTTTGTCAAGTCTATCGGTGAGCCTTGATAGCACCTATGAAACTAATTAATAACACTCACACACTCAACACTGTGACACGTTTGTATTACAAATCTATTACAAATGTATTGTTACGATTCTCTCTCCTTTTCAGGCCTTCTGTAAACACTGCTAAACACAACACCATACATCAACACATCAAGAACTTGACAACAAGGCTCCAAATAATCTGGTACTTTAATAATGAGTGAATAAGTAGATAACAGCCAATACTAGACAATTGGCGTCAAACACATCAACAACTAAAATGTCACTCTGTACATCACCAACTTAAACTCTACTGTCTCTCTTTCTGGACTTGTACATCAACACATCAGGACTCAACCAGGACCGATTTCATGGCGACTAACTGTCCTGGTCTCGACGCTCTCCGGTCTTGAACTCCCGCTTTTCTATCCACTGTGTCACTCGTACACGCAGGCTTTCGATCACATGACCATAACATTGGTCATATTTGCGTGTAATCATGTAATCGTAGTACTGTCCCTTGTCCATGGCCCCCGCTGACCTGAGTGATTCTCGTGTGTGTCAACTGAGCCTATAGTTAACCCTTTTGCGCCGCCAATAGGGTCATAACAGTATTACAAATTAAATACAAATGTATTACAACTGTAATACAGATGTACTACAAATGTATTACAATGGTATTACAAATTAAATACAAATGTTTTACAAATTTAATACAAATGTACTACAAATTTAATACAAATGTATTACAAATGGATTACAAATGTATTACAAACGCTTTTTTTTAAACAACGCAAGAGAGTTGAGACTTATTTGTCAAGAGATACGTCTGCACCAGTTTCTCTGGACGTCGTCTTCTGTTTCACCAAAAGTCAAAGATACGTCTGCACCAGTTTCTCTGAACATTGTCTTCTGTTTCACCAAAAGTCAAAGATACGTCTGCACCAGTTTCTCTGAACATTGTCTTCTGTTTCACCAAAAGTCAAAGATACGTCTGCACCATTTTCTCTGAACATTGTCTTTTGTTTCACTAAAAGTCTAAGAATGTAAGAGAGAAAGCCACCTGGCATAAAGTTTTTCATTGTCATTAGAGAACATCCTCAGCACACTGACACGAACGAAGATAGTCTCCATTATTTTTGAAAACATTTCCAGATCATCTCATAGAACTGAGGTAAATGCTTGGGCATTAGCTATGGTCGGAACGATGTCGCCCAGCTAACATTTCATCGGGTTTAGTGCCGAATATTCCCTCAAGACTGCGGAAGTTTGAATTCAGGGTTTTTTCTTCCCTTTGTTTGGTAGCCAGCCAGGCCTAAAGGACTCTTTCTGCACAATGCTTGCAACTTAGGGCGCCAGATGCTCGCCTTGGCACATTCTTCTATCAGTGATCTGACCCAATATCTGAGTCGCTGCTGAAGACCAGGTTTTGGACTAGTGGTGAGGGGCTATTTAGGACGCAGGGTATTGGAGGTAGCAATCGCAAACTTACGAGACCACACACACACGCTCACGTGAAAACTTACATCATAGCGCTTGGTCACAACAACCATACTGTCACCCATGTCTTCTATCATAGCGCTTGGTCACAACAACCGTACTGTCACCCATGTCTTCTATCATAGCGCTTGGTCACAACAACCATACTGTCACCCATGTCTTCTATCATAGCGCTTGGTCACAACAACCGTACTGTCACCCATGTCTTCTATCAAAGCGCTTGGTCACAACAACCGTACTGTCACCCATGTCTTCTATCATAGCGCTTGGTCACAACAACCGTAATGTCACCCATGTCTTCTATCAAAGCGCTTGGTCACAACAACCATACTGTCACCCATGTCTTCTATCAAAGCGCTTGGTCACAACAACCGTACTGTCACCCATGTCTTCTATCAAAGCGCTTGGTCACAACAACCGTACTGTCACCCATGTCTTCTATCATAGCGCTTGGTCACAACAACCGTACTATCACCTATGTCTTCTATCATGACGCCTTGCAATAGTTTGTTTTGTCCTGCGTGTATATGTCTCTGACTACAGACGATACAGACCCAAAGTCTTCTGCTTTCAGTACCAGGAGGACAAGTACGAATGCAGCTAGTTATTTACACACTTTCATTTATGAAAGAATAACTATGAAAAACTTGCTTTTTAGAGTATACGGTGGTATAGGAGAAGCTTTTTTTTTATTAAATAACTTTATTACACTCATTTTAATTTTAAGAATGCAGAATCAAATATTGTAAGATATTCCGATTTAATTTTTGTAAAATAAAATTTAGTTGGCATCAGTGAAACTCAATTTAGCGTCCGTGAGAAAGTTTAGTTTATCTCCAGACTCCCAAATATTATTCGAAAAAAAAAAAAGATATAATAGAATTATTGTTTAATTTCTCTTATTGTAAACAAGAAGTGTTTATCCCGACTAGTGAACGGCTAGTAAAAAAATAATAATACAAAAAGTAAAGCACCTTTTTCAGACCTTGCGATCTATATAGCAGATGATGTAAAGGTCCATTGTTTCTGTGGTTCATGGTTAACGAGGGTGTCATGCGGCCAGCACCTTTTTCAGACCTTGCGATCTATATAGCAGATGATGTAAAGGTCCATTGTTTCTGTGGCTCATGGTTAACGAGGGTGTCATGCAGCCAGCACAACGAACAACTGCCTTTACATTTCCCAAACTAATGCCAAGTGCACATTAGAGCTGGCTGGACTTACAGGCGCCCTAAAATCCTGAAATTCAAAATCCAAGGATTCTAACCCGTAACTTTCAGTTTGGAAGCCAAGCGCTGTACCACTCAGCCACTACAGCCTCCTTCAAGTGTTCTTGTAAACTTTTTCAGACGTGCTTTTAGAAATGAAGTGATATGAGTGCATGCAGGTTTCAAACCCGTCATCATCGTGATGACACTTATCCAGCACTGGGACGACCACATGCGAAAGGCAATTTTTTGTTTGCGAGCTTGAAGGAAAATGTCGTGACAGAGGTGCCTTTATAAAGCGCTACTAAGATCATGGGCATTGTTATTGTTAGTCTAGATCTATTACCAATGTAATTACATGACTGATGCGAACTAATGACTACATTACATTTCGTTTAAGTTTTGTGATTTAAAAATAAAATGATTTTTTTTTATAGGTTTTTCTTGTTTTTGGTTACTTGTTCATCTTTATCCAATCATTGACAAGTTTGTTTGTTTTTACTTTAGATGATACAGAAAACGTAGTCCAGAGAACTGGTTCAAACGTATCTTTACAACTAAACTAAAACTTTTTAGTCCTTTTGTAAACTAAGCATTTGTAATACATGTTTAAAGTATTAAATTAATTTACTTGTTTTTATTCATAATTTCGAAATCGTGGTGGAGTGGTAAAGCTCTTGGCTTCCGAACAGGGGTCCCGGGCTCAAATCCTGAGGCAAAACTGTGATTTTTACTTTTTGGATCTTAAGGCGCCTCTGAGTCTACCGATCTCTAATGGGTTCCTAACATTAGCTGGCTAAAAGTAAAGGCGGCTGGTTGTTGTGCTGGCCACATGAAACCATTTTTAACGTGGGCCACAGAAACAGATAACCTATAATTCATCTGCCCCGTAGATCACAAGGTCTAAACTTTACTTGTATTCATATTTTCAATATTGTTGTTTGTTTCGTCGTGTGGTATGCGCTCTAGACTGTCGTTCGATGGTCTAGATGGTCCTGGATTCAAAAGATGTCTTTGGCGTAGCTAGGGTGGGTGGAGAGGGATCAACTTTTATAATCTCCTCAGGCCCTTACTTGAGAGAGGTCCCAAATGAGTGTCCGAAATGTGTTTTTACATTAACTATTACGCCATTTATCTCATTTCATGATGTTGAATGTCAAAATGCAGGGGCCTCTAAAGAGGTCAATCACCCGGGCCATCAACATTCCTAACTACGCCACTGAAAGATGTAAATATTTACAAATATGGAGTAACATCTAAAACATGCTAAACATTTAAAAGTCTCCACTGAAGTAAAAGTTAGCACAACGCTGTTGGAAGGCAAATGAAAAGCACGGTAGTTAAGCTGGTCTGATTGCTCAATGACAATATAATCATTTCCGTGAAGTAGATCCTTATTACCATACATGTTTTATTTTTGAACAAATAACAGATTTGCTACTGACTACTATCATAAAAGTGAAACTATTATATGCTTTGAATATTAGTAATCAAACCACAGTTTCATTCAGTAAGTTCTCTCAGTTAGTGGGATTGAGATGATTGTGCAATGTAATTAGTTATAAAACGTTTATCTGTCAATCTTATGGTGTTTGGACGGGCGGTAGCTAAGTGATAAATTTCTTTGCTTCCCAGGTTCGAATCATAAATCTAGAATGTTAAAGCCGCCTCTAAGTCCATCCAGCTCTAATGGATAGGCCTACTTATTGTTTGTTGAGAAAAGTAAAGGCGATTAGTCGTTGTGCTAGGCACTTGACAGAAAAATCTAATTTCTATATCTTTTTGCTGGTACAGTAAAATTAAAGAAATATTTTGTTGTTTTATAAATTGTTTCAACTAAGATTAATTGCATTTTTTTCTGCACTTAGATTGAATGTAATACATGTGAAATGCTTGATAATAAAATGTAAAAAAAAATAAATTCATCAGGCTTTGGTAGTCTAGATTTCAATTTAGAGTTCCAATTGACTTTAAAACTACTTTTGGAGAACTAGATCTAGATTCTAAATCTAAATGACAAATTCCTTAAGATAGAAAACAAAATAATAAAAATGAAAAGTAGTAATAAAAGAAAGGAAAAAAAATAGTCAAATAACAAAAAAATATAAAGAATTCACAAATACAAAAAATACATTAGTCTAGGATTTCTTATGTATACTATTTTGAATAAGGATAATATTATCTTTATTACAAAAATGGGTAAATTTTTATCTAGATCAGACAGCCTGGTAGTGTGATATGCAATAATAGTTGTCTCTCCATAGTCTTGGGTTTGAATCCTACTGGGCTATCTTACTTTGTATTGGGGACACTTGAGACTGAAGTCAAGCCTAATTTGTAGTTGCATGGACACTGCTTGGCTATTATACTTTGTATTGAATTGCAGTCATCGCGAGTAGGACTGGACTGTTTGCATGTGAGGTATGCTTGATTGTTAACTAGATCTATGTTGTATAATCTCACCTAACTTAGGCCTTCTAATCTAGTATTTATTAGTATATATATATATATATATATATATATTATATACGTCATTATTTATTGACACTCTCGTTGTTAACTAATATACGTCATTACTTATTGACACTCTCGTTGTTAACTAATATGTGTCATTACTTATTGACACTCTCGTTGTTAACTATTATACTTTAACACATTGCCATTACTTGTTCTGTAAAGGTTACTTAATATATTAACTGATTGATGACAAGGGTGCCTGAGAGATGAATAACAATTTGTAGTCCTCCCGTAGAGCCTTGGCGACAAACTCTGCGGTTAGACGTAGTGTCATATCTTTTTCAATTTCGTTAAAATTATCAATAGTTGTTACTTAACTATAGCTTTGAAAAGCTTCTTTTCACATGACGCCACGTAGACATACGTTTAATAAGAAACAGTCAAAGGTTTAAATCAAAGGCTGGTAGAGGTTCGTTGACGTCCTTCAAAACTTTGGTGCATTCTAATATTCTAGTTTTGGTAATTCTGTTCTTGACGTCTGGCCCAGTACAAAATAGATTAATACACTCAGTATTAACCTCTTATTCTATATTTGAATAGTAAATCCGGCATCTTTAGATGATATTTTCATATTTTTTTAAAGATATTTATGTTGCAATTACATGCCAGTTTGATTTAACAAAAGTTATTTCAATAAGATTTTGAGCTAACTTGTCACATATTTCGCAGCGTGAATGTTAAAGTGCTCTAGCCACCACTTTGCCAATAATTAACACTTTAATTTGAAGGTATTCTTGTGTTTAGTTGAGTTTTTCCTCAGTACATCTGCCAACAAGAAAGTAAAGCAATGAAAAGTATACTTGTATTCACAGTAGCTAACAGTTGTCTTTGCGCTGCTCCTCTAGTGTTTGTAGTTTCAGAGCGACTGCAAAGAATTCGCAGTAACACTTTCATAAAATGTTTCCATCATGGGTCTAACATCCACACTATGAGCACTCTAGCAAGTTGTTCATATATAATTATATCATTAATTAAAATATCCCATTGATTGGTAACAACGGCTAAGGAAGATAACATTTTTCTTGAAAACCGACAAAATGTATACTACATGCATTTCCTGATTAAGAATTTTGACCATTTAAGTAAACGGTGTACACGTCCTTCAACTTTCTTTTGTGTTCTTTATTATTACTGCCTGCACTTCTTTATGAATCTTTGACATTGTAGCTGCATTATATGTCCCTGAGCCTTTGTTTGCTCATACTTACTGAAACTTCTCTATTAATTGTATTTTTGTTGTCCAATTGTCATATTGAAACAGTTAGATATAGCCATTGTTTGCTCATACTCACTGAAGCTTCTCTATTTAGTGTTGTCCAATTGTCATATTGAAAACTACACTTCGATATAGACATTGATTGTGTAATATATGCCTAGAGGCTGTCTGTTTTGGCTTTTTTTGAAATTGTTGATAAAGACGACTGTGTGGGCGGAGCTTGCTGGGCATTATGACCACTGACAACCAGGTTGATAATTGCATACTGGCGATACTTTAAATCAGAAAAAAATATTTTCATTTTATTTTTATATTATGGACCTTATCAACTCAACGACATTCAATATTTCTTCTTTTTGTATTGGACGATCAAATAGAAAACATCCAACTGTTACAAATTAAAACTTTAATTCAACACTTAAGACATTTTAATGATCGAAACCGCAGCTAAACCAAATGTATCAAATTCATTTTTTTTTATTCGCAATTCCCACCTTATAAAAAAATTGTGAATATCTGTATGAAACCGCGTGTTGGTGTGTGTGTGTGCCTGTGTGTCTGTGTCTGTGTGTCAAAAAATGTACTACAGTGCGTTATAAAAACGTGTACACTGGTAATACATTCCTAATGACTAGATCCAGATGTAATAATAAGCCTCTATTATAAATCTATCTGTACTAGTAAGCCTTTATTGTAAATCTATCTGGACGAGTGAGCCTTTATTGTAAATATAACTTTATTAGTAAGCCTTTATTGTAACTCTATCTGTACTAATAAAAAAAAACATCTCATAGTCAGCCATAGTGTATCGATTATGCGATAACATAACACATTTAAAGTGATCAAACTTTTACTCACGTAAATCTAATAATCTAATATAGATTACATTTAGGTTGTAGATCAATTGAATGGGGGACTACACTAGTTTCTAAACTGAGAATTAAGAAGTGTCTTTCTCTTTTCATCAGCGAAAACTGCGCTGTAAAATAAAAAATAAAATAGATATTTAAAATTTTAAAAAAATATATCACAAACATAGATGTTTATTTATACTTATTATTGATCTTAATTGTGTTTTTTTAAAATTATGTTCCTGTATAACTTTAATGAGACGCGTAAAGATATTTCAATAAGCAATATAAGCAATCAAAGTCCACTCAAATCTGAAAGAAGCTAAAGCCACCGAGTAGAAGACAGCATGGATCTGTGTTGATGAATACTGAATTAAGCTCAGTGAGAGTATTCAGCAACAAGGAGCTCTCTGACTTTTCCAAAACATATAAGTACATCACAGAAAATAGCGAACAAATGCTCAGATGGATGGAACAATTCTCCCAACTCTGCGAAAAAAAAACAAGATCATTCTCTGCCTCGCGAGGCTCTCAGTAATGCACAGTCTTTCTTTCAATGGTATTATCAAGATGTTTCAAAACTAAACGTTTACCTAAATACATAGTCATCACTATTTCTTTGCTTTCTACACCGAATACACCAAATACTTTTGTTGACAATCTCTAAAGACCAGTGAATAGTTCAAAGACTTTCTATTTCAACAATATTTTAATTTTACTCGTAGAAAAAAAAAGCAAACGAATCTATTAATTTGAAACTAATGAAGAATATTACCTTATAAAGAAGACGACAATGAAAACAATGACGACAATGACGACGATGACGACAACGACGAGGAAGACAATAAAACAGTATTACTAATGTCAGGACCGTTGACAATAGAATAATCAATATTTCATTTATTCCTGTTGTCAAATACAAATAGTCTGTTGTTGTATCTAAAATAAAAAAAAATAAAGTTGTAAATTAAGTAATGTATGACTTTTTAAATGTATGTAACAATATTGTTAAAACACTGGAGGTAACGCGGATGGAGGTAATTGTGTGTAGAGTCTGCTGACGTAAGTTATCCATGTCAGAACTAGTCGGTACATCGACGTCTTAATGTCAGTTCAAAACTGTTGAAACAAATTCAAGCCCAGGACGAGTCTGAAAGTTATAGGGGTAAAAGTGTTCATACGGCGGTACGGTTTTTTACGATGAAACATAAGTTCAGACAGTGATACGTATTGCTTTTTGAACAGATTTGGCTTTAATTTATTTTTAAAGTGTGTTGTTATTTCATAAAAGGGATACAAGTTCCTAGAGACTTTAATTCAGGCATGTCAAACTCATTAAGGTGTATGGACCGCATAAAAACTTATTATGAACTGAGGGGCAGCAGACAAAGATCAATTGCAAAATAGCTTACTAGTTTTATGTAAATTAGAAATAGTTATTATTCTAAATTTGTATTACAATTGGGTTATTTAAATCATTAGGGTTACGTATTACTTTGTTTGTCCTGATGCTTGACATTTTTTCTTGGATACAAGCTTATTAATTTCAGGTGGATGTTTTGTTTGTCCCTTACACTTTCAACACTAATGATACATTTTGATGAGATACTCACCAACGGTGGGATGTTTTTCTAGCTTTCATTATAGAAAAGAACTGCTTACAGGGATCAGTGCTTGCAAACAAAGCTAGGATTATGGCTGCAAATTTCCGCAATATTTAACGTGCCGTTCAGGTAAATAAATGTAAATTGTTGGCAATGCCACTTCTATATGCTTCGTTTTCAACAAAGAATCTGACTGGTATTCTATTATCTCTAGTTGCACTTTACCGCAAGCATTTTTAGAAGCCAATGAAAATGGAGAAACAAACAACGAATATTCAGCATTGTATGAAACGAAGTCTAGAAAACAGTCATTGAAAGCATCTTTAGCAAATGTTGTGGCCGTATTTAATATTTTTAGTTCCTGACATGACACGTTTATATTTGGTTAAAATACAGTCGTAACTCTGCTTGAAAGTACTTCCGATGATCACTCAATGTTGTGACAATTTTGTCTTAACTTCAAAGTTACAAATTCATGTCTTGCAGGTGACCAGTTACATCAATTGTAAATGTCAAAATCTGAACCCATTCGTCAGTTTGGAAATACTGAACAGGTTCACTTTTCATGTTAGGAAACAATACAATTTCTTCAAGCAGTGCAAAAAATCTTTTTGATACTTTATGACATGAGTGCCAGCGGACTTCTATGTTGAAAGGAAAACAAATTTGTGTCCAATGTCATCATCATCATCATCAAACTCCAGTGAGGGCTTGAGAGGCTCAAATCATCTCTTGCAAAAGCCCTGGACATAAGCCCTGCTGTCTTGCATACAGGTCGAGAATTTTTGGTTTCCCAGACCTGTCAAGACGGAGATCAGCAAGTCGGGGCAGTAAAAATAGAATATGAGGCACGGTTTCCTTTTCTTTCCTACAACGAGGGCACCGTAAATCGAAATTTGGCCAGAGCCGTGAGAAATATGAGCCAAAAGGACAATGGCCTGTCCTGCACTGTGGTTCTTTCTGTCTTTTTTTTCATCAGCTTTGCGAGATTTATTAATGACTTTTGAAATTGAGGACTTCTTGGCAGCCTTGTTGATCTTAGCAAAATATTTGTTCAACAAGGTGGCAATTGTTTTCTTTGATGAAATGGTTACCCCACTGGGTGAATATAATGGGGTTGCTGTTTTCGTACGCCCAGCATTTTCGAGATTTCTCAGAAGACTCCAGGGCTTAGAGTTATCCCTTAGGTCTAATCTTGCACAGGTTTTGGTCCAATGTCCTCGTTTGTCCCTGTTAACAGACGTTTTGACTAGTAGGCTGAGTCTGTTATATTTCTGCTTGAGTGTTGGATTGTTTGGGTTCTTTTGGACATTTTTGTATGCCTTTTTTCGGGCCATAATAAGTTTGTTGAATTCAGCCGTCCAAAAAGTTTTGAATTTTTCACAAGGGTAAGTTCAAGGAATAAACTTTTTAGCCATGCCCAGGATAGCTGTAAATATTTGACAATATACAGGGTCGACAGAGCTAGACTCTACATGGATGTTATCAAGAAACATTGAAAATTGGCAAATAGGGTACGAATAAAAATGATAGCGACTAAAACTGATCGTAACATGTTGAAACTGTAATTGCTTTGCGCAGAAAGTTTATTGGTGAATGATTTACTAAAAATGAGCCAATTAAAATTTTTTAATCAGTCTCTCTTATTTTTGCAAGTAGCTTTGCATTTCATTTCATTTAATGATTGGTGCACCATCAGTTGACAGATTAGCTAGCTTTTGCAAAGATAAATTGTACTGCAATATCACCTCCTGTTATTTCTTAAAAACATCATCGCTTGTTTTGGTGTTATGCATAGAAAAAAGCTCTAGCTTCTCATGTATCTAAAATTCCTGTCATAAGCCATTATGAATATAGCCAACTGTGCTACACCCGTTACATCAGTTGTCTCATCGAGACCAAATAAAAATAATTAAAAATCAACTATTTTGTTCTTTAATTGTTCACGCAATCTGATTAACATATCTTTATTTTTCTATGTACGACAGTGTTCCTAGTTAACGCTATTTCTTTGAATGCTTTCATATTTTCTGGACAACTTATTTTAACGACACACGCTTTCGTAAAATCACAATTACTAAATGATTTGCTATGGCTTGCAATTAATTTTGACAAAATGTAGCAGGCTAACACTACTAACTCTCTTTGTTCAGTTTAACAAATACTATTGTCATCTCTTACTTTTTAGCGTAAAAGTTGAACATTATTTTGATAATTTTGATGTGGCCAAGCGGACCGCATGCAAAGTGGTCGCGGGCCGCATGTGGCACCCGAAAGCCATGTTAGACATGCAGGCTTTAATTGTAAAGAATTTTATAGTAACGTATGTACAAGGCTAACATTTATATACAAGCAACACCCACTTGATGGTTTTCCTTCTCCTTGTTTACAACAAACTCGCTACTTCTGCAAGTCGGCTAACTCCCAGGTACACAACACTTTACCGTGACCACTTATACCATATAGTAGCCTAGCCACAAAAGTCTTGTATATACACTTCACGGCTATCCTCGTGAACTGTTTGCAGTGTGGGATCGTGTCTGGATGAGTAATGTGTGAATGCCACAGACAGTGGCGTAGCTAGGGTATAAGATGACCAGTGAGGCAGCTCCTTGTGACCACCGCCCCATCGTTAAAAAAAAACAAATAAAACAGCAAAATGTTGTGTTTTTTTTTAAACCTAATGTGTATTTTTTGTTAAAGTATTTCTAATGTGAAAAAAGAAAACCAATTTAAAATCAAAATACTACAAATTTCCTAACTGCTTTAATGCTGGTGAAATTGAAATCTATTTTTCCCAATAATTGTACCACAGACTGGTTTGAGACTCTCTAAGATATGGAGGAAATTAGTAGTCACTTTATCACCTCGTGCCTATTGTACTGGAAAAGCTTTCGGCCTAAAACTGACTACGAAGTGAAAACCTCAGTTGTTACCACTAGCGGATCCATATATATATATATATATATATGGCAATTAAAAAAGCAGCATTTCCCAACCTTTGGCGAAAAACAAAACAACTGGGGTAGCGCTATAAGGTTCTTTATTATTATTTTTTTATTGCTTTTTTTCACTACAGAAACGTATTCTCCTGACATGTACAGCTCATTATTCATAAAAAGGATTCGGGGCGAAGCCCCAACGCCAAAAGCGTTTTCTTGCATTATTCATTGCAGAAACGCATTCTCCTGAATCTACATCTCATTATTTATTAATGGAGTTCGAGGCGAAGCACCGACGCCTAAAGCGTTGTTTTTTTTGCATTCTTCACTGCAGAAATGCATTCTCCTGACCTAAAGCTCATTATTCATACTATTAAAAAAGGACCTTTTAAATAATGTACTTAAAAAAATATTCTAATATGAATTTATAGGTTCTTAATACATTGCAAATAAAACAGATTTGTTTCTTGAAAAGATCTTATCTTATATAATACAGACGTTAATTTAAAAAAAGAAGATGATTACGTCCTACGCGTCATGCATTTAGTCATGCATATTAACCAATGACTTAAATTCTGCCAAGTCACTGGTTTTTCTGGCTAGCTTAGGCAACCCATTCCATGCTCTAATAGCACTAGGGAAGAAGGAGTATTTGTACAAATTTGTCCTAGCATATGGGACGAGGAATGTGCCTTTATTTTTGTGTCTTTCAGAGTATTTTATTAAATTTTGTTTTTGTATTTGAAGATTATGGTTCAGTGTTTTATGTATAATTGCTACTTTACTTTTGAGTCTTCTGTCCTGAAGGCTTTCTAAGTTTAGTGATTTTACTAATGGTGTTACCCTAGTCAAATGTGAATATTCGTTTGTTATGAATCTCACTGCTCTATTTTGTGTTTGTTCCAGTTTCTTAATGTTTTCTTGAGTTGAGGGGTCCCACACGGTGGATGCATATTCTATTATTGGCCTAACCAAGGTTAAACAACATTTTAGTTTTATGTTCTTATTTGATTTATAGAAATTTCTTTTAATGTTATGTTCATCTTTTAATGGCGCTACGCCTGTTGTTTCCATTTTCTTAGACTTAATGTATGACCATAGGTTTTTGTTGTTATCTTTAGATATTACATTGTTTATGTATTCACTCTGCAGCTGTCTGCTTACTTTTTGGGTTAGGTGTTTAATTTTTATATACTTTTTGTAAACTCTTTCTGCCTTGGTTGCTTTAAATTTTCTATATAGGTTTTCCTTTTGTTTACAAAGCTTCTTTAGTCTATTATTAAACCAGCATTTATTTATTTTGTTTGATGTGTATTTAGTTGGTATATGATTTTCTATAATGCTTTTAAGATGGTTTTTAATGAAATTCCAGAGGTCATCGACTGGTTGGTTAATGTCTTTTTCTAATAAGAATGTTTGTTGAAACTTTAATGCAGCTTGGTGATAAGATACCTCACATATTTACATTTTGGTTTTGAGGATCGCCGCCAAAAAAAGAATTATTCGATAAATAATATTGAATAAAATGCAAGTAAAAATACTAAGTTATAGTCTAGTCTAGTCATTAACTAGAAAAATATTAGATTGAGTAAAGGTTGGGAAAAGGCGACTATGAAAAGATTAATTGGTTTAGAACTCATCTTAATCATGACTTTTATACTGAAAAATTTCGTTTGAATTCTAACTTTATTAAAATAATTATAATAAATTCATATGAAATTACATAAATTCTGTCTGGAAATGGAAGGAGTGGTACAGTGAAAACGATTTATCCTCGCTCTGCTAAACATTGCATATGGCATTAAAGAATAGGGGTGGGGCGACTCAACTAATTTTGCCCACAAACAATGATTCTCCATAAAAAGGACACCCCCCACTCAGAGGACTAGAGTGGGGAGGGCAATACATGCAATCACCCTACCCCCAACTCCCACCGAATCCGCCAAGATACCAGAGGGGGATTGACATAATATACAATATATATATATATATTAATTGAATTAATTGTGTTCACAGGCTATGATTTATCCATAAAAGTAGAACAGCCCCCCCCCCCCCAGTCAAAGGGTTTAGGTGGAAAGGGCAGTAGAGGTATTCGCCACCCCCCCCCCCCCCTCCAAGCATTCGGCAAACAGGGAACGACATAATATAAAGATCGGTTAAAATATCAATAACAAGTTTTAATCATATAGATATTTAATTGATTCAGTTAGCAAGTTGTGATTTGGACAATAAATTGAACCGCTCCCCCACTCGAAAGTGTATCGGGGGCGGGATTGATACCATCACCCCTCCCGACCTCACCAAATCGGCCAACAAACTAGAGGGGGGGGCGAAATAATCTAAAAATAGGTTGAAATATAAATAATTAGTATATATTATTGACATAATTTGTATACAAATTGTTTTAATTCTATACTAAAATTCGTCCGCACCCCCCACTTCGGGGGGAGGGGTCGGACGAGTGGGGTTGCCCCCGCCCCCCCCCCCGGATCCGCAAGTGGTTGTTACTTAGTCCTTGTAGAGTAAGGACGCATATGTAGTTTTTAGTTGCAATGTGTATTTTGTGAAGATCATTCAGAACATGGAGTGGTAGCTATATTTTGTGATTTGATTTTAAGTATTGCCTTTGTGAATGAATTAACTAAGTTATATTTATTCAATAAACTTTTTGTCTGCTACCAAGTATCTTTATTAAATGTATTTATTCGCATTGTGTCTGTTGTGTAAGGAATAAGCTCTAAGAGACACTCATGTCTATTAATACAATATAATTACACTCTCATTAACTTAAGTTGTGTTTTAAACTTTCAAATTAGTGAGTCGCAAAGTTTTTCAGCGCTGATTGCGGAAATACCTTTGATCGCACAGAATCTCACTGACCACAATTGTGAGAAATATGAAAATAAAGACAATTTTAGAACTGCATGAATTATCTAGCCAGGGGTTTAGCCAACGTCCTTTAAAAATTAAAACTCAATATCTCAAGCCGTTTCTTGTTGCAGATTTTCAAAGACTTTTGGAAAAATTGATCTAGTTTTGTGATGTCGAGTGAACTGTCAAAAAAATATTTGTCACATTATCACCCAATATTGCAATAAATTCCTTTTGTATTTGTGTAGACATGTACGTATTTAATACTTAGGAGCACATGTTCTCTCAAGAGAGAATTGAACTTAAATAGAAATGACCTAGATTTCGTTTTTGTCTTTCTTCTTTCACTTGTTCGCTAGTGCCCTCTTTATGCTTTTATTTCTAAGCTCTAGATCGAGATGAAACCAGGTTATAGAACATTTCAGTAACAAAATGTGCACAAGAAGAAAGTGAGCGTGTAAAAATGCGTTGAATTCCGAGATGTAAACTTGATTCAACCTTGTTAACAGCTTACGTTTAATTTAAGAAAGAACATAGGAGATTGACAAAAGTAGCAAGGTGAATTAATTTCTTGTAAACATTTCAAATTCAGTAGTTTGTCTTTGTCTATTTATGTACAATGCGTTCATTTTATTAAGAAAAGTTTTTTCCCTTACCACTTGATGCCCTTGCGGCCCAAACTACTCGCACATAGCTAGCTTCGCCACTGGCCACATATATCATTTTAATCTTGATGTTTTTAATGGTTAGTGTTTGTATGGCGCTGCATTGTTACATAGTATTATTATTAGTGGGTCACTGGTTTTTGGTTAGTACATTTTATTTTTATTTATTTTTTTATAATTTTGTTCTTCATTTGATTTCATTTAAAATAGTGTCCCTATTGCTACCTTGATGTCTGTGATATTTATGATCAATGATCTCTTCTCATACAAAGTCAAAGTACATTTTACAAAGAATCTGCGATTTCATTGATGCATTCAATTCTAGTTAGTTTTTTCTTAATTAGCATTTTCTATTTTTTTTTATGTTCTAATTAAATGACTTACGTGTAGTAATTGAAAATGAAATGCTTCTTTCAATAGTACAAACAGAGTATGTCAGTTCAAAGTAAAATCTGTCTTTAATGTTTGTATGGTAGACAATTATTTCTTTTCCAGATTTTACTAGCGATCCAGTCTCCAAGTCTGACAGCTGTTGTTTACAATTATAAGCGAAATGTTCACGACACACAGAGACTATTGTAACTTGTGTATCATTGATTGAGACATCAGTCTGCTGAAAGTGAACCACTTGATCATTGACATACACTACAACCAGATCTGTTTTAGAACCTGCACAATACATTATTAAAAAATGCTTTAAAGTTTTGTAAAGTGACACCTCATTTCAAGCCCTCTCCTTATTTTTCTTAATATTTCATATATTGTTTCCATATAAATTAAAACAAAATAAAAACTTTAATTTACTAATTTTGTTGTTGTTGTTTCATATGTTTTCATGGACAATGAATAGATTTACAGAATTTGGGAAAAAAAATATCTACCCAGACATTCAGAATGAGGTGATACAAAACTTAAATTACAAAACAAAATACTAACACATAAAGTATTGGACTTTGTATCATCTAGTCTTTGACACGAAGTGTTGCTTTATGTGCTAGTATGGAATGTTGTAAATATTAGAGACATGAAACTTCTTTTAAAACTTATTTTGTAAATATCATTATTAAATTACAATGGTTCAGTATGAAGATTTAGGCCGACTTATCGTAAAGAGAATCAACAAAGATAATTAATCCATTCTTGTTAATTTCTTTATTCACTCTTACAAATAGTTGCATCTATAATGTTTACTAATAAGTTATTTAAAATTTCAATGAAATAGCAACTAATCCTGTTCGAAAAATCTGGACTAAATTTTTTTTAAAGTCTGACTATACTAATTTCTACTCACCGTAAACTATTGGCAAATTTCTTATTTCGCTAAAAAAAGATGTCTCCCTGTAAACCAATTCCGTCCTTACATCTGCCTCGCTGTTTACAGTAAACGCAGTTATATTTAGACTCAATTTAAACACTTTAGGGTCATCAGTTTTGAAACAGTTGCCGTAGTGAAAGACTTTATGACAGTCTTCTGGAACTTTCAAAAAAGAAAACTGAAATACACGTGAAATGAAGTTATAAAAAAATATAGAGGAGACCTGTACATATATAAAGTGTTGCATAATTATTGTTTTGTTGTTAGGCCGACTGACGATATGATACGACTGGATAGGGATTAATAAATGTTATTATTATTATATTGTTGATATTCATATTTATATAATGAATTGAATTGCTTGCATAGTTAATTTTATTTTTTAAAGCCGTTACAATAGAGCTCAATTTTGTAACATCTAAAATATTATATGCTTTTTTTTTTGCACTCTAAATTGGTTGGACGGACATACACAGATCACACACAAAGAACACACATACATACCACACACAAAGACTACACATAAAGACCACACACACAGACCACACACATTGACCACACACACAGACCACACACACAGACCACACACAAAGACCACACACAAAGACCACACACACAGACCACACAAAAAACTGAGCCTTTTTTTTCGTAGGCAGCACAAAATGTACAACTTTGCTTCATGAAGATAAAAGGCTATTGATATACTGTGTACAAGATTTAAAAAAAAAACATTAAAGTCATTGCTAGAGAAGAATAGCGAATTATTGAAAAATACAAACGAAACAAATATTAAATGTGTCTTGATCTCGTACTAATTGAAAACTCGTATCAGTTTTTCTTTTGATTTCAACGAAGACATCTGATGATGCCGGAATGTTTCCATTGAAATCCACTTTGCCATACATCAGAATTCTATCATTCTCTTCCACAAGACTGATGTTACAGTTGTTTGTTTCATTGTAGGGAAAGAGTTGAATGCGTTGACAGAATATAACTGTGAGAAATAAAGAGAAGTTGCATTAAATTTTTTTTTATACTCTCACTATTAGACTTATCTGTTCTTTATCAATACATTCAATTCAACATTAAACACGTACGTTGTATAAGACACTGAGTAATAAAGATGAAATGGATCTGTGGTTGCATATGCATAGACTTATTTTCACTCTAGACAGGACTTACAACAGAGCATACTGTGTGACGCTGAGAAGAGCCTGACCCTCAGAAAGTTGAGAACTTGTCCTACAGAGTCAACAATGAAACAAACCTTAACATTCATAAAAAACAAGAAAATAACAAACAAATGTGGTGGTTTTGGCACAGAATATAACACAAGCAAATGACGAGGCAACTCAGGAGGCTTATTTCAAATGCTTAATATACACTAAAATCCTGCCAAAGGCAAACATAAAAAATAATTACACATGGGCATAAATTAAACATAATTAATAAGCCTAAATGGTTAGACCAAGTTGTACACACAACATCAGGTCTAAATACTACATCAACAAATAGAAAATCTAATAATGTAAGCCAATCATCTCATATCAGAACACTTTTTTTTATGTTGCTGTGGAGCCTTATTTTGGAGAGACAAATATTGCAGGTTAAGGTGACTTTCGATTTGGTGGTAGAGGAGCTAGACATTTTTCGCATTGTAAGCTTTTCTTCCTGACCTGAGGCCCAAATTTTTTCTCTGTCTGTAGCTTTCTTGGTCTTGGTGGATAAAAACGGGAACTCGAAACACTGATTATTGCTATCAAATGTTGGAAAGACATAGCCCATAGAATGGTATATATTTAGCTTAAAGTATTATGTACAGCCCTATTACTCTCTTATTCCATAAGCAGGCTCAATCGTCATTTGGATAGATCCATATGAAGACAAGCATAAATAAAGTGTCCTTATAGCAGGTGGCATAAACACCAAGACATCACAACAGAAGTTGCAAAGGGAAAAGATCGTCGCTCGATACGTAAGATGCCACAGGAAATGTTTTGTGATCTTTTCAAAAAAAAAAACTACTTGGCAAAATATTCAATCGCCTTAGGTAAGAACTTGATATGTCGATTTGCACATTATCATATACCTATAAATATCTACGAAATATAATTCTAAGGACTTGCATGAGAGTATGAATTTACGTCCATTGATATACAACTTTATTTGCTGTATTGATTTAATAGTAATTTGTGTCCCAGCTTCCTTTTACTGTTCTATTATTTCTCATTTTGTATCTGTTCATTTCAAACAAGCCGCGGAGTAACGGTGTAAATAAACGTCCTTGTTGAAAACATTCACTTCATGGGAGTCACGAAACTTGAATACAAATCTAAAATAGAAACAATTAGTTTCCAATTTTCTCTATAAAGTCTAGATAAATTCTACATTGGCACTTTTATCAAAGATATTTTTTAAAGTAAGAGTCAGATTTATCTTTTTTTTAGTTTTTTCAGTTTGTTTTAATTTTTATTAGTTACAGGTTTAATCGTTTTTCAGCAGTTTTAAACAGGATCTAGATTTATTCTCTTCATAGTTTTAATTACGGGTGTTTGATATGCACTATTGTCCAGTACATTGTCTTTGCTAAAGACTTAATTCAACTACAGACTTACTTGATGTGCTTGTCAAGTTGCTGGTAGACTTTAGTTGTTATCAGCTTCTAATTTGTCTCACTTTTGCTAAAGAAGTAAGATCGTCTTGGGATCTATTTAATGTCTCCAGAATGTTATCACACTTTTGTGCATCCGAGTTTTAAAAGATTGTCTTTTTAAAATGTAACACTCCTATCTTATCTTATATAATACAGACGTTACTTCAAAAAGAAGTTGATAACGTCCTACGCGTCATGCATTTAGTCATGCATATTAACCAATGACTGAGGTTCTGTCAAGTCACTCGTTTTCCTGGCTAGCTCAGGCAACAGTGAATCTACTTGTGATTTATATGCACTATTTTGACAACCGCCAACTTGTTGTTAGTAACAGGGAGGGGTAGGAAATGAACTAATCGCTATTTACAGAAACGAAATTACAACAGTTATATCCAATTATTTATTGCTGACGTTACTTCAAAAAAGAATGTGATTACGTCATACGCCACATGCAATGGTCCGGAACGTGTCAATACTATTTCAGAAAGTCAATAGGTTACAGGTCAACTGTTTTCTACATTTCTTTTTAACGTTGAAACTTTTGGTCAGGTCTAAAGAAAGAAATGACGACTGGGTCTTGGTTCGATAAAAACATATCATTCTGCTTTTACCTGCGCTACCATTACATTGTATTTAAAGGGTAAGAATGTCCGTGGACTCTGAAACGAAAAGGAGCTTCATGCTTATTCACTGGGTCGAAACCTTTTATGAAATACAATCTCTTTTTCTAGTAAATCTTTACAGGTGATCAATGCTGCTGAACGTAAGCATTGTATATGTGTTAGACACAAATAGCTCTAACTTTCAGTAAAATAAATTACAAAAGTCATTGCTCTATAGAAGAAATATCGAAAGGTGCTGTTTTTCAATTACACTCAATGTATCGGAGTTTAGGTTCGTTTCTTGTGCAACTTCAGTATCAACCCTGAACACACATAATCAATATCTACCCTGAACACACATAATTTGTGGTGCTTAAAAATTTCTATATCTATACTGAACACACATAGTTTGTGGGACTGAACAGCTTCAATATCTACCCTAAACACACACATCTTGTGGGGCTGGATAACTGCAATCAGTAACTATATCCTCTTCTGAACATTATAAACACTACATCTCCTACTGGACATTATAAGCACTGCATCTCCTATTGCACATTATAGACACAATAACCTCTAATGGACATTATAGACAATACACCCTCTACTGGACATTATAGTCACAACACCCTTTATTGAACATTATAATAGAGAATTAATTCTATTCAAAGCTAATAGATTTTAGAATACATTAGCTGTGTAAATAATTGTCACCAGATGTACTCAAATGTGTGATTGCGAGATTGCTATTTAAGTGCGCATCTTTGGGACAGTTGTATATGTGTGTTTTAGTGAGTAAGTATGAATGTAAGAGGCTATTTTTTATTTCTTTAATAGTCATCGATGTAAATAGAAAGTAGTTTAACTAAGAAAATGTTCCGTTGATTAGTTTTAATTTCATTCTACAAAAGTGTGATGTGATCTGACTAGACTGAGAAAGTGAAGACTTACAATGGAGTTGTGTCTTAAGAAAGAGTTTGTGTCATCTCGTCATCATCAGGCAAACCTTTCTTTTTATTTTATTACGATATAAATTGGTAAAATATGTTCAAATTCACTATTACCGGTGAACACATTTTGTGTTTGCAGTGGATTCCTCATAAGAAGTTCATGTTTCTGAATTTTTCGATATGTTACATACGCCGATAATACTTTGATATACTAGTAAATAATGTGTAAAATAGATGGTTTCTAATATCGAGTGAAATATTTCTTTTACATCTTGATTTTGTCAGTTCAAAGTCTGACAGGTAAGTCTAGAGAACACAAGTACTTTTTTAATTTCTTTTTTCTTTAATGGTTTGTTTATTGGAGCACCAAGGTTTAGTTTTTCTTTACTTTAGTAGCATTTATACTTTCTCCTATCACCTCTGTGCATCTGTCTCTTTATCTCTCTCTAACTATCTCTCACTTTCTCTCTCTTTCTGTCTCTCACACTCTTTCTCTCTCTACGTATTTTTCTCTTACTCCCAACTTAAGTAATCCATCGCATAGAGAATGTAAGCTTTAACTTAAGCTTGCAACAACCTTTCATTTAGTAGTCATCGTTTAGGTGACACAAGTAACAACGACAATGTCTTAGCAGTACATACGTTTTTAAGAAAACAAAAAACATAAGTCTTTACCTCGACCCACAGATTCAAAGAGATAATAGACTTGGGCAAGTCAGTTTTAGCAAAAATACTAAAGGAGATCCAATCTGCGCCATTTTTCTCTATCATGGTTGACTGAACCCAAACAGAACTACACATTTATTACATTTGCATTTTTTGTTCAGAAAATGTTTTGTGACTTCCGATGACGCACTACCCAAAGAAACTTCAATCAGAGAGTCATGTGTAGGTTTTTATATTTGAAATGTCCAGAAGTTTGCAGGTTTGACTGAACAGATACTCTTATGTAATAAAATATCATCATCTTTCTTTAAATTACATTACTTACGATGTCATGGCAATGATAGCTATAGCCCTACTGGATTCTTTCAACAAAAAAAAGCCGCTCAGGCATTATGTTCACTGTGCAAGTGATAGGTAAACATGGTCTTAAATGATTATGTCTGCTGTGTTCATGAGCTTGCATTGGAATGAGGAAATACATACAAACTAATGGATTGATTGTCACACAAAATATTTGTCATATGGGGGGAAGGGGCGCATCAACAAATTCTCGAACCCTTTTTATATGATCATTTTTTTAGTTGGCGACTATTATCTTTGCCTCATAGCTTAAAACAGTGATGCCCAAAGTACAGCCCGCGGACCAGAACAGGCCCGCGACGTGGTTCCATCTGGCCCGTCGAAACTTCGGAACAAAAAGTAGAAAATGTATCTTCACCTTCGTTAGGGCCCTGACTTTTTCTCTGATGGATTGGTCACCATGACCTTTAACGAGTGGGCGTTTATGAGTTTATAAAATGGAACTTTGAATGTAGAGTCTACCAGAAAAAAGTAAATGGATTCTTTTTGTGGAACATAAGTCAACATAATTGTTTTGTATAGAAAGTCTGACTGTTTGAGAAACAACATGTACAGCGGCATTATAAAACAACTATGAAGGCCTTCTTGGTTTGAGCCGCGTGTAAACGCTTGATTCCACTGCGCCAAGAGATTGGCGGGTCGATGGGAATATTTACAAAAAAGAAAGAAAAAAAAATAGTCAGTAGTAAGGTATCTACAATGTTGTGCTCACATTTTAAGTAGAGACATGAAGCCATTTTTAGACGCCTCAAAGATGATAGACTTTTAACTATCCAAATGAAATGAATGTACGCACTAGGTCCAAAAGTTTTACAAAACCGTTTCAGGGGAATTTAAATGTCCTTTTTGTTGTTTTACCTTTTTGTTGATGTGGCCCGCGACTCGCGTGTCGAAAGTAAAAATGGCCCGAAGGTCGATTCAGGTTGAGTATCATTGGCTTAAAACAAAGACAAGCGTGTCTCAGTTATACACCTATATCCGTGTTGAAATGTAATCACATCAAATATCACACAGAATGGAGTTGATAGACTTAATAACGGCATTGTCTTTGATTCCGTAGAGTAAGCCTATAGACCTAATTGTTATGGAGTGTGTTTGTGTGTGTTTCTATGGTAACGGTGAGACGATGTCAGCGATTGGTTAATATCTGTATAGTGTGAATGATGCAAGGTAATCGACACTGTCGTCAATTTTCTTTTTTTTATTATTACTAAAATCTTCATTTTTTTTCTGAACTTTAAATTTATCTATTTTGTAATAAAAGTATATTCACAAATAAGCTTTACAATTAATTTTAATTTATACAAGCTAAAAAATAGAAAATACGAAAAACATGCATATATGTAACCCTGCCGGACCAAGTAAAAAACTAAAATATAATACGCCAACAGCGGTTCAGTTACCTACCAGCAGTTTGGTGCTACAAGTCAACGACTGTCCACAATAATTTTCTTTTTGTCATATTTTCTTTAAATAAAAAATATATTGCAAACTTTAGAAGTTGTAAATGGCTTTGACTGCATGACGAGTGGGAAAATATTTAGGTCACAACTGGTTATTGTATGAACATGAAACATGAAACACTGCACTCAACCTTAATCTTCAGACTCGAAGACATTTCCATTATTATTGTTTTAAGGGATGCATTTAACATTTTGAATTTATGTCAGTTATAGGTGTTGACATCATATGTAGCCATGTGGAGGAAGAAACAGCCACCTAGCTTCATTTTGTCTGGTCTCCTAACGATAAGTCACGCGCTAAACTTATGATCTTGTTGAACGAAGCAGAGGTGGCGCTGTGTTACTTAAGACCTGTGAATTGTGCAGTGTTCTTCACGAGAGCGAATGCAACAATAAAGAGTACGCCAACTCAGCGTTATGAGATCACTGTCTCTGTACTTGGGGTGAAATCTTCAGACTACTGGAAGGTCCAATACATGATGCAAAGAATGACAGAGCTTGTAAGTTTATCATGTTTGGTAAGTAACACTTTCTAAAGTTCGCACTGCCCTTCAGATTTATGTAGTTTTGTTTTATTTTTTTTTCTTGCATGATTTAGGATGTAGCTTCGAAATTGAAAATAATTCCTTCCTAGCCCAAACCACCTTAAGGAATGCGCGGGTTGGTGGATGGCAGGATTCATCTTTTTATCTTATATAATACAGAATACCAGGAAACACCCATTTGACAGTCCAGAGCGCATAACACTCCACCGGTTAACAATCGCCTCATGAAAAGAGTAGTGTCATTTTTAGCGGCTTCTGAAAGTGACAATGGATATATTAATTATTATTCGCCAGGGTAAAGTCTTAAAACTAATTTTCTTAGAAGAATAAATCTTTTTTTTTATTTTCTCTTACAATGTACTATGTTATTAATTTTAAATGTATCAATAAGATTAATAATATTTTTTTTATATAAGTATACTCTAAATAAATATATCGAGATTCTGTGTCTGAGGTATAAATCACTTGGAACTAAAAGTCCCGTGTTCGAATCCAGGTTAAGACTCTAGGTGGACCACTTCGGTGGCCGATTTTGTGTTTGTGTTTCACACAAACTGTCTTTGTAACCTTGTTCTTTTTATCAGAAATCTCTTTGTTGTGTTATATATAATAGCTTACAATTTAAAATTAAAGATTGCTTTGGCCTTAATAAACTAAATAAAGACAATATATTGATTGGCTATTTTTTCTTTTTTTTTCTACACATTGATTTTGGTACCTTTACTATCTTTTGAGTAATGACTTTGCTGTTTTTATATTGATTTACATTGATTGGGTACAGAAAATAGGAACATAAAAATGTCCCCCTTGATACACTACTTCTGACCGGGACCAGATCAGCTTCTAACTCGTTGACCACTGGCTACACATTTTATCCTCCTTGAAAATAAAACCCGTGTTAAATTGAAATTCATTTTGAAAAGCGCATGTCGTGCCATAACATGATCCGTTGCTTTCAAATCAATTTTGTTTTACGGACATGTGGGGAGGGGGAAATAAAGGTTTCCGTGCTGTAATTAGTCGCTCAGCAAACAACTTATCTCAAGGTTTGGGGTTAAACTTCGAGTCCTTTGTTAACAAAGTGTTTTATGTCATTTAGTCAAATCTACTACCCAACTCTAATGAGTACCTGACATCAGTTGGAGAAAAGTAAAAGATCGCAAGTCCAAAAAAAAAAAAAGAAACTTTACTATGAAATATTTCAAGTAGGCTGGTGAAAGCCACTGGACAAAAAACTGCTCTTGGCACTACAACGAAGATACCATAGGAGACCATGAAGTCATCAACTTTCCATTCTCAACTAATAGTTATAATGTCTTCCAAGATTAACTTGAGATTGATGCTAAGCATACAAGAAAAACAAGTAGTATTCTCTAAACTTGCAAGATTGATGCTAAGCATACAAGAAAAACAAGTAGTGTTCTCTAAACTTGCAAGATTAGGATTCCCTCAGAAGGGAAGATCATTTTGTCCTAGCCTATACCTCGCTCTGCACGGCAGAGGAATGTAAGATCTCAAACTGAGAACCATCGTAACAACAGTACGAATTGCATAATACTTGGCCAGGAAAATATTCTAGCATTAGTTATGGGGGAAAAGATGGTTAACCGCTGTGCTGGCACATGACATCCTCGTGAACCCTGGGTTACAGAGACATATATATCCCCTATTGATCGCAAGGTCTGAAAGGGGAACTCTTTTTTGTTACTTTCTGTTGTCGATATTATATTTGAAATACCGAAAAATATTTATTTACCAGAGATAACTTAAAGTTACAAAACTAAAAGTCTGATAATGAGTTATCTCAACAATATTCTACGAAGAGTTCCTTTTTCTTCTCCAGTGTAAATGAGTGACCTAGAGTCTAGACCAGGGGTCGGCAACCTGCTGCTCGCGAGAATATGCGGCTCTTTGGATGTTAAGCTGTGGCTCTTTATCGAAAATGAATCGGTTAACCTAAATTTAGGCACCGATTCAATCTCTCAGCCGCTTGTACTTGCTTTTCACTGCACCCCCTCCCCATGTCTTCAAATGTAACATATTTACAGGTGAAGGAAACTCTACTTCTGCCTTCTCAATGCTATCGATACGTCTTGCCACATCCAAGACACGACTTAACAAGTTGGCTTTCTGTCAGGTATAGGTCTTCTCAATGATTGCTAGCGCTCTCCTCACAAACTAGGCTCGATTCACAAGAGACGTGCTCAAGTTTCTTCACACAGTCAGATCGGTATCAACTTGTTTCACTAGCAACTGATGGACGCCAGACGTAGGACATGAACAAATAAAAGAGAATCTGCGAGTCTCCACGTATGTCTTACGTTTCACTGCCTACTCCAGCAAGAAGTGCTGGTCACTCTACCATCGTCAGTGTAAAAAGTTCTTAAACGAAATGGAGACTCAGTATTCCAACCTTCTTCTTCCCAATAAAGCGCGATGGCTTTCTACAGGTATGGAGTTGAAACTTCCAGCTTTGTGCTTGAATGAAATAAATACATAACTAAATCAGGATGGTATTAATCACAGTGAATTAGAGAACGACAATTGGTTGCTAAAATGTTACTTTATGATGGATATATCAGTTAATAAATTTAAAATGAATCTAAAACTACAAGAAAATGAAAGCGCAGCCGATTTTTTGGTAGAACCGGGGTCCCGAGTTAGAATCTTGTTGAAGAAAGGGATTTTTAATCGCTGGATTTTTTTGCGTTTCTAAATCTACCCAGCTCTATTGGGTACCTGGCATTAGTTGGGAAAGGTAAAGGCGGTTGGTCGTTGTGCTGGCCACATAACATCCTTGTTAACCGTGGGCCACAGAATGATATGACGTTTACATCATCTGCCGTATTGATCGAAAGGTCTGAAAGGTAAACTTTATTTTACTTATTCATAGCAGTAAATGAATAAAGCAATATCGCGATAAAACCATTGCAACTGTTGACAGGAGTTACTTTAGCACAGTTATTTAAAAAATCATAGATGAATTTGTTGAGAGATTTCAGCATTTCAAAACCAACAAAACCATTCTAGCATTCATAGTTAATCACCTCAACACAAATAGTAACTTCTTCTTCTTCGTTCTCATTGTTATGTTGGAGTGTTCAGATGAGTAGACCAATACATGAGATGAAATGCGCAGTGGTTTCCAGATCAGGAAGCTCTCCAGATAGTTTCCTTTCTAGTGGGGTGATTTGGGGCTAATGTCTTATACGGGCTTCTTGGTATAGAGAGCAGTTTTGGAGGACGTGGTCTGTATTCTCTGGTGATTCTCCACATGGGCAGATTTAACTGGTTCCAATTTTGAGCTTCCGGTACATGTGTTGTCGCATTCTGTTGTGTCCGGTCCTGAGTCGAAAGATTAGACGTTGGTCTTGTCGGGATAGCTTATAGTAAGCGTCATCTTTCTTGTGATTTGGATGAGAGCTCGTCCATTTCTTATTTATTTTATTTACGATTAATTTCTTCAATTCTTCTGGATAGAGTGCAGAGTTTATTAGTGTGTTAGTTCTCCCACTATTGGCGAGTGTGTCAGCCTTCTCATTTCCTTCTAGTTCTATATGAGCTGGGATCCATTGAATTACAGTTTTTTTGCTGTTGTTGTTGAGCTTTGTAAGTGCTGTTTTGAGGTTATTAATATAAGAGGAATCAGAGTTTTGCAGGCTTTGGAGGGTTGTTTTTGCATCGGTTAGAGAGACAATCTGACTGTGTGGGGAATTTGGATGATTTGCTAGGATGGTAGCAGCTAGTGCTAGTGCTTCCCTTTCTGCTCTGTGACTATCAGAGAGCTCTCCAGTTGCAATAGATTTTTCTAGTTTTCCTCCATCTGGCCATTCGATAAGTATTCCAGCTCCGCCATTTGTGGTGGCTTTATGGGTTGAGCCATCTGTGTTAACTGTGATCCACTGATTGGTAGGATAATTGGTATGTAGAAAACAGTCCACTATTTTCTTGAGCTCTGTTGGTCTGTAATCAGATTTTCTTTTAATGCTTTCAATATGGTCCCTTAAAGTAGGAAGAGGGCTTTCGTCCCAGGGTAACGAAATCCACATTGAGCCATTTGGAATTGATACTGGACTTTAAAAAGTAAAGCTTTCTGGAGTGGAGAATTAACAGATTTGAAAAGCAAGTTTGAAAATTTGGAGGTCCAGAAATGTATGTACGTAACTTAACAAAAGTGAATAGCTTTTAAAGAAATGCCGCGAAATGTTGCACTTATATTCGACGCATTGTATAGTCTTCCAGACTGCTACAGTGAAGTAAGCAATTGGAGTGCTAACTATATATGGATCAAAATATTCATGCGAGCAAGCGCTCTCTTTGCTTGAATATAATTAAAAGTAAAGTAAGAATCAACCTAACCAATGATAATTTAGAGACGTGTTTGAAACTAAAAACAACACGTATCCAGACTTTCTAAAACCAAACCCATCGCTCCCATTTAAATTGTTTGCTGTATTGTTTTGTTGTTGTAAATTGTAATTTTTGGCTCTTCTGACTCAAAAGGTTGCCAACCCTGCCTAGTGTTAGAAATGAATATCTTCCATTTGTAAGAGAAGAAGCAGGTCTATCTGCAACTGACCAAAATCTACCCATGCCACGTATGCGGCCGAGTCCATAGGGAATAAGAAATGTACACATCTTTGATCTCACGAAGGAGGAGCTCTATATAAAGATTGTTGTTTTTTTTAATTTGCGTAACCATAGTTTACTAATAGGTCTGAGATACTTAGTTTTGTCATATTTTACAACTTTTTCCCATCAATTTGTCATTATTTAGTCAATAAGTCTGTACTTACATCTCCAACCACCGGAAGCTGTGCCAGAACACCATAGGTCAAGGCCAGACATAGCATCAGAACCAGAACCTTCATCTTTGGGATGTGCTGCTATGGTAACCAATTCAAAAACACAACAATAAAAGAATCAAGAATAAAACAATGCATACATAATATTGGTGTCAGGAAATAGGCAATCTAGGCAGCCGCCTAGGGCCTTCGATTGGTGGAGTAATGGGCTCTAAGAATTTTTTTTCGATATAAATAACTAAATATTGAGCAAATCGTAAGCATGGCAGAACTCTATGGCTCTATAAATACTAGCCCAGCTGTCCGTCTATTATAATATTTAAAGTTAATTTAGAAGTGTTTACAACTTCTTGTTAGACAACATATGATAGAAGACCAGTGTTTCTTCCTTTTGTCGAAAGCTAGAAACGCTATTTCTAGTCGACTTTTTATGAATCCAAATTATTTGTTGATTTGCGTATAGATACAAGAAGAAATAAAATTCATTGTGTATTGCTTTGTCATATTCTATTTCTTTGGGGCCTCACTATGCCTGGGGCCTCCAATTACCTCAGCCAGGCTCTTTAATGCGATATGTGAGCTTTAAGCTTATACAATAGTCCTGACATACACGATTTAATAAAATGTAACAGTAAATAGAAAAGCTGGAAGTTATACACTAGATTGAAGATATTAAAACAATATCAAAATTTAATATAATGTGGAAAAATTTACCTGAATTTATCAGACAGTGTGAATGATACGTCTAGTATCTCAAAGTTAAAGCTCTGTAAGCTTGTATAGACTAGACTATATATATATATATATACTTTAACTTTGATCTGTTCAATTAAGTTATTTCCATACTTACCGTCTTGACATATATAATTATTTTATTTGCTTAATGTATATATGTTTGACTTAGATATTCATAGTTTTATTACCATCCACTAAAATAGAAATGTGATTCACTTACCTACATTTTAATCTGCAGATTACAAGGAGAAACGTTTGACATGTAGGTGAAAGGTGAAAGTTCAGAGTTGGTCAATATTTCTATTGATTCTCTAGAGGGAATTAGTTCAAAGAAAAGTTCCGGAGTAGGTGTCTCTGAAGACATATTTTAGCGTCTCCTTCAACTTGACCTATCAATTAGTTTGTTTGACCTTTGGGGCACCACACAAGATCTGTTTTTTGGTGTTTATCCATTCCTCTCTGTCTTTTGCTTGGATAGAACCTTATTCAATGGCAGACCCATCTATCTATTGATGTTGTCTTCCTATTGCTTTATCTGTCTGACTTTTTCTCTTTCTAATTTTTCTAATTTTTTTTGATAAATTCCTTTTTCTCATTCCCTTCTCGTTCCATCATCTTCACAAGTTCCAAAATTTTATCATATGATGCCATGGTTATTTGTTAATGTACACTCTATGTCCGATGAGTAGTTGAAGTAAATCAATCAAAGTATATAGTTTACAAAAAAATGAGATATGTTACAAATATGTTACACTGGAAGAATGTGTGTGAATTATCTAAAGTGTATCTTTACAAAATAAATACAAGTTCAATGAACTATCTTAATAGTCATATATTCAAATAATTATATGTATCAAATCAATTATATTCATAAATGCAATAGCTCAAATATTTCTCAATATGAAGCATGTATGGCTATTGTTTATGCCAGTTATAATAGAAAAAAAAAAAAAATTAAAAAGAAGCAAAAATATATGTACAATGTATAAAGAAAAACAAACACAGAAACAATAGGATTGACGTCACAGTCTGCTATAAAAAGAAATCAATAACAAGAAGAGACAGGAGAGTTACAAATATGTAGATACAAGACTTTAGACCAACAACAATATAAATACAAACAGAATACTCTGACAAAATACACAAACAAGACTAAAACAGCTAATAAATATTTCCCAATATGATCTAGTACCTCCCTACCAACAAGGATGACCTCAAACGCGTTGGGTCTTATTGAAGGTAAAAGAACAGATAGGATATTCCCCAATAGATCCTATTATTATGATGAGTCATAAAATAGTCCCTCTCCAGCCACCCTTAAAAGTAACAAATATATAGAAATACGGAAATTCAATGTCAATATCAATACTCAATATAAGATTTCAATCTTAAATAGTTAACTTACATCCTCTTTCCAACGTAGCGTAGTAGTGTAGATAATCCAATAGGTAAGTGTATTAATACAGGCACGTGTTATTTCTTCGACTTATAACGATGACTAGGAAAGCGGCAATAGGTACAAGTTAGTCCAAGTTAGTCCAACTTCAACGTCAAAGATAAATAATCCAAAAGTACTTGCACATTTATACCAATAATCCAATAGTACTTAAGTAGAAGACTTCAGCTTAGATAATCCAAATATGTAAAGTCGCTGAAAAAAAATAGAATGACCATAAGTGAACAGAGGTCTAAATGTAGGACCTTCTGTATAGCAATGTAAGGTGAAACCTCGACAATGCAGGAGCGTGTCAAGAATTGGTGACGAGCGCTCACGTAGAAACGACGTATTAACTGTCTTCAAGCGACGCCTTGAATTTTTCACCCACACAAGTGTATCAGCTGTCTTCGGTTTCTGCAGATGGTGCTGTCACGCCGTGCTGAATCTCAAGATCTCGACAATAGTGAAGAAATAAGCATTGACCAGGTATACAAGAAGTAGCTGGAAGTCCACATTAGTCAATGACATATGACGAATTAGGTTAAACAAATACTAGTAGAAATGTCAATTTGTTTCTTTGAATGGTATGTCCTTTGATATAGAGTTGATTCCACCTACTGCAATCTCCACATCTCTAGAAGGCGGGTCTACGTGGATGTAAACGACGTTAAAACACAAAGTTTGATTGAGATTCTTCCTTGAAGAGATTACTGACTTGGAGAACACAATAACTTCGGTGTGTTAACAGTCACAATTGTGTGTAGAGGTCAACCAGGGAACGAAAAAATGCAGAGATTAACTTCCGTGTGTAGAGGTCAACCGGTGAACAACAAAAAAAAATGCCGGCTCTGGCTAGTTCAATGATGATCTACTTGAATACTTGTGACTGGTTTCGCTTGAGTGATATTTGCGCTTTAAGACCGTGCGTGTCTAGCACACAACATACTGTTCAGTGTTGGAATCTTGTCTAGACAGAGGCTTGGCAAGTGTGCTCTGTATCATGTCGTACTGCGTCCTTGATTGCCTTGTAGATCTTGTGAGCAATCTGGATTCAGTCCACGCTTAATTTGACGCCATCTTGAGAGAAAAAAAATGTTCCGGTCTAATGTATATTCTTGCGCCAAACGAGAAGTGTAGGTTCACTGTCTTGAAGACACCTTTACTGGCCACCATATGTCACAGCCTGGTTTTGTTATCGTGCTGATAACGCGAATGTCTCTGTGTTGTAGATACCTCTACAATGTTCTTCACTGATAACTAAATATTTTCACACGCGCACTAGATTTGCCAGTGCGTGAGAACACTAATATACTGAACTCTTTGACCACAATATTTATAATGATTAATAGACTCACTTGTAGCAGACATGGTTTTTATTCACATTAAATGTATAAATATAAAGATATTGGCGACCTCAGCCATCACAAAATACATCCAAGAAAATTAGTCCTGAATACAAATCAATTCAATGACACTCTACTTGTACATTAATATCCAAAACACTCCTCTCCTTACGAGAGTCCAAAATCAACTGACTTGTCCACCTCGTGGTCAGCTTCCGACCAAAAAACAAAATCTCGTGCGAATCGTGCACGGAATGGTTCAGTGATTACTAGTCACAAAATATTTCAGGGGTTCTAAAACTGACGTGACAAATCTTCAATGTAAAAACAATGGCATTAATAACCCGATTTGAAAGTTTATCCTAAAATACCTACTTTTGCTATCAATTGAAGTGTTAATTTAGGTTTGGGCTTTCGTACATATAAATTGCATTTAATCAATTACTATGGAAGGTCGAAAGTTAGGGGATTTGGAAGGCTGACTAGAAGACGCAGGCGTACTTTTTGGTGGATTGGAAGCCTTAATTAAAAAGGTTGAGAAACGATGCAGCTCATTGCCATATACAAGCTATTTAAAAGTCAACTTAAAGTTAAAAAGTTACAAATGTTTCACTTCTGTTCCGACTTTATTTCGCTGTCATGTAAACACCTTTCTCTTCTTCCAAGTCCAAACATTGAAACTAGAAATGTTTTTGTATTTCTGAGTCAACGATATGTCTGTAAGCATTGAAATAGTTAACATTTGTACTTACCTTTCGCAGAGGAGCAAATATTAGAAATAACGGTATGCAAATTTTGTGAATCTGAAACACGAATTAATATTGTATTAATTTAAGTGTTTAACCAATGTACAAAAAAATAGAGTGCCTTTTTCAATTCAAAAGTAAATCCCTTGATGTAAACGAAAATTGCAAAACAAATGTATGCATCGTCTCAAAGGTCCAGGGTTCGAATCCTAGCCGCTTCCCTCCCCCGCCTTCCTAGATGAAGTTTGGGCTGTCCTCCCCCGCCTTCCTATATGAAGTTTGGGCTGCCCCCCCTGCCTTCCTAGATGAAGTTTGGGCTGCCCCCCTCCGCCTTCATAGATGGAGCTTGGGCTGCCCTCCCCCGCCTTCCTAGATGAAGTTTGGGCTGCCTTCCCCCGCCTTCCTAGATGAAGTTTGGGCTGCCCTCCCCCGCCTTCCTATATGAAGTTTGGGCTGCCCTCCCCCGCCTTCCTAGATGAAGTTTGGGCTGCCCTCCTCCGCCTTCCTAGATGAAGCTTGGACTGCCCTCCCCCGCCTTCCTAGATAAAGCTTGGGCTGCCCTCCCCCGCCTTCCTAGATGAAGTTTGGGCTGCCCCCCCCGCCTTCTTAGATGAAGCTTGGGCTGCCCTCCCCCGCATTCCTAGATGAAGTTTGGGCTGCCCCTCCCCCGCCTTCCTAGATGAAGCTTGGGCTGCCCCTCCCCCGCCTTCCTAGATGAAGCTTGGACTGCCCTCCCCCGCCTTCCTAGATGAAGCTTGGGCTGCCCCTCCCCCGCCTTCCTAGATAAAGTTTGGGTCTAGGGAGAAGCTTCGAGTCAGAAAGAACGTGCAAAACATGTAAAACAGACAGATTACAAGAAAACAACATTGACCATGTAGGCATACAAAGAGTACATCGATAGAACATAGATGAACAATCATATTTCATTTCAAGAGTTTTATAATTGCTACGATTAAGAGGTTGACCTAACCACAGATGTACATCAAAATAGTCTTGTAAATGCTTATCTCTAATTAACTCTTCTGTCCAGAACAAGAGTTTGGTATGTTGTGTCACCTACATACGCAGTTAAACCTTTTGCTTTTTAAAAAGTTTATTATCATTTCCGGAAAAAAATATTTGTTTACTTCACCCATCAGACAGATGAATTGCATTACTGCCCTTGAACACGAGTTTCTTGAACTAAACATATTTTGTTTGTCTGATTTGGTTTAAGATTGTCATTCAAAAAAAAAAATATTTTTATTTACAATGGATTCTATTGCACAACTGTAAACCTTACAGATCAAATGTCTGAGCCTTTTGTGTTGTGTGTCCTTTCAATGTGTTTATTTCAAAGACATTTTCACTGTTAGCGTTCCTCTTTTCTTCACGGAAGTTTAAATGTATAATAATATTTTATGAACGAGAAGATAAAGCGCTCAGTAAGTTCCTTTTCTTCTATTGATTAAAAATATAAATTTAGAAGAAGAATTCAAATCAAAATACCAGAGCTAGATCTAAGACATGAACTATTAAAATTATTTTGACGCCATGACACTACAACTTGGTACTGCAAGGTTTGGACAAGGAAACAAATAATTTTTTTAACCTGAAAGAAAGGGTGGATTCATTCCCTTTATGACCCTATACGAGATCAGTTGTTATAGAAGGATTCAACACTGACCTGCGACTTCGCAACGAGTCCATCATATAAGGCCGTGGGGAATGGATATCTAATAATTCCATAAATATATATAATCTAATTTGTTGTGAAAAACACTAATCGTATAGAACTAAATAAATATTTTCTGATGAATAAATAGATTTGTTTTTCTCTATCAAAGAACTTTATTTCTGCGAGTAGTATTTATAGTTGGCAAGAAAAAACTTCGTAACTTAAAAAACTATCAAAAATAAATATAGTGATTTTTGGCTCTTCCGACTCAAAAGGTTGCCGACCCCTGACGTAGGACAAGGGTATTTCTGCACACAGAAATATTACACGTTTATTAAATATTTTTAATTTTCCGACCTAACATTGTAGGCGTTCACAAATGAGAACAATATGCTTACAATTTCATTATGTTTGACAGAGTCAAATATCTACAATGTATATTCATTTAATAATTGTAATAAAGAAATAGTTACATACATATCTATATTTATTTCTCAAAAATGTTTTCAATATATATTTGACATGAAACGAAGCATTGTATTAGTTAAAATTACTTTATGCAAAAATATATTTAAAAAATACTAAAAAAATATTATAATATACTACGGAAACTTTTATTGCTTTTATTAACAAAAAAGTTTTATCAGCTTTTAAATCAGTCTATAGTGTATCGTTCTTAGTAGGCATAGTTGTCTTGATGACATGTTAGATTTATTTTCTTGTACAACAAAATATAAAACATCTTGTGTATCCACTTTTTACCTTGCCCAATTCAGTTCCACATAGCATGCACTCTTAGACAGTCTTAATTATACTAACTCGACACTTAACATTAAAATGACTAAATTTGATAGATTACTGGAGATCATGAATATTATTACAAGAAATGTATACTATAAATAAGTGATGCCCTAAATACAGCCCGAGGGCGAAATCCAACCCGCGATGTGCTCCCATCAGCACAAAATATAGAAAATCAAAAAAAAATTGACTTCAAAATGTATCTTTACCTACGGTAGGGCCCTCACTTTTTTTTGTAATAGAATACTACCAAGGGATTAAATATTTGTGAATTTATGAGATAGGACTCTGAATATAGAATCAACCAGGAAAAGTGAGCGGATCTTTACTTTTTTGTGGAGCACGATTATATGCCGATACATTTGCTTTATAAAGAAAGTGTGGCTGTTTTACAAAAACAACAAAACATAGACAGAACTTACGTCATATTCTGATGCGTAAAAAGAAAACGCAACTATCCCTATAATTAATGTTAAGTACTAGAACCTCAAGGAGAAGTGGTGGCTGAGCGGTAAAGCCCTTGGCTTCAAAATCGGGGATTCCGGGTTTGAATCCTGGTAAAGACTGGGATTTATAGTTTCGGGACCTTTGGGCGCCTCTGAGACTAGAAAGAATAGACCAGGTCTATAGGCGCTAGCGGAAATCCAGTATTTTAAATTGAATATGTCAAGCCAAGATAATGTGTGCAAGGTTAGCGTCTTCAACTATACAAGATAATGTGTGCAAAGTTAGCGTCTTCAACTATAAAAGATAATTTGTGTAATGTTAGCGTCTTCAACTATACAAGATAATGTGTGCAATGTTAGCGCCTTCAACAATACAAGATAATGTGTGCAATGTTAGCGTCTTCAACTATTTTCTAACAGACGTTTTCAATTAGGAGTCTTTGAAAAAGCTGTGCTGTAAATAGATTGGCGATTGTACATCTCAGTTGACTCTAAACAATAATTACGTTCTAATTTTGAGTCTTGGGGCAAGGTTTACGTGGGGCAAGGTTGACTTGGGGCAAGGTTGACGTGGGGCAAGGTTGACGTGGGGCAAGGTTGACGTGGGGCAAGGTTGAGAAGCATAATGTCTAATGAGTGTTTGACATGCCTGATGTAGACTGAAGCCCACCCCCTCTCCCTACACACACAAACACAAGGCTTGGGACACGATGCACAAATTCGAATACAGTCTTTCGCAGTGATTCCCAAAGTGGTCTATATAGACCCCCAGGGGTCTACGAGGACTTCCAAGGGGTCTACAGAAGTGAAAAAACTAATTGGGTGTCTATGAGATGTCCAAGTGGGTCTACGATAATATATTCATTTAAGCGTTAATTTTTACATCCCATTAATGTAGTTCTTCACACTAAGATATAATTTAAATATGTACCTAAGTAAATCCTTAAAATGTTTATCCTTCTATTCAAACGAAAAATTGTATTTAATTCAAAATTTATTAAATAACTTAATTTTGTCTACATGTAAGTAATGTTTATCAAAAAGAAATGCCAACTGTATAGCGTGATTAGTTAAAATTGTTTATTCCTTCCTTGTCCAACTAGCGGTTGCCAATTGACATTTTATGATGATATGAAACTAATTACACTGGAGGATCATCTGAGACAAATGTCACTCTGATAAAAAGATAAAGTTTTGAAAAACTTTCGAACATTTATATATAAAATTCAGAAAAAGCCCACAAAATCTATCTCCGACATCATATAGAGAAGGCGATGGTTTGTGGACGTCTAACAATATCTTTTTTACTTATAACAAAATGGGGAGCGCTTTGGTAGTGGTTAAGCGCTTAGCTTCCGAACCTGGGGTCCTAGATTCGAATCTCGTTGAATTTTCAATTTCACGAAAGTTCAGGATTTTTAGGTTTCCCAAGTCCAGCCAACTTTAATGGGAACCTAACTTAGGTTGGGAAAAGTCAAGGCGGTTGGTCGTTGTGCTGCCTGCATGACACCCTGCTCGTTTACCGTTGGCCAAAGAAACAAAGTCTGAAAGGGGAACTTAACTTTTTTTTGGCAAAATACATAAAACACAATAGATTGATTTTTACCAGCCCTTGTAGTTTTAAAAACTGTTTTGGAGAAACCTGCATGTGATATTATTAAAATATTTATTTAAACAACACTACAATTCAAGGTCGCTTCGGTGTCGTGAGTTATAAAATTAAATTCTTTGCAAGCGACTTATATACAGCTTGGGATCAGCGGTATTACAGGCACTGACAGGTTGTAGTGATGTTTGCTGGAAACTGTCTAAGGATCGCTGGCTCCTTTTTTATCCTCAGGGTTGACCCACAAAACCTTTCGCATGTTGCAAGGCAGCAGAGTTTTGAATTCAGTCGTGCTTCTTCTAGGTGGGTGGCCAGCCAAGGCTAAAGGGCCTTTCCTGATCGAAGTTTACTGGTTTGGGTGCCAGTTAGTCGCTTCGACCCTTCTCTTGTTAGTGATAACATCTTTGCGGACTCAATACTTGAGCAACACTTGAAAGATCAAGAAATACACGAGAAACTGTTCTTTGCAAAAACTTTAACAATGATACTTAATTAATTAATTAATATTTAATACTTGAAGCACTACTTCATGGAATAAAACATTCCTGTTTGAAATATAATATTTATAGCAGTGTGTTTGGAGATTCCATCAATAAATATTGTTATTTTAAAAATTGTATCGATAAAAAGATAGATCTCTATCACTTGATATGTAGCTTGAAATCACAGTTTTACTTTTCAACTCACCACAGATAGAAATTTAGTTTTAAAAAAAATGTTGATGGATTTGCAAAAATGTGAAAGTTAAGCAGGGGGGGGGGGGGGGGGGGGCTACCGAAAACCAGAAAACATGGCAACAGGTCTACGAGACAAAAAAGTGTAGGATCCACTGATCTATCGCTATAACATACTTCTACAGCCCATGATATACGAAGGCATTCAAACAATTCCTTAGACTTTGTATGTAGCAGTGTCAATGCAATGAAATATATAACTTTTCAATATTTATTTTTTTCTTTACGTAACACTACAATAGTTTTTTTTTATATTAAAAAAACACAGTTGATGTGTTTCAATATAAAAATAGCAACATTTTTTGTGTTGTTTTTAAATATAATACAGTTTGTTAACTCTTTCAGCCTGTTTTGCCAGTATACTGGCAAAACAGCTATACCTCATAGCCTGGTTTGCCAGTATACTGGCTTTTGGGGGGTGGCTTCTAAAATTAGTCCGTTTCTTGTAGTTAGAGTTTTAAAAGTTATTTTTAAAAACAAAAATAGTAAAAAGAAACGAAACCCTCCTTTTTTTAAGCATCTTTATGCAATAACCTGGATTGTTTTTTTGTTTTAATATTATTTTAATTAGTGTGTTGCTTAGCAAACATAAACAAACATGGATGATATGCCTGGATGCAGTGGTGTTAGTGGTAGGCCTAAAAGATTAACGGTAGCACAAGCTACTCAATTGTTTTTAGCTTTAGAAAGTTCTATTGATAGTGATAGTGAAGATGATTCGACATATTTGCCAGAAAACCATGGTGTAGATGATAACATTGTGAAGAAGAAAAGAGCTAGATATGATGATACTGTGGTTGACTCAGATTCTGACAGTGATAGTGGCAGTGAAACTATCAATGATGGGACTGGTATTATTGCTACAATTCCAGAACCAGATGATTTTAGACCTAGAACTAGTGATAATAATGATGGGTGGCAATGGGAGAGGGTTGCTGACAATTGTCCTGTCAGTACTGCCAATACATTTAGAATGTCCCAGCCTTCTAAAAGTGAAGTCAATTCTGAGTTAGATTTGACAAGAGATTCTACACCATTTGATGTTTTTACCAGGCTAGTAGATGGTTGTATCAAGACCTTTTTAGTTGATAGCATAAATGATTATGCTAAAATTGTGATTCAAAAACACAATCCTCCTACTGTCAGGTCCACTTTTAATAATTGGACAGACTCAAATGTTGCAGAAATGTACACGTTTCTCGCAGTTTTTATTTCGATAGGTCTACAAAACAAAAAGTCTGTCAGAGACATTTGGTCTAATAAAGACATATATTATCAGCCATGGTTTAATACCATGTTTACAAGAGCTAGATTTAAGCTCTTGTTCTTTAGCATGATGCATGTAGGTGAAGCGGTCTCGGTCGGTAAGGATAAAGTTGAACCCTTCGTAAAGATGATGTGTTCAAATTTTCAAAAGGCATTTTATCCTTTTAAGGAGGTTGCTATTGATGAGATGGTGATATGATTTAAAGGCAGGTTTGGACCATTACAGTACAACCCTAGTCAGCCTGAAAAACAGCACATAAAAAATTATGGCCTGTGTGATAGCAGTACAGGTTATGTAATAAATCTTATTATTTATTATGGAAGTGACACTTCTTACTCAGACTCATCAAACAGTATTACCAGCCATGCAGTCAAAATATTTGATACCCTTCTACAACCACTTCAAAGTGGGCATCATATTTTTGCTGATAGATATTATACATCAACAGATCTCTTGGAATATCTAACTCAGAAAAGATTTTATTACACTGGGACAGTCAACTTGGCTAGGAAAAGAAGCAAAAGCTGCGTCACAGAGAAACTCAATTTTACAAGTCTGTGGGCAGTATAAATGCTCTTTGTGTGGCATGGCAGGATAAGAAAGCTAAGAAGCCTTGCAATTATGGTGTCCACAAAATCAACCAATCGCATCATTAATGTGCAACAGAAGCGCAGTGTTGTCGAGAAGCCAGAAATGGTTCACGACTAAAATATGATGATGAATGGTTGCGACAGGGCAGACCAAATGCTCTCTTATTATTCTGTGCATTCTAGAAAAAGCATGAAATGATGGAAGAAAGTCTTTTTCTGGATATTAGAAATTGCACAGATTAATGCCCTCATCATTTATAATGCCACACAGGTTACATGTGACCAGCCTTCAAAAAAGCTTTCTTTAAAAAAATTTAAAGAAACTTTAATTGATGGTTTAGTTGATGCTGCCACTGCACTGGGTGATGTTCCCAGACAGGTGAAAGTGAAGACTGTTAAAGCTGTCAGCAAAATAGCATCTGGGCCTCATCTTGTTCACTATGAAGAGAATGATCGCCCTTGTGTCTATTGCAAGAGTCAATCACAACGGAAGCGCACTAGATTATTTTGCTCGGGTTGCCCGTCGCAACCTCGGCTCTGTGTGAAACATTGTTTTCGTCTATACCATGAGGATCTGGCAAAACAATAGCTTTCAAGTAGTGGCAGTAGCATCAATGTAATGTAAATATATGTATATATATGTGTGTGTGTGTGTGTAAAATGTAAATATTATTCCTATTTCACTGGATATTGTTTTTGCCTAAAATGATTTCCAATTGGATTTACAACTCTACGCGTCTAAGGTAATATCTATTTTATAATCTTCACTGCATGTTTAAGTGTTGTATATCAAACTAATCAGAAATGAATCTTCTTTCTAATCAATAAAAAGTATTTAGTCAAAATGGTCAATACAAAAAAAATAAATAGTATATATTGATGTTATTGCAAAGAAAAAAAATCTGCGAAAAAAAATTGACTATGATATAAGACATGAAATTACAAATTATTTACATGTAAGAGAATAAAGAAAGGATAAAAAGGACTTCTTATGCATATCTATGTAGTCTGAGATATAATTTATGGTGACTGTAATAATAAAGAAATAAAAAAAAATATTTTATAATAGATATGGAAAAAAAAGTAGTTTAATTAAAAGTACTGCGATTTAGAAAAAAAATTAAATTAAAATAAATAAGCATAAAATTGGAAAAAAAAACTTGATTTATGTTTATCAAAATGAATTTACTTTAAAATGAGTACAAAATATACTCTTTTCAAGCAATATTATACATATATTATGTATAACAAACCTAGCTAAAAATTTTTTTTTACTCTTTTATTTTTTTCCATCCTATTCAACCTGTGAAATCATCTATACAAATTAAATAAACTACAAAAAGATTAAAAGAGTTGTGTTGGTGAAGATTTTTGCTTTAATTTGATATATAACTTTATTTATCTGTGATTTACCGTTTATGAGATAAAAAATAATTTCATAACCCTATTGTAAACAAAAACTGGTAGCCATTTTTGCCAGCATCCATTGCTATTTTAGCAACAGGCTGAAAGACAATCCCAACTTCCCAACCATTGTACTCTAGCTCATTGGCCTCCCTCTATTTTAGTTTGATCATAAATAAAGTTACAAGAAGTAGCCGCGGGACGGCTTGATATTCAGAAAAACATCTTGTAGCAGTTTAATTGTATTTTGATTATTGCTGATGCGTCACTCAGAAGAAAACAGTCCATTCTGGTGTAATAGAGTAGATGTTAGAATCGCATTGATGGAGTCCTATTTAAATGTGTTACCACTAGCATTTAGAATCTTACTTCGGCTGCAACACTGTCGTGGTTTAGAAGTGTCCACTTCTACCGAATTACGACAGTATGTCTACGAATGGACTTACTCTCCACAGACTAAAAAAAAAATTTACATTTGAAAAAGAAACTTATACATATTCAATATTTGTTTAAGAAGGAAAAGGAAATGTACATTACAAGTGCTTTATTGTTTCTCTTCTAAGATATAACATGCATTTATAGATAAGGTTTATTATTAACCCTTTAGACGCGTTTGGCAGTTTAGCCTTTAAACACGAGAATGGTAATTCCAATAAGTATGCACTTGTAAAAAAAGCTCAGCACTTTAAGGGTTAAGTGAATATTATTAAAGCATTCGAAAGACCTATTCCATTCTTCAAATTAATAAAAGCTAAAAACATTTCACTTAAATGTCCTTCAGAAGTTGGATCATTTGTTGTTGTTTTTCTAATGGGAAATATGCAGTTAGCTGCAGATTATGTTGTGGTGTCTCGGTAGTGGAGTGGCTAGGCGTTTGACTTCTGAACTTGAGGTTCTGGGTTTGAATCTTGCTGATGACTTGGAGTTTGAATTTTGGAAGTTTTAGGGCGCCCTGAATCCACCTTACTCTAACTGACTTAAATCGGGCAAAATAAAGGCGGATGGTTGTTTTGTTGGACACTATCTTCATTAACCGTTGGCCAAAAAAATAGATGACCTTAAAATCATTTGCTCTATTGACCACAAGGTCTGAGATGGGAGCTTTCATTACTATTCAGCATGTTATAGGACGGTACAGGTTGGAAAGTGGACTTGGCTTGACCTTTTGTCCAGCTAAATGAAGAGTTGCAATTTGATTTGGAAGTCGCTTGTGTCAACAGAATCACGTAGGCATGTATTGTTATCGACCATAAAAAAATATGAAAAAAAAATCAACTTGATCTGAGAATAGGAAGACTAAGAAAAAACCGGTACGAAAGTATTAAGAGGAATAACTTAATATATACAGCTACATCACTCAGTCAGTAGGATTTACATCCATTTATTTATACCAACTAAAATAAATAATTACCAATAAATAATTTATTAGCTTCTTTACCTTTTGACGGATTCAAGTTTTGTTCGGTACATAAAATAATTTTGTTTCAACTTGATGCTGGGTTCTCGTACACAACAAATTGTACCAGACAGACAGACCAACAGAGAGAGTGAGAGGATTTAATACACATTTGTAACATCTCATAAAAGGATCGAATCTACGTTTTTGTTAGTAATGAAACATTTATATTACTCCAGGGAATGATTTATCAATTTCTTTATTAATATATTCTACAAATAAAGTGTAGTCATACAAACGGTGACCTATATATGCGAGACATGGAAATCATCAGCAATAGTCAAGACAAAATGTAGCCCAGTAGCAATGGCTACCACCGGTTTTAATGTAAGAGAGATTGTGTCAGAAATCACATTTCCAAACGTGCACTCGACCACTTAGCGAGGTTGTGACCGAGTGCCGCATGAGGTTTGCTGGACATGTTCGTAGACACAATGAGTCTCGATACCCAAAGATAGCAATACATTTTATTTTCACCCGATGTAATTAATTGAAAATTCCTACAAGTATGTTTAACAGAACCGCCCTTTAATATAATATTTCTACATTTTATGTTAGCTTTACTAAAGATCTTTTTTTTTTCTCTCTCTGATCTATAGCTATCAGCTCTTCAAATTAATTTACATATTTTATAAACTAAATTCATAAAATACAAACGTGATATTCAAAAAAAGAAGATAGATACGTTTTACGCGTATTCCAAGGGCAGTCAAGCCTAGGTACGCTGTTCTGCCTCATCGTGGCACCTGGGTGGAAACGGCTACTTAAGGGGGGTGGCTAGGCTAAATGAATGGCGAAACATAACTCCGGTGGGGATGCCCACGGGTAGACGAGAGTTTACCCCTTGCACGGGCGGGGTTGTAAAAAAGTCCCCACGAACACGTCCCACATCCATGCGCTGTTCCTCAAAGGGACCGTCACATAAATGGCGGGTCCCGCACAGTTAGCTTGGTACAACGAAGGAAAATAGCGGAGGCTCCCGGTGTCCTCGGACTTCGGCCATGTGCAGCAAAGCATGCGTCTGGGGCTTAAAGGCATTGAAAAAAGCAGTGCCTTACATAGGCATTGACTCGGGTCTCTCTCAAACAGAACAGTGTTCACACAGGTTTGTTTTTTTTTTTTTTACTGCTTGGCTGGACGACCAAACAGGCTTTTTTCAAACTTAGAGCTTATCTTATATAATACAGATGTTACTTCAAAAAAGAAGATGATTACGTCCTACGCGCCATGCATTTAGTCATACATATTAACCAATGACTTAAATTCCGGCAAGTCACTGGTTTTCCTGGCTAGCTCAGGCAACCCATTCCATGCTCTAAAAGCACTAGGGAAGAATGAGTATTTGTACAAATTTGTCCTCGCATATGGGACGAGGAATGTGCCTTTATCTTTGTGTCTTTCTGAGTATTTTATTAAATTTTGTTTTTGTATTTGAAGATTATGGTTCAGTGTTTTATATATAGTTGCTACTTTACTTTTGAGTCTTCTGTCCTGAAGGCTTTCTAAAAGGGGAAGAACTCCACCCTTCAAATATATCAATAATGTACAGACTACTTTCCTTTTTGGTATCAAACAAATTAATTAATTACTTATAACCAATAAGCTAGTTTAGTATTTTAAAAAATTGATTCATGTTTTGTAAATAGCAAACAGTAAATAATTGTTGAGAGTACTTGATCGGAGAATGCGTGAGGGAGAAATAGCGTTAATAATTATTCATGGGGACTAAATATAACACATTTAGCCATATCTGTGAATACTGAAGGACTAGTTTCCCTTGTTGGTATCAAACAAAACAATTATTTACCGTTAATTAATGGACTCAATGGTTACTTTTGTTTATTGATTCATATCTTGTCGTTTCCAATGAATAAATTTGCAAAGTTTCATCTTGAATGACTGTGGGAGAAATAGAGTGTACTTACTTTTTACCAGACAGACAGACAGACAGACAGACAGAGAGCGTAAGTTGATATAAGCTTTGTAAAAATAAACATGATGTGATATTGTATGATCTCCAAATATATTACCCGTGTATAATGTGATCTGTGTATGACGTGGTCTGTATATAATGTGATCTGTCTATAATGTAGTCTGTGTATAAGGTAGTCTGTGTATATGAGGTCCTTGTATACGAATTGTATGTATATGTGGTCTGTGTAAATGAGGTTTGTGTACATGTGGTCTGAGTATATGTGGTCTATTTATGACTTACATTTTTTTTTCCATTGTTCACATGAAAACTGTTTTAACTTCTAGGCTCATTGGCTGAATGGTCGTGCGGTATGTGCGCTTGACTGCCTTTCGGACTTCTCGATGGTCCCGGTTTCATATCCTACCCGCTATCATACCACGTCGTCCTGCAGGAGGTTTGAAGCAGTAGAGTTCAAAAAATATTTAAAAAATGCGGGAGTATTTTTTTTTCATTATTTTTTTTGAAAACCGTTTGTATAGCTCTTCCGCGAAAGTCGGATCTGCGAACGTCAAGGGTTAACTTATTATTTTTATAGCGCACTTACTTGGTATAACGAAGGAATATGACGGAGGCTCCCGTTGTCCTAGGCTTCGGCCATGAGCGGCGAATCATGCGTCGGAGCCAAAGGCATCGGAAACAGCAATGTTTTACATAGGCATTGACTTGGGTCGCTCTCAAGCAGAACTGTGCGTTCACACAGGTTTGTGTTTTTTTTACTGTCCTGGCTGGACGACCAAACAGGGTTTTTTTCAAACTAAAGAGCTCGAAGAGCCTTCGCCTCAGCTCTTACGGACATCAAAACGGATACGACTGGAAATCTTTTCCGAGTGATGCGTTGAGACTTACGTAAACAATTAGAAAACCAAGAATACGTCTTTCGGAACACAGACACAACTCTTTGATTCCAGCCCTTTACAACTGTCTCCAATGTCTCTAAATAGTCAGTTTGTCATTCCCTTCCGTCGCTTTCCTGACCTCACCTTGAACTTTTACTTTTCCTACAAATAGAAATAGTCTGGTACTGGGGATAGACTAAAAGATATTGAATTTCGGATGTTTTAAATGGAATAGGCTCCTTCTGTCTTTGAAGACAATTTATGCGCCCAGATGAGTCAGCGGCTTTGGTTACGTCTTGAGATGGGGCAGGAGCTGGAGTGACTGATCATTTAAAAATAGACTTTTGTTAAACACATCGTTTACATTTGCGTTGTAAATATTCCTATGCTTCGGGTTCTCTTAAACATTGAAATAACTATAGTAAATGTTAGAAAAGTGTCGGTTCATGAACTCTACCAAAACTCTACCAGAATTCTTATACTGTGTTTTCATTTTTTATGTTTTCTGTATAAACTCGTTATACACAAACACACGAACTCACACACAAACATGCCCTTGTAAATACACTGTCTGTATAGCAGTTTTAAATTGGTTAAAATAACATTTTTCTTCAGCGTTTTCGTTCGTCAGATAAAATAACCTCTTTCTGGTTTAATATTACTTTCAAGCTCAGCTGCACAGGCTTAGAAAACCTCCACATGTGCCATTAGACTAAATGGCATCGTAAGTTTAAACATTTATAATGTGCCTTTTACTAATTCAGTGTGTATGTGTGTGTGTGTGGGGGATCTGCAGTTCCTCTTCGGTCACCAGCTAGTTAAGGAGGTCACAAATCGTTTAAGGGATGTCCAGCTACATATTCATTCATGCAGCTGCAAATACATTCATGCAGCTACCTTAGAGGTGAGCTCTTTCCTTGAGTCATGAGAAAGTCTACACACAAAGCAATGCTTTGGGAAGAGAATGTACCTAAATACAAAACACGATGATTGGTTATAAGTATCGTTGTGTCATTTAGAGTGGAATAAATAAACTCTATTATACTCCGTCATTTGTTTTTTTTACTTGGTATCCATTAACCTTTTTTTTTCCTTAACATATTTGATGACATTGAAACCTATATTGGTGTTACAATAAAATTGCATATATATAGTAACATTTCTTAGTTACATAAATAGTAAAATTATTGAATGTTTCAATGTCATTAAATATTTGTCGCCTAATTACATGATTGGGCTTACAGTAAAGCATTTCATCCTCGTTATTAATGAAACATCTTGTCCCAACTTCCGAACCCCCTCACCGACCTATAGGAATTATCCAATTGTGGTGTTATTAATAGTAAATGATTGTAGATGAAATAACAACATGGGCGTCTGTAATGGTCGGAACGAATTCTCTAAAAGCAAAGTTTTCTTCTCATCACGCAGCTGTTTACGTAATAACTGCGGGCCCCGATACATGTTTAAAATAGCGGCTTTACATTTCTGCCAGGGTGAATGTCATCGGCTATATCTTCTTTCAGCGATTGATTCTAGAAGCCTTTTAACATTTTTGTATATAACAGCAAATAAGCAAAGTCTTAGGATTCAGAATGCTCCTTTAAAGATAACGTTTGGAAATAGCCACTGGGAAACTGGCTTGTGTTCAGCTTTTTCTTCTCAAAGGAAGATTATCCATCCACAAATAAAATGAGCTCTGACCACAGCAAATTGTTTAAGCTCCATGACTATATGAAGAAACAAGATGTGGAATGTGGTTAATGTGGTATGTTTGTCTGTTGCTTTACATGTTTCCTATGTTCCTATGTCGGGGTGATGATTTAGCCGTTGCTTGTCTGCCGAGCACCCCTGACCGTCTATTAGTTGATATAGTAGGTACTTATACAGAAACGTAATAGTGGCTGTGTGAAGCGTCTAGTGTGGTAGCTTGACTTGTTGCCACCGCTGGCTAGCATCTGTGAAAGGGGAGCAGTTTTGTAAGTCTCTCTTGCCAGTACATAGCCTCTCCACAGCAAGTCCTATGCAGTACCTCCTCGTGGTGGCAGATGGAAACTGAGGCTGCGAAGTCTCAGGCTAAACTGCAAGGGTCTCGGAGGAGGTTTGGCCCCAAGATGTGAGGCAGGCATGGCCCGTCGGCGTGCGGACACGCCCTGTTGCCCACAAACCAAACCCCTAGCTATAGGTCAATAGCCGCACTGCCTTGTGTGTGTGTCCCTGTAAGGTCTAAGGCTAAGGGAGTAAACCCTAACAGAAAATCCGGTCCTGGAGCCCCGTAGGCGGGGGGACAGTAGTAAGACTACTGCTCTCTGGCAAACTCCTGCAGCCACCTGTCCCCAAATTGTGATGGCTCGCCATCCCTTTGGACCCGTATGGAATGGAAGAGAGGCGTGTGCTGACGTGTGGGCAGCCCAGCACTCGCAAATTTACCGCCCAGGCTTTCCCCCAGCAATGGAGAGGTCACTCCATCTCTGACAGTAATGTCTTTGGAAAAACACGGAGAGTGGTAGTTACCGGTTATAAGTTCCTAGCTGATTGGCGTAAGCTGGAACGCCAGGGACCACTCTTGACGGTAGTAGGGGCTTTTTAGCCTCACTGGATAGCTACTGCCTGCCTTAAGCCGAGCAGCCCTCGGACAGTAAAGTGCTATCCCGCCACAGCTTGCCGCACCACTGGGTGCTTGGTGCTAAGACAAAATCAAAAAGCAAGCTGCTCACCCGCACCTGCAAATACAATCAAAAGAAAACCCTCAACATTAATGCGTTTAGCAAGCTGGAACATACGGACAATGTGTCCTGGCTTCAATACTGACCCTGAACTAGTCACAGACATGCGTCAAACAGCTATCATCGACAGAGAACTCAGCAGACTAAACATTGATGTGGCCTGCCTGCAAGAAACCAGACTGGCAGACAGCGGATCTCTCACAGAAAGCAACTATACATTCTACTGGCAAGGAAAACCAGAACAAAGCCCTAGAATACATGGCGTCGGCTTCGCAATAAGAAACAGTCTCGTCCCCTGCATCGCGATGTTTCCCATTGGCAATGAAAGAGTATCACACATGAAATTTGCATCACCGCAAGGCAAAATTAATATAATCTGTGCTTACTCACCAACCCTTGCTGCACCGGAAGAGGACAAAGACAGATTCTATCAAGCTCTAGAGGACGTAATTAAAAGTATTCCAAAATCCGAGCACCTCTATATAAATGGAGACCTTAATGCCCGTGTTGGTGGTGGAAATGATGCATGGCCACAATGCTTGGGACCTCATGGTGTTGGCAAAATCAATGACAATGGCCAAAGGCTACTCGAGTTTTGTAACTGTGTGTAACAAATACATTCTTCTCTGGCAAGGAACGCCATAAAGTCTCTTGGCAGCACCCACGCTCAAAAAGGTGGCACCAGCTTGACCTCTGCATCACCCGAAGGATGGATCTGAAAAGTGTCATCCACACCCGTTTATACCATAGTGCGGACTGCAACTCAGACCATTCACTAGTGCTAAGCAAAATCAAACTACTTTTCAAGAAGGCTTATACTTCCACTCAACCCAGAACTAGGCGAATTAACGTCAACCATGTAGGTGACCCAGAGAAGTGTGCACTCTTTGGCGAGCTTTTGAACAGTTCAATCCCCTCGTTAAGTAATGAAGAAAACATCTCTATCAGATGGGAGAAATTAAGAGATGTAATCTACAGTTCGGCAATCACCGCCTTTGGGCCTCAAAAACACAAAAATGTAGACTGGTTTGAGGCAAATCTAGCACAAATGGAACCTTGCATCGAGAAAAAGCGATCTGCACAACTCGCTCTCAAGACAAAGCCAAGTCCAAGATCTTTGGAGGCCTTCAAAATTGCTAATAAAGAGGCGAAACAAATGGCTAGAAAATGTGCTAACAACTTTTGGAGGGATACCTGCAACAGAATCCAAGACAGTCTCCACGCAGGAAATAGCAAAGCTCTATTTGATGGCATTAAAGCGGCCCTGGGTCCAACAGTGTCTAAGCCTGCCCCCCTTCTATCCAAATCAGGAGAAAAAATTACTGATCAAACCAAGCAGCTAGAACGCTGGACAGAACACTACCTCGAAGTCTATGCCACACAGAACACAGTAGACGATGTCGCCCTGGCTTCTCTACCAGATCTTCCAGTACTGGAATGCCTAGATGATCTTCCGAGCCTCAGTGACCTTAAAAAAGCAATTAACTGCATAAAAAATAGAAAATCTCCTGGGAGTGATGGTATCCCAGTTGAAGTAGTGAAAGTCAACGAATCACTCCTGCTCCCTGAACTCTATATTCTCCTCTGCCGCTGTTGGGAAACAGGTCATGTCCCACAGGACATGCGTGACGCAACTATAGTCACAATATACAAGAACAAAGGGGATCGGAGTGACTGCAACAATTACAGGGGTATCTCTCTCCTCAGTATAGTGGGCAAGATCTTTGCTAGAGTGGCACTATCCAGGCTGCAAGTGATAGCTTCTAGAGTCTACCCAGAGTCTCAGTGTGGATTCAGGAGTGGTAGATCCACTGTAGACATGATATCTTCTCTACGACTACTGCAGGAGAAATTCAGAGAGAGAGACAGACCCCTTTACATCGTTTTTGTTAATCTGACTAAAGCTTTTGACATGGTCAGCAGAAGTGGCCTTTTCAAACTCCTGAGGAAAATAGGTTGCCCTCCCAAACTACTGCAGTTCATTGAGTGTTTTCACGAGGAAACTAAATGCACTGTCCAATTCAATGGAGCCCAATCAGCACCTTTTGAGGTTTGCAGTGGTGTCAAGCAGGGATGTGTGCTCGCACCTACTCTGTTTGGCATATTCTTCTCCTGTCTACTGCATTATGCGTACAACGACATAAACGAAGGTGTGTTTCTCCATACAAGATCCTCTGGAAAACTATTTAATGTTTCAAGGCTGCGGGCAAAAACCAAGGTTAGGAAGCTACTCGTCAGGGAACTCCTGTATGCTGATGATGCAGCTATTGTGGCTGATTCTGATATTCAGCCACAGTGCCTGGTTGACAAATTATCTGCTGCTTGCCAGAAGTTCGGCTTAAACATCAGTCAAAGCAAGACTAAGATACTTGTCCAAAACACAAACACTGCACCTCAAGTAAGCATTAATGGCCAACCACTAGAAATTGTTGATCACTTTTGTTACCTTGGCTCCATCATATCCAACAACACTCTACTGGATAAAGACATAAACAACAGGATAGCCAAGGCAATGGCCACCATGTCACGGCTGCAGAAAAGAGTCTGGGACAACATATTGCTGACTAACAGTACTAAAGCCCTAGTCTACCGGACCTGTGTGTTGAGCACCTTGCTGTACGGAAGTGAAACATGGTCAACCTACTCATGGCAGGAAAAAAAGCTGAATGTTTTCCACCTCCGATGCCTAAGGCGGATCTTTAAAATAAGGTGGCAAGATAAGATAACCAATGAGGAAGTGCTACAAAGAGCAGGGTGCCAGGACATCCGCTCTGTTATCAGCAGCAGACGCCTTGGCTGGCTTGGCCACGTTCGTAGAATGCCAGAAGGTCGACTTCCACAGGACATCCTGTATGGCGATCTGATAGAAGGCAGGAGAGCCGCTGGTCGCCCACTTTTACGTTATACGGATGTATGCAAACGCGACATGAAGCTCTTCAAAATCGACACTGGCAACTGGGAAGAGGTGGCACTGGACAGATCCTCATGGAGAGAGAGCATAAAGGACGGGTCAAAGATTGCAGATGCCATACACAACAGAAGCAGAAAGAAGGGTGAAAATGCAACGGCGCCTGGTGATTATATATGCCCAACCTGCGATCGCAGCTGTGTATCAAGGATTGGCCTCTTTAGTCACACAAGAAGTTGCAAAGGGAAAAGATCGTCTCTCGAGACGTAAAATGCCACAGAATAGTTATAAGTTAACAAATATCAGTTAACAACAAGAGTTTAACTTACATTAAAGTGCGGAGTTTGCTTAATTACAACTGTCTAAGAGTGCATGCCTTGTAGAACTGTATAGTGCGAGCTAAAAAGTGGATACACAAGATGTTTTATATTTGGTTGTATAAACCGTAAAAAGAAATAAAAATCTAACATGCAATCAAGGCAAAGGGGACTACTGAGAAGGAATCACTTGACTATATATTGATTTACAAGCTGATTAAGCGTTTTTAATAGAAAAAAAAAAACACTAATGAATTTATCATGTTAATCAATGCTTCAGCGCATTTTTTCGTCAGAAAAAGAGACACATATTTTGCAATTCAAAAAGTGATTGTATCCGTATATACTAAACCCGTCTTGATGTACACCTTTATTATCACATCAGTGGTTGCTTGTTTACAAAACAAAAGTTACAATAATTATAATTAGATATGTTCTTATATAAATTAATACTATCAAGTGTATCTCAATAGGTCGCATAATAATAGCAAAATTAAGTGCAAAATTAAGTATTTTGTAGTTACAATAATTGTAAACAGTAAAATCTTATTTAAGTTACTCTAAAAATCCCAATATATTTCTAAATTTGAATTATTGTTTATGCCGATTGTTATAGTCAAACTATCAAATTAAGTTTTTGAAAGCCTATCTCAATAGGTCTCTTAATAATATACGGTTCAAACGCACACCAGTATCGAACACTCTGACTCTCTCACATTTAAATATATTTAAAGTACACATTTTAAAAATGATCTAGTGATGTCAAAACATTCCAAGAAAGAACCTCATTCATATCTCCTCCTCTCCTCAAACCTGCCTCACGCGGTCATAGCCCACACTTGGCAAGGCTCTCCTCATTATCTGCATCACACCTCCATCTTAAGCAGAGGGCCAATAAAGAAAACTTTATCGGGCCATCAAAGAAAACTTTGTCTGGAAGTAAATAAAAAAAAACTTTGATGGGCCAATAGAGAAAACTTGGGCAGTCCAATTAATAAAGAAAATTTTCGCGGGCCAATAAAGAAAACCATGATTGGGCCAAAAAAGAAAACTATGGCGGGCCAGCAAAAATTTTAGCAGGTCAATAAAGAAAACTTAGGCCGGCAATAAAAAAAACTTTTACGGGCCAATAAATAAAATCATTTTACATCATTTTCCCTGTATATCGCAAGAGGAACCTTATAGTGTAGTTTACTACAAAAATGGCCCATTTCAGGTTTTAAATAAATGTATATTGCTCTTAATTCTTTAGAAAGTTCCCTTCCATTTGTATATAATTGCTTTTCCCTAGGATCAGTTAAATTTCATGTATCATCATAATTATCAACATCATTGTTATCCTTATCATTATAATCATCAATATCATGCGTCTTGTTCATTATCATGTATGTCGTAATCACAGTCCATGCTAAATCGAATGACGATTTGTCAAGAGTCGCCTAAGGTCTTTGGAAACATGGATCTTTTTTTTTTCGGTCTATTCTTAAGGAATTCTTAAAAGCTTTATTTCTTGCATTAATTAATTGGTTGTTGGAAGATGTTTTTTTCTTTAATATTTTAAATGGCTTATAACTAAATTTATAATCAGTTTATGCCTTGCAACTTAATCAGTTTCAGTTGTAGATGACAACAGTCACCCGCTCCCTCATAAATACCTCAAGTGGTCGCGAAGTGGGCGACTTCTGTCAATCAAGACTACAACAGAGAGGTACACAAACTCGTTCGTTCTTACTTGGTCAGACTATATCAACGTCACTCGTTGATCAGGACACGTGAAAAGGACCAAGATGCATCTGTGTAGTCGCCGAATGAAATCTTTATGTTTGTGAATGTTCTATTTATGTATGTTTCTGTTGTGTTGTTTTTACATTAGAACTTTTCTCATGTTGTTATCACAACAAATTTCTATTAGGATCAAGAAACCAGACTTAGTCTTAGTCTTAGACAATGGAATTATTTCGTTCATTGCCTTATTTTCTGATATAGTCATTAAAAGGTTAACTAGAATACTGGAAAGAAAACAAATATTTAAATGGAGTTAATTGATTGTCCATACACAGTGACGTAGCATCCATGGCGCGAAGGGGCTCAATGAACCCTGGCCCTAGACCATTACGGGCCCACAGCCTGAAGCGTAGCAACAATGGCTCAAATGTGTTCATTGCCCGTGGGCTCACGACTCATAAACTGTTAGGGCCACCATGAAAACATAAGGGATGACACCAAAGTGAAAAAATAGATACCCTTTAGTAAAAACCTTTAATAAATAGAATTTAAACAGCTTTCTCAAAATATTCTGAACGCTGTATTAAAATTTATATTAACTTCAAAAAACATTAACTAGTGTTTTAATCTCTAGTCTAAGGGACTGCTTTCCATCATGTTTATTGTCAATTGTAATGGTGGCTAGCTGTAATAGTGCGTTTGAGGTGACAATTATTTCCATATCGTCACATTCTTACTCCCCCTCTATTCATAAAACCATTGATAGTACTACAGCTATGGGGGTGGGGGAGGGAGGGAATGGGCGGGGGAGTTTGGTTTTAAAAGATTAGGTCTATAGGGATAGTCCTGAATAGTCCTGATATTCACGAAATAAAATTTCGATACAGCTACTTGTGCAATTTTCTCAAAGCTTAATCCATTTGTTTTTGTTTTGTATTTAAAATAATGTACATTAAAATCTTTCAATCACACTACGATAACTACCATCACGTTTGGTTGTGAACTTCTGACACCATGTTGATGACTTACATGAACAGAAAAAAATATCTATTTAAGTAGATTTACATTCTTTCATCTTTCTAAATGTCTAATTCAGTCCGTACTCCAATGGCTTTCTTCGGCGAGGGAGAAAATGCTATCAGAAGGAATTTGTTGGGTGCTTCATCAGCAGAATGCAGGTGTTCTATTAAATGTCACAACTTCATGAAAAGCTAGCGTGTTAAAACAGAGCCTCCCACTAGTCCCCCACCCCCCAACAAGCGACTTGTGGCCTAGGAATTCTGTAAGTTTCAACTGCTGAGGTCGCAAATGTTTTGAAAATGTAATGAAACATAATTTTAAGATAATTCAATATGTTGTATATTTACAATTCGTATGATATCCAATTTTTTAAATCAATGTTTATCAAAACTAGTCTATTTTTTATTATTTGGAAAATGTGTATAAAGTATAAATTGTTTAGTAGATGGTACGTTTTGACATCACTTTTATAGTTTATCCGGATCGAGGCATTGCTAGTTAGCTTGTCCATTGCTTTATGTTTAGGGATAAAACGTAAAGCCATCTAATAAGGTTAGTAATAATTTTGTAATGCTAATACTTCAGGGGAGATAATGAACATAAACATAAAAACAACTCGTTGTTAAGAAAAAAACATGGTATGTTTATGAATTTCAATATTTATTTTTCATCTACAAATAGTATTATGTTACAAAATGACAGCTTATGCTTTATGTTTTGTATTCATTAACATATTTTTGTCTGATGTTTTGTTAACATCAAACTTTATTGGATATACTTGAAAACATTAAATATATTTTGAATATTCTTAGTATCTTATATTATTATGCAATCCAAAATAATCAATCATAAATTTTGAATGCCTAAAACAACTAGGCCGCAAAATAAGTATAATAAAAGACTTTTGATTGCCTTCCACTAGAGGATATTCCCATTCCCATTCCATGTTTACTGACCCAATGACTTCAGTCATCAATGGGATGAATGTGGCTTAATTCATTGGTACAAAAGGATTTCGAAACTTCGATATATGCCAGTTATTAAGACGTTCTATTCTGGATTTGTCCGAAGCCTTTGACACACTTGACCACAAGATGATAGCCAAAATCTTCCAAATGTTGCTTGCATCCTAATTGACTGAAAGCCCCCAAAGTGCCATGGTTAACAGGGCAACCTCAACGAGCGTAACGGATTTCACAAACGATCGGTTCCAGTCCTAGTACTTATCGCTATGTACAGTAAAAGTGATGCTTTTACAGCCCCCATGTGTATGTGTTACCACTTCTTTGCTGTCGTACGATTCCTCAGTACCTTCAGAGGCGTGACGCATATGGAAACACAAATCAGTAAAACTTGATAAGCTAAAAAAAAAAGAAACAAAAACACCGTTGCATCCTATGGCATTTTTTTCTCATTTTATAACTCTTTAAAAATGCTACGTCCGGTGGCAACAATGTTTTGATTCAGAAGTGTCTGCTTCTAGATGTAGCATGTTCCTATTATATAAATATCGGTAAGGCTCCGGATTGACGTCTCTGAGTCTACCACAGGCCTTACTCTCGATAATCAAAAGAACATACACATTTTAAACTAAAATATGCATATTAAATATAAAGAAAGGAGAGTGTGGTACTATTTTGGGAGACATCATCCAGTCTGTTTTTAAATATAACTTGCTATTATTTATATTTGTTGGTGTTTCTTTTTTAAGCTTTCGAAAGAGTGTAGAGTCCTCTATACAAATATTTCCCCCTCTCCTTTTAATTTAGACACTAATAACAACCTTTGGAAACACTTTGGACATTGTCCAGCATTACACGTTTAAATTTACTTTTTTTACAATGGTATTAGACGACCACAAAGAAAGCGAACAAAAGCATGAGCACCACTCCCTCCCCCCACCCACGATATAAAACTACATAGCAACTATATAAAGGTAGTTAATAAACAAAAAGAAACAATCATGAGAAATGGCATACACACCAACTACACACCAACTATTTCTGAGATAACAAATAATGCTTGCATGTAGTAATGTCTTTGTTTAGTTTATAATTTGCATCTTGCAAAACGCGAAATTTTTAAACAGTAATTTTTTTTTTACAAAAACGTTCTTTAGCATTAAACTTTATCATAGTTATTTTTTTTATAATCATTATTGCTAATTTTTACACATTTCTTTACTTCATAATACAATAACTATTAAGAATTAAATAATTTGGTAAGCTTACTTATGTAGGTTGATAATGTTGAAATACCCAACAAATCAATTAACGGCAGTGATATGTTTCTTAATTCCGGTAGGCAAGTCGCTGGCCATATCACGAAAATATATTAAGAAATGAAAGTGACTTAAAAATCTTATTCTAAGAAGTCCGTGGATCTAGTACTTAGATCAGTTGAGATATTTAAAACCTTATCCAAAACAAGTGTGAAGGGGGGGGGGGGACAAAGGGGGCACGATGCCCAAGCGCATTGGGAGCCACAGGCAGAGAAGGGGCGTTAATAAAGTACCATTGCCCCGGGCACACGCTTAAGTCAACACGCCTATGATGGTACTCATCAGTAACTATTGTTTTTTGTTACCCATTCATTATATAAGACATCTCATTGGAACATCATTCAAGTGGTTTTACATTTTTTCGTAACTAAAGGATATGCTAATCGCGTTTAGCATAAAAGAGCAGCTTTCAAGTGTATTATGAATTATTTTGATCCTCTTTAGTGGTTGCATGTAGACAGTTTAACCCTCTCAATGTCTCGGCACCTTTTGATTTCTTATTTTACACTAATTAGAAAAAAAAATTACACATCTGTTTTAGTATTTCATTACGATTATTTGAGATAAAGAATTATTTAAGTAATTGAAACTTTAAATTCCACCTAGCATAGGGTAAAAAAGACATGAGAGAATGCCATCAGTAGGAATTTGTTGGGGTGCTTCATCAGCAGATGGCAAGTATTCTTTTGAATGTCATGATTCCGTAAAGGGCTAACGTGTTATTCCCTTAAGAAAGAGCCTCTGTAACAGCAGACTGCCAGTATTCTATTGAATGTCAAGACTATGAAAGGTTAGCGTGTTAGTCCCTTAGAGTCTTTTTAACCCCCAACAGTTTACAAGTGACCATAAATTGCGTCTCATTAGCTTTCATGTACTCTAGGAATTCTTTAAGCTCCAATTGTGGGGGTCGTAAATGTTTTAAAAATTTAATGAATATAATGAAAATTAAAATTTACATAATTTTAACATGTGCATTTATAATGTGTTTGATTTTTTTTTTCTATTTGGAAAAAGTGTATAAAATATACAGTGTTTAGTAGATGGTACGTTTTGAGTCAGTTTGATATCACTTTCATAGTTTAACCGGATCAAGGCATCGGGAGTTAGCTTGTCTATTGCTTTATGTTTAAATCATCAAGAAAATTGACTAAACATTTTGTAATGCAAATACTTAGGGGGAGATAATGGACATTAACATAAAACTGTTCATTAGTGTTCATTGTTGGGAAAAAAAAAGGCTGAGGTTTATTTATGCATTTTAATATTCATTTTTTATCTACAAATAGTATAATGTTACAAATTGACAGCTTGTGCTTTATGCTATGTATTCATTAACATATTATAGTCAAATTATTGTTTATATTAAACTTTATTGGAGTTATCTAAAAATGTTAAATATATTTTGAATGTAATAGTTTCCGTTATAAACATCCATTATTTGCATAACACAAGACAACTTTTGAATGCCCATTCTAAAAGGCTGTTTAATTTGAATAATATAGATTGTTGTTTATCTACAACTAGAGAATATTTTAATTCCCAATATATGTTTAATGTCTCTTTGACCTTATTTATTGACTTAATGCATAGGTACTAAAAGATTTCGAAACTCCGACATAGGCCAGTTATCAAACCCTTCTATTTTGGACTTGTTCAAAGCCTTTGACACACTTGACCACGAGATGATTACAAAAATCTTCCAAATGTTTATCCTACCTGACTAAAAGCACCCAAAGTGCCATGGTTAACAGGGCAATCTGAACAGGCCTAACAGAGTACACCAATGGTCGGTGCTACGCCCAGTACCTATCGCTATGTACAAAAAAACATCCAAATGATTTTATACAGCCAACCGGCAATTTATAACACATCTTAGATGATGACTAACAATTAAACGGCTTATTATTTCCGTCAGAGATGTCACATATGGAAACACAAAATCAGTAAAACTTGGTAAACTAAAAAAAAAAAAAAACACCGTTGCATTCCTTAGGAGAATGTCTGTGTGGAACAGACGAGGCTTCACACAGCAGAACATGCTAGGACTCCAGCGTGCTGTCATTTGTCTGATGCTATTTGCTGAAGTTATTTCTACATTGTCTGTTCACGTGTTTAGAAACTCAAAGGGAGAGTACAGCAGAGAGATCGTCTCATTGTTACACTCAGTACTATGTCACTCTAAGACTTGTTCATGGTGACCAACATTTATCTTAATGGAATGTTCGGAAATTAAACATTTACAAAACCTGTAGATTGACTTTTTAAATTGTTTTATTTATTTCTTTAACATTAAATATAACTTATTTTGTTTCGTTTGTTCGTTTAATATAGTTCGTGCACTAATTTGTTTTTTTACCAGACAGACAGACGACAGAGTGAGTTAATATTAATTTTGTAAAAATGAAATGAAGATGCTCTATCCAAAATCTTGCCCAAAGCCACCATTTTCTGCTCGTGTCAAGTCTCTGACTTTTTTCTAGTATAAATATTAGAGTGACTTTAATTTTCCTAAAGGACATGCCTTATAATCTTAGGCGCGTAGAATATTGAGCGCGATTTTTAGTGACCTCACGGATAGTGGTGTTTGATGAATTGATAATATTTTTATTACAAAGCTTGTATGGACTCCTTCCATCTGTCTGTCTGATAAAACAGTTTGTACACGTCATTTCCTCCACACCCATTCTCGGCTCATGTATATCTTTGCACATTTATTCATTGGCATAAACAAGACATGATCAATTTCAAATAACAACAAGGGAAATGAATCCTTCGGTTTTCAGAGATGCGGCTAAATGTGTTGGGTTTTCGCCCCATTGACATCTGAACAAGTGATTTCTCCAACACCCATTCTCGGTTCAGATTATGACTTTTAAACAAATATAAGCTACTCAACAAAACATGAATCAATTATAAAATTAACTAATTAGTCAAATAATTATTGGTAATTTATAATTTTGTTTGATATAGAATCTAGGAAATAACTTCAACATCATTGTGAGATATAGTTGTAAGTGTGGAGCTCTTTCCTTTAGTTAAGTATTTTATTTTCCTTGTTTGCCTCTTAAACCTGAACACGGAAGTCACGTGCGAATCAATGAAAAAGTCTGAACGAACAAAGTCTTGTTATCCACGTGATCACACTTGCTTTGTATGGGGCCCGAATATAACCCGCGGGCTGTAGTTCAGACTTCACTTTCATAGTTTATTAGAACAGAAACATTATTGAAGCTTAGCTCGATCAATGCTTTATTCTTTCTAAACTTGTCAGTGGTCAGTAAATCTCGTTATAAATTTGTAATGAAGTTGAGAGGAAAGTCATTGTTAACATACTGTAGTGTCTTTAGTAATTCGCGATTTAATTAAAATGCTGATTATATTAACGATTTTTCATTATTTAATTTCACTTCAAATACTGTTAAATTTAAAAGAAAACAAAAGAAAAGCCCCTTCATTTTTTATTGATATTCATTTTTTTTTTCTAAACTATATTAATGTAACTCAAAGAAACAAAATAAATATTGAAATTTCATAAGATTCTTCATCTGTTATAATAATTGTAAGTATAAAGTATGTTGAAATATATGAATGCCTATCACTACCGATGGCCGCTTATGTATGATCTTGAACTTATCTGTATTCAAATGTCTGCATCATGTCTATAACTATGCAAGTGTGTGAGGGTGAGGTCAACGTTCTGATAAAAGGAGGGGACATAATTACATTTGTATTTGTCTGTCAACCAGTTGTCCTGGAATTTTATTGAATTTACTAATATACATTTGTTTAACAGTGTCTATCCTTTATCAGCCACTAGCTCAGAAGAATTTCCAATACCCGTATCAAGGATAAATCAAAGCGAATCTTCTCAAGTCGATGAAACCAAGTGTTTGCGGTTTCCAATCCTCCGTGAGAACAAATTCCTCATTAGGGTCGGATAACAACGCATCAAAGGTTGTCCATATGGTAAATGGTCCGTTAATGTCACTGTGACATTATTTGATTATAATATTTGATTATAATAACTACATATTTTTTTTTAGAGAACTGTTAACAAACATGATGTAGGCTCATGTCTCACTAAGACACAATTAAGCTATTGAAATACGATGTTAACTGTTACACATTTAAACATTCACTGGAACAACAGGGTTGAAATTCAAAAGATTAACTAAGGTACAAATCATATGTGTGTTATTTCCCTTTTAGGAAATACAATCTAAAGACTCGACCTGCTTGGATGAGAACCAATATCGTAGACCCCCATTTACATCCCTTAGACCTCCCATTTGAGCATTCACTTACGTGAAGTCTTAGACACTAGGAGGTCTATATGCACCACTTTAAGAATCACTGCATTAAGAGGTTAGCTCGTTCAAAGATTAATTTTTTTTTATTTAACAAGAAAGTTAATCATTAACTCCCAGCGCAAATATTAAAATTTAAATCATCAATAACTTATTGAAATAAAAAGAACTTACTTAGGAAAACAAAATAAGGCTGACCTATAAATGCAAAAGCAATCATTAATTTAAATTCACAAAAATTAAATGCTCTTAGGCTTATTAAGTTCATTGACTGTATTTTTGGTGCAACAATAATTGTATAGATTAAAACTTTATTGAAGTTACCTTAATAATCTATACAGGCTGGTAAATCTTACTAACAATTTTTGAATTTGCGAAGATTTAAATAAATTTACATAGTAAGTTTTTGAATACCTATTCTCAATAGGTCACTAAGTACTATATGGAATTGCGTTCCCTTATGTTAATAGTAACCATATCAAACAAATGCGTCCATAAAAAGAACCAATCAACTATAATGAACTAAAAAAAAATTTCTTGAATGTCTTCAACAATAACTTTACTACCAATACAAGTGTATCCTTGATGTCGCTATAGTGTCGATCTAAAAATAGTTTACTTCAGCCACGTCTTGTAATGTCTATGCCACACAGTCTCTGCCCTCTGTGTGGGGTCATATAGATCTGAATATGTGAATAAAGTGTGCGAAAATTAACTTTCAACTTAGTGTATAGTTTAATCTTATAAAATCAATAATAATCTTTTTAAACGTAAGTTACTCTCCTTTAGCAGGGGGCGCCGTGTAATCCTTTAAAATTAAGGATAGTCTTATTAAACATAAGTAACTTTATTTAGTAGGGTGGCGGCGTGGCTGAGAGACAAAGCGCTTAGCTCCTTGGATCAAATACTGGTGATGAAGTGGATTTTAATTTTCAAATTTTAGGATCTTAAGGCCCCTCTGAGTCCGCCCAAGCTCTAATGGGTACCTGATATTAGTTTGGAAAAAGTAAAGGGGGCTGGTCGTTGTGCTGGCCACATGACAACCTCGTTAACCGTGGACCACAGAAACAGATGACCTATGAGATCGTCTATCCTAGGGATAGGAAACGAATCGGTCTTTGTTACAGCATTTACCTTACGGTAGTCTGTACAAAAACGATAAGTCTTGTCCTGTTTAGGTATCAAGACACATGGGGAGCTCCAACTACTGGAACTTGGTTCAATGAGGTCATTTTCAAGCATATACTTGATTTCTGACCTAAGTATGGCAAGTTTTTCAGGGTTAACCCTGTAAGGATGCTGCTTGACTGGAGTAGCCTCGCCAACATCTACATCATGCATTATAACATTAGTCTGTTTTGGTACATCAGAAAAAATGTCATTAAATTCATTAATGAGTTTCATGATAACTGGCCTTTCTGTCGAAGACAGATGAGACAGTTTTACATCCAAATTCTGTAATACAAAAGAATTAGGTATTTTGTATTGTCCAAATTTCTCCTTTACAATATCATCATCAATAGGAGAAACATGGCTATTTGAACAACTTTTGACTGTATTTAAAACACAATTATTCTTCTCTGAGTGATCTGGCCGAGATACATAAGGCTTCAGCATGTTTATATGACATAGCTGAGTCTTTTTCCTACGGTCAGGAGTTTTGATTGTGTAATTGAGGTCACTAATTTTGGTCTCAATTTCATATGGACCAAAATATCTGGCTTGCAAGGGTTGACCTGGTATGGGCAAAAACACAAGCACCTTATCCCCGGGAGAAAATTCTCTAACACGGGCCTTTCTATCATACCAGCGTTTCATGCTGGATTGGGTGTTTTGTAAGTTATTTTTGGCCAGAACACAAGCATCATAAAGTCTAGTTTTAAACTTACTTACATAGTCTAAAAGTCCTTCAGTGGCTGTTGGTGACAACAAAGTCTCTTTTATACATTTCAAGGGACCGCGCACCGAATGGCCAAAGACTAAGTCAAAAGGGCTGAATCCCAACGATTCCTGGACGGATTCACGGGTTGCAAACAGCAGCATGTGGATTCCTTCGTCCCAGTCTTTTTCGTGCTCAAAGCAATAGGTTCGGATCATGTTCTTGAGAGTCTGATGGAATCGCTCAAGAGCGCCTTGCGACTCGGCATGATACGCACTCGACATGCAGTGTTTGATGCCTAACTGAGTCATGACTTGCTTGAAAAGATTGGCCGTGAAATTCGTTCCTTGGTCCGATTGGATAGACTTTGGTAGACCAAATAGAGTAAAGAACTTGATTAAGGCCTTCACAATGTTTGATGCTTTTATGTTCCTTAGAGGAATAGCCTCAGGAAAACGAGTTGAAGCACACATAATGGTCAACAGGTATTGGTTGCCAGCTTTTGTCCTTGGAAGAGGACCAACACAGTAAATAAGTACTCTGCTGAAAGGTTCTTCAAAGGCTGGAATCGGCTTCAGAGGAGCAACAGGGATCTTTTGATTTGGCTTGCCAACCATCTGACAGGCATGACAGGATCGGCAGTACTGGATGACATCTTTCTTCAAACGTGGCCAGAAGAAGTGTGACATAATCTTGTGGTATGTCTTGTGGATGCCGAGATGACCTGACATTGGTGTGTCATGAGCCAGATTCATGATGTACGCTCGGTATCTTTCTGGTAACACGATTTGATGGCATATTCTCCATTCTTCTTCGTTGGATGCGTCTGGAGGTTTCCATTTCCTGAAGAGCATATCATCTTGGATGTAGTAGCACGTTGATGCTAGCTCTGCCTCTTGTGATGTCATTGCAGTTTCTCGGAGTTTGGCGAGCTCTGGATCCTTCTTTTGGTCCTCAATCAACTGTTTTCGAGTTGATGCCGGCTTTTCAGAATTTGGCGATGGTTCTTCTTCAAGAGAAGCAAAGAATGTGGTGCTCAAGTCCACATCATCTTGGTTACTGTTGGCCTTGACGACGTTCTCTTCTTGAGATGCTTTCAACCTCATTGCCCTTGTTACTGCACACGCTGGATATAACTCTAGGTCTTCCTCGGGTGTGGCAGATAAGTCGGGTGTTTGAGTGACGATGGGTTCGGCTATCACCTTTCCACCTGCTAAGTCATTGCCTAACAGCAACGAGATGCCTTCCAATGGTAATGTTGGTCGGACACCTACAACAACCGGTCCAGTAATGAGATTTGACTTTATGTCGATTAGATGTAGAGGCACATCTATACATCCAAGCTCTACGCCTCGTAACAGGATGCTCTTCCCAGTCGATGATGATTTTGACAAGGGCAAGATACCCTCTAAAAGTAGCGATTGTGAAGCACCTGTGTCTCTCAAAATGGTGATAGGTCGTAGACTTGTAGAATCACCGGGTAGTGATACAAATCTTTCCGAAATGAAAGGCTTAAAATCCTCTAATAAAACATCAATTTTGGTTGATGCAGACTGGACTTGGGTCGAACTCTCGCTGGAGTCATTGACATCTCTAGGAGACGCAGTGGAGAAACTCTTTCTTGAGTCAGTAGAACATCTTGTGGATGTATTTGGAGAACTCTTGATGGAGTCATTGGAACATCGGGGTGATGTCTTATGGGAACTCTTGATAGAGTCATGGGAACATCGGGATGATGTATTATGGGAACTCTGGATAGAGTCATTGAAACATCGGGGTGATGTCTTATGGGAACTCTTGATAGAGTCATGGGAACATCGGGATGATGTATTGTGGGAACTCTGGATAGAGTCATGGGAATATCGGCTTGATGTATTTGAAAAACTCTTGTTTGAGTCATTGGAACATCGGCTTGATGTATTTGAAAAACTCTTGTTTGAGTCATTGGAACATCGGCTTGATGTATTTGAAAAACTCTTGGTTGAGTCATTGGAACATCGTAAAGATGAATTTGAAGAACTCGCTGTTGAGTCATTTGAACACCGTGGAGACATTTTCGGAGAGTCTTGTACAGTCAATACATTTGAAACAGGTGGTGTCGAGGTATTCTTGATATGACTTGATGATGAGGGAGTAAACCTCGCCGACCACTGTACTGTGCAAGCGCTGACTTTTGAAGGAGCGTTTTCGTTTCTCTTTCTCAATTTCCAACAATCGTCAATTTTATGGCCTTCTCGTTTGCAGTAGGAACAAGTAGCTTTACTTGTAGTAGGTTTTCTGTCTTTTGTACTGCTGTTCTTGATGGAGTTGCTAGCAGTGGACTCAGGCTGTTTGACTTGTTTTGGCTTGACATCCGTCGTATACTTGGCAAATTGATGTGATATTATATAATCGTCTGCCAACACTGCAGCCTTGTGCACATCTTCCTCGCCACGATCAGCTATATGCGTACGGACGTCCAGCCGCACACAACTCTTGAACTCTTCCATCAGCATTAGGTTCTTGAATTTTGCAAAGTCGGTGCCGATTTCCCTGGAAGTGAGCCATTTCTCAAAGCGTCGCTCCTTTTCCCGCAGGAATTCTACATGGGTTTGGCCATCCGATTTGCGACAATCCCTGAACTGCTTTCGGTAAGCTTCCGGAACAAGTTCATATGCCTTAAGAATTAAGGCCTTAACAACATTATAATCTTTTTGTTGTTCAATGGTCAAAGAACAAAATACCTCTGCAGCTCTACCAGTCAAAACTGTTTGCAGCAAAGTGGGCCACAAAGTTTCAGGTACATTAAAATTTTTCACAGCAAGTTCAAATTGTGGAAAATAATTGTCAATTGTGGCTTCATTAAAGCGTGGAATTATTTTCAAAAATTTTATTGCTTCAGCAGTATGACTGGCAGGGGAAGAATCTGGTCTTACATTAGCAGCTAACTCTAATTTTTTTAACTCTATTTGTAATTTCATTTCCATTTCTTTCTGAGCCGCTGCAAGCTCTAATTCTTTTTGTTTAATTTCTCTCTGCTCTCTAGCCGCTGCAAGCTCTAATTCTTTTTGTTTAATTTCTCTCTGCTCTCTAGCCGTCTGGGCTTCTATTTCCATTTGTTTTAATTTTATCTGAAGTTCTAAATCTGATTTACCCTCATCGGGTCTAAGGGTTTCTAAAAGGTCTTCAGAAAACACTTCCTCGTCTACATAATGGATTACAATGTTATCTCTGATTTCTTGTTTAAGGGCATTTGATTTTATTTTTAACCCTAAATGTTTAGAAATAAGGACCAGTTCCTTCCTAGTAAAAGCATCAAGCTCTTCCACAGAGGGATTTGCAAGAAAAACCTGAATATCCATGACTAACTAACAACTATTACAAGCAAAAATATGTATACAATGTAAATATACAGTACAAAATCAGTACAACAAAAAACCTTAAGAGTTTGGTCAATACTATTGATACTTTACTTCCGACTCTTTGAACAAAAAAAAAAAAAAATTTTGTTAAAGTCAACTTCGCCTTTACAAAATTACTCAAGTAAGTCGAAAATAGGTTCAGAAAAATATCCGGGACGAAAGCCCTCAAACTTCTTTTGTCACGTATTACGAATTGAATTCTAATTTTTAAAATGGCTTGCCTAGGGGAACGTGACAATAGAAAAGCAGTTGTGTCACTTATCTTAAGTCTGAATTTAATCAAAGACTTACAATGAATAACAAAAAAAAAATGACCCAAGAAATCGGAAGGTAAACTATCAACTTAATGTTTAATCAAATATAAAATTACAAGAAAGAAAAATAAACATTTACTCAATACAGAATTGATGTGTTGACCAAAACCCTTTTACAAAAATGGCATGTAAAAATATTACAATACAAGAGTTTGAAAATATAATTACAAATACAAGCAAGCAAGGCCTTGAAAAAAAAAGAAAACAAAATATTAACTTACACGATCAAGTGGTATACCACGCACGGGTCGCGCAATGTCTCCGCTATTCTGTCTCACGGCTGTCTCCGTATGTCTGTCTGTCAACGTTACGCGGGCGGTCTTATATAATCTACCGCGCGTCGATATCTCGTAACTTCTAGAATAGAAAGTCATCAACACCCAGATCTAGAACGCTCTTCAAAGAGACAGAAAAAAAAAACACCCTCCTTTCAACCAGAGGTACACACACAGGTCAAGGACCGGTCACTGTCTGTGTGGCTTGACGAATAAAAAAAAAAAAGAAAAAAAAAACTTATTACACAAGGGGCAGACAACCTACTCGTCTCTCGACCGCAACAGGTCAAAGAAAGAAAAAAAAAACAACAACGCCTAGATACGTAACAGACTATTTTATAAATAAAGATTGCAAAAAGGTTTCTGTACTATATTATTTACTTTAGTAGTTTCATTGCTTACATAACAAAATTAATTTTTAGCAATTCAACTTTTCTTGTAATGTCAAGTATATATTGGAAACATTTTTGTTAAATGAATGTTACTTCGTATGTAAAACTGTATCTTTATTACTTTCATTAAACGAATATACATTATAGAGTTTAAATTGCCATCCATGCTATATTCTAAATTTGTTTTTGTAATTTGATTTCAGTATCTTTGAAGACCTATTAGGGTCGGAATAAAAGTCACATATATGAAAAATGTACCATTTCAGGTCTTAGGAAATTTAAAATGTTCTCAGTTCTGTATAAAGTTCCTTTCCGTTTGTATATACTTGCTTTCCCCTAGGATCAGTTACATTTCATGTATCATCATAATTATCAACGTCATTGTTATCATCATTATCATGTATCTTGTTCATTATTATCGACGGCGTAATTAAAGTCATCATTATTAACATCATCGCCATCTCAAGCCACGATAAGATTCTGGATAATTTCTGTCTTTGAAAAGGTAAAACCTCGAAAGTTATAAAACAATGACACACGCCATAGTTCAGGATTATTATCCAGTTTTTATCAACTCCGAGGCGCGGTGGCTGAACGGCAGAGCGCCTAGCTTCGGAACAGTGGGGTACCGGGTTAGTAAGTATGTTCAGATAGACTGACAATGTTAGGCACTTATTTAGCGTAGAGACACGCCATTATTGACAGACCTTAAACGCGATATTTAGTGACGTCAGGGTTAATGGGATATGACTTGTTTAGCTTATTTATTTTTTATAAAATTCAGTTGGCATTTTGACTTCACTGTGATAGAATCGATCATTGACAGAGGCTCGACTGTGGCCTTTTAAGAATGAAATATTGTTTCATATTATCTAACAGTCTGGGCTATGTTATATACTTCTTCTTGTGATCGTTTGACTTTGCAAAGAACTCCAATAATACGCGACAACTCAAACTTTTGATTAATTTTTTAAAGTTAGAACTACATCATCTATAACATTAGAATGTATTTTTCTGTACTTCACTTGGGCAAAATCTTGGACTTCGTTTGTCTTTGCAAGGATGGTAACGCATCACGGGCTGAGTATGGTTCACGGTCGGTAGTTTTCACAAGGATGTCAAAAGTGTTTCATGGAAATATTGGAGGTTAGCTCCTTCATGGATTTAATTTTTAAGTCAACAAGAAAGTTAATCATAAATTCGCTCTGCAAATTTTAACATTATCACAATAAATAATTAACTGGAATAAAAATAATTTATATAAAAAAATAAAAAGGCTGACTTATAAACGCAAAGGTAATCATTAGTTTAATTCAAGACAGTAAATTTAGATACCAAAATTAAATGCTTTTAAGCTTATTTTTTCATTGACTGTATTTTGCATTTACAATATTAGTATTAATTAAAACCTTATTGAAGTAACTTTAACAATTGCAATATGCGTTTTATTTATAACAATTGGCTATTCCCATACAGACAGATTAAATTTATCATTAAGTTTTTTGAATAGATATTATAAAAGGTCGCTTAATTAGTCGTTCTTCTCCCAAATTAGAAATAGCCCAGTCTACACAATAAAAACCTAATACAAACTAATGCGTTCACAGAGAGAATCGCATTTAACACATTAATAATGAACAATAAGTACAAATCTTCCTGGAATGCTAACATCCCTAATGAGACTATTAATACAAGTGGAGCCTCGATGTCGCTCTATTATCTTTATCAATGATGTCTTGCGTCTCTTTAGTTTACATTGACAGAATGTCTATCAAATCATTTCTGTGTCGGGGCCAGATATATATCTGAATGTGTGAAAAAAGTCTGCGAACATTATCTTTTAACTTAGTGTATATTGTAATCTTATAAAATGAACTATGAAATAGTTAATTTTGTTAAGTAAATAAATAATGATAAAATATAAGCTTTGTATTGCCAAATTCAATGTTGCTATCAGTTCATTAATTTTGACGACCTATCCTAAGGTCTAGCTTTAAATTATTAATTATCGAAGCTAAACATATAGACCTATATATGGTCCTAGTAAGAATGTAATTAAATTCTTGACATTCGTCAAAAATGTAATCTTCTAACATAGCAGTCCACGTTATCACGTCATAACTGAAGGTCATCCAGGTACATTAACATGCACATTATGTAGGCGAACATTTTCTACTCAGACCTCGACTCTCATTTTAGGAGTTGGAACATTTCTGCCATGTTTTATTAAGATTGGTCAAGCGGTTTTGATTTCTATTCGTAAACATACATGCATACCGACGCCTCACTTTCTACTTTATAAAGTATATAAATACATGTTTAAATTATGTCTATTTAAATAGAGCCCATGTGCCGATCTATCTATATAGAGATTCTGAATTCAAGTTTGATGTATCAAGGCATTGGACGTTAGCTTGTCTGTTGCTTTATGTTTAAGTCATCAAGAAAGTGAAGTAAATGTTTTGTAATGCAAATACTTAGGGGGAGATAATGAACATTAACATAAAACAATTAATTGTTTGTGGGAAAAAAAAACAAGGTTTATTTATGAATCTCCATATATTTATTTCTGATCTTCAAATAATGTTATGTTTTAAAGTGACAGCTTATAATTTATGCTTTGTATTCATTGACATATTTTAGTCAAAGTTTTTTTTATATAAACTTTATAGTAGATACTTGAAAAAAATACATATATTTTGAATGTAATTATTTCCTTTAGACAATGCCAGCATACAAAGGTTTTTATTCACATAAATTTTGTACGCCTAAATTATAAAGGCCGTTAAATAAGAATAAAAAAAAAAGACTCCTAGTTACTTAACTGTCCTACCACTAGAGCAGCGTTTCTCAACCTTATAGCTCATCGCTATGCCACGACCCCTAACAGTTAAAAAAAATTTAGTACAGGTCATTGTGTTTTTGCCAATGTTATGTACTTACACCTGCATTGTATATCTCTGATATTCATTGTCAAAGCTTTATATCTTTAACCACGAAATATTATTTAATTACATTCTTAAAAAAATATATTTGTTAGCAAATAAATGAGATTTGATATTCGACTTAATAAATTTATTTACATTCTTAAAATAAATATTTGTTAGCAAATAAATGAGATTTGATATTTGACTAAATACATTTCTTTATTCTTCTATTTCTTAGTCACTATATTCATATTGTAGGTTAATGTGACTACTAGCCATATATTACCCGCGACCCACAGGTCTTAGTTTTCGTATCACTAAAATAGTTACTGATATAGTGCATTAAAAACAATTCAAGAAAATGATATGTTCTAAGTTAAGCGAATTTATGAATTGAAGAATATACAAATATTAGGAATGGAACCAAAAAAAAAAAGCTATTCAACCTAGATATCTAGATCCAATTATTGAATAAAAACATTGGGCGTAGCCAGGATTTTTTTCGCCCCCCCCCCCCCCCCCCCCCCGCAAAAAAAATATTTATATATGTGTATGTGTGTGTACATAATCTTTATTACATTTTGACGCTTGTTTTTTTTTGTTCCATTTAATAGTTGTTATTTTTACCGACAATAGTTGAAATATTACGTTGGGCAACACTGTGTTGGTTAAGAAGTATCTGCTTGTAGCTTCTCTATGACAGTCGCATAGAGGCCTAACCTGTCTCAAGCACTAGGGAAACATTTTTTCTGAGCTCAATCGGTCTCAAACTATCTGCTGAAAAAGTCCACGAACCTTTACGTTTTGAGGTAAACCAAGACACAATAAGAAAATAGGAGTCCATGGATGGAAATTAGTATTTGTTTTCCTAGTTACACTAAATACATGTTTAAATTATATAGATTATATGGTTTCTTTTTGACACCAATTTTATTAAAAATATCAAGTTGGACGCCCTTGCATTAGAGAACCTTTAAATGGTGTCATCATTTCACTTCCTTTCCATGCAATCTCTATCAAGGCTTAACCTTCACACCCTTCAGTGAGTATAACCTTCAAATCATTCTGTGAGTTCAATCTTTGCATCGTTTAGTGTTTATGGTGTAATTAAAGGGAGACGATTTTTCTTAAATTAACATTAAGCTAGTACTAATGCCAAAATGTTCCCATAATATTTACTTTTTTTTCTATTGTAGTAAACTCGCAATACACAATTAATTTTGTTTTAATACATTGTTTCTATTAATATCAAGTCCGTATTGACAATCTTTTTGTTCAATAAAATAGTATTAATATTAATCATTATCAAACTCTTTATTAATTACTTTGTTTAAATGAATATACATCGTACAGATTTCACATCCACCCATGACAACTTTAGAATTATATTTTCTAATGTCTATTTTGGAAGACTTGCTATTGCAAATCACTACATCCAGATTCATGCAGCTAGATTGAAAGCACCTCTGTTACTCTGTAAGAAGCAATATCATTCCACCAAGACGTCAGTGCCCCTCCCCCCCCCCCCACCACCCCAATCACCTCCAATGTCGCAGACTCTACAGTCTTTCATTGAAGTTATAACACTCCTCCAATAAATATAATATAGCAAGTGATAAAGCATACAAAAGTTGAATATCTTCTACCTGCAAATATGTTACCTTCAACACATGGGGGGTGGGGGGGGGGTGCGCTAAGAAGCAAGTACAAGTGGCTGAGAGATAGAATCGATGCCTAATCCTCGTTAATCGAATCAGAACGAATTTTTTTCGATAAAATAAATAATATTTGCGTATGGAACTAAAGAGCCGCAGCTTAACACCCAAAGAGCAGAATGTGGCTCTCGATCCGCAGGTTGCCTCACCTGCACTAGTACATTGATACCTAACGGTATTTGTTGCCAATTCTGTGTACACAAATCTGTAACTATGTTTATACTGTTGAAAGGGATAGGATCGTCCTCAAAGAATATCAATAGAATGTAGATTTTAAAAAGGTTTCTTACACCAGTGGTGTCACTAGGGGGGGGGGTGCGGGTGTGCGGCCCGCACCGGTTGACACCCATTAAAGGGGTGACACCCGAATAGAAAAAAATGATATTGGTATAACCTATATATTAAAAGCCCGAATGGAAAAATAATATCTCGAAAACTAAATAAATCTCAAGATATATACCCAAACGGCATTATCCCGTAATTTTAAAATTTGGCGAAAAAAAAACTTTCGCGCCTTAAACTAATGAAGAATTACTTGAGGTCAACAATTCTTGTATATAAATTGAAACTGAATTGAAATTGAAATTGAAATCGGTTGAGTCCGGCCCTGCTTTTTAGTGAATGGTGAATGCAGAGTAGATTACTTGTCTTCCCCCCCCCCCCCCTTTCTATTTTCGCTGCTACGTAAGGTAGAAATTTAAAAAAAAGAAAATCTAGCCATGCCGTTAAGAGACGACAAGTGAACCATTGACCGTCTTTCTGTATTAGCCTTGTCAAGATTCTCTTATTCCAGCCCCATCCATTCTTTGTCTTCCTCTAGCTTTTTTGTCTACCTCTTCTTCTTTGTCCTTGTACTGTTTCTTGCAGGAAGGTCTTTAGGAGGCCAGAGGATCTCGTGATATAAACTTATATATATAAACAAAAGTAAAATAGCCACATTCAGACCTTGCTATGTATCGGGCTTCTGTTTCTATGGCTTACGGTTAACGAGATTGACCGTCTTTCTGTATTAGCCTTGTAAAGATTCTCTTATTCCAGCCCCATCCATTCTTTGTCTTCCTCTAGCTTTTTTGTCTACCTCTTCTTCTTTGTCCTTGTACTGTTTCTTGCAGGAAGGTCTTTAGGAGGCCAGATGATCTCGTGATATGAACTTATATATATAAACACAAGTAAAATAGCCCCATTCAGACCTTGCTATGTATCGGGCTTCTGTTTCTATGGCTTACGGTTAACGAGATTGACATGTAGCCGGACAACAACTTTCCCAACTAATGTTGGGTACACATTATATTTTGATGGATTTGAACATGAGATCTCTCAGTTCGGACGCCAAGCGGTTTACCACTCATCCACCATGAACCATCGATAATCACATAAAGGTAAAGGCACATTCTTCATTCCATATGCTAGACAAATGTGTACAAACACCCCTTCTTCCCTAGCGCTATTAGAGCATGGAATGGGTTGGCAGAAAATAATCATTGGATAACATGCATGACTAGATGCTTGACCCAAAGGACGTAATCATCTTGGTTTTGAAGTAACGTCTGAATTTTATTTCATATGATAAGATAAGATACGTGTTTATAGAGAGTCTCAGCAAATTATGAAGTGCTTTTACATTCAAGCTTGACGAGATGAGGAGCATCACAAAACTCCAGCTCGGGGCCTCCACTTATTTAAGTCCGGCACTAATATTTCCCTATCTCATCTACCAAATGTTGGCACCTTTGTGCGCTAAAGAAAAAAAAAACTTCTAGGGAGGAAATTGGGAGGGATGGGGAGTTTCGTTACTAGTAGAGGAGGAGAAGGAGGAACGAACTCTTCAAACAATGTCAACTTATCGCGACTACCGACTAATTGTAAACAGCTGTATATAGGATGGGAGGCACAGGAGGTAGAAATACAAAGCAATTCGGTGACGGGTGCAGATTTAGCCAAGCCATGGTAGATCATTGAAAATAGAAAACTATGCAAATAAGAAGAACTAGAATCTATTTAAGTTCTAAGATAATACAAGGTGAGTAGAGAAAGGGGGAGGGGTGACTGCCTTGAACATGTTAAAACAACATGAGCGTCAATAAACACAATGATTTTATGAGTCTCTAGTTATGTTCTTTACTCCAGCCACTTGTTCTCTAAAACTGACTTCCTTTTACACACAGTCCAGACACACTGCTGTTCACTCAATCATGTACATTCAAGGTTCACTGGTCATTTTATACACAGGCACACACACTGCACTACCAGCCACTCAAAACACATACACTTACTATCACAATGACTACACATGACAAATATGTAAAACTTTCAACGGAAAAGACAGGAAAGACAAAGTAAATAATGTTTTAATCCATGTCTCTGTGGGATAATTTTTTTTGTCACCAAAAGAAATAAATGCACCGTTCGAACATGATCCCAAAGCAGAACAGAGCCGGCTTGAAGGTGTAGAGATGTGGCAGCCACAGTCATAGAATTGGTCAGCTTGTGTGTGTGTCTGTTTGCAGTATCGTTATGAACTGTTTTGTCATTTGTGTGTAGAAAGACTTAGTGTTCTAAATAAGGTGATTACAATCATGTTGTTCCACTGCAAGTCTATGTCGGTGATCATAAAAAATGTAAAAAAAAGGCAATTCTTTTTATAAGAGAGTATGATACTATTTTAAAAAGGGGTCAATCATTTAAAAAAAATCTTTTGGGAGGTGTAATTTTTTATAATTAATTTTGTTCTTGTGGATGCCCTCTCCTTTCGATGTTTGTTCTATTTGTAAGTATTAAATACTAATATCGTGTCTAGGTATAATTAGGATTATTGTATTATTAAATAGAAATGTTAACAAGACAATCATGACAAGGATAAAAAGAAAACCTAAGAAGGCCCTATAACTACATTGCTTAGTTTATATAGTTCGTCCATCGTGGTTCGATAATGACCACTTTTGTCATCCAGAGGGCTGAGGGCTTTGCACTGGGGTTTGGTGCCTCCTCATGTGGCTGGTGAGACCTATGTGAGCCCGGAATGTTCGGCCGCACACTGGGCAGGTTATTCCAGCTGGAGCTAGTGTCGTGGGCCTTGCTTTTCTTCTCTGGCGTTTTTCTTCTGCCAGCGTGGTTCTCTTTTCCTCAGCAACCTGTGCGCCAGTTTTCACCTCGCAACGCCATGAAGCTCTATCATGTGCCTCTGACTCCCAGGTGGCTGGGTCTATGTTGAACGCCTTCAGAGAAGCTTTGAGGGTGTCCTTAAAGCGCTTTCTTTGACTACCTTGCGAGCGCTTTCCTTCGCTTAGTTAGCCATACAAGAGTCGTTTAGAGATGCAGTGGTCTTCCATTCTGCAGACGTGTCCTGCCCATCGCAGCTGGGACTGTGTCAGGATTTTATGGATGGTTTTCAGACCCGCATTTCAAAGGACTAAATCTAGTGTTGGTAACAATGTTGACTTTAAATCTAAAAGGAACAAAATAAGTGGAGATAATCGGAATAAATGAAATAAAAGAAACCAAAAGAATATTAGTGAGATTTAAAAGGCTTACATATTAATGCATTCTATTTTGTTTATGTCAACTGTCGTACTAGAGGTGTAGTGAAATTTTTTAAACTTCTTTCTAGTTACACTAAATACATGTTTAAAATAATGTAGATTTATTACAGCATGGACTTTCGCAATACATAATTTACATCTACTTTAATTTTGAACGCCTTAGCATTAAAGGCCAAATTAATGGTGACAATAGTTCTGACTTCATTTACAACTAATCCCTATCAATTGTTCAATCAATGGTACTTGTATATCAATCCATAGAACTGTCTTTGTAACTTTGTTGTGTCTAAATTTGTAAGTAAATCTCGTTATAAATTTAGAATGAGGTGGAAATAATGATAGAAATAAACACTAGATATTCTAGAGTAATTATTGATTTAAAAAATGCTGACTTGAATTAACCAATTTTCATTATTTAATTGATATTCATTAACTATCTTTTTTTTTCTAAACTCTATTAGCGGTATTTAAAGAAACAAAATAAATATTGAAATTTTATAACCTTTTGTCCATCAATTAAAATACCAGAGAAGTCTAAGTATATTTTGTATGCACTTACTACCGAAGGCCGCTCATGTATAATTTAGCTCTCACCTGTAGTCAAGTTTGTGCATCATTTCTCAAACTTTGTAAATATGTAAAAGGGGGGGGGGGTTGAGGACAACAGACGTGTTCTGATAAAAGGAGGGGACAGTATTACATTTTGTCATGACACATTTCTATTTGTCTGTCAACCAGTTGTCGTAAAACCCAATTGACTTGACTGATATACAATAGTTCACCAGTGTCTAACCTTTATCAGCCTCAGGGCTAGAGAAATTTCCAAAATGTCTTGAAGGAAGTCACATAATAAAAACGTGGAAATATCTGAATTCTACAGATTCTTTAGGTCAGAATTAAAAAAGTTTCATGGCAGTCAACTTAATGTTTGACTAAAACCCATCTTTCTTTTGTTAGCCTGTCAGTGTGTAATGTACGAGGTATTAGATTGTATCAGATCTTTTGTTAGATACTTTTCCATTTACATAGAAGGTTTCGTTATTACGTCATAACATAAAGTAAAAGTCACCGAAGTACAGTAACATGCACATCATGTAGCCGAACATTTTCTGCTCAGACCTCGACACTCAATTCGCGAGCCGAGACATCACAAAAACGCATCCGGTAAAAAGTATCAAAGTCTGGTTTTGAGGGGCCGAATATGTCCCACGTGCCGAAGTTTGGAGGTTACTCTTAAAGTTTATCAGTATAGAAACATTTTTAGAGGTTAGTTCGATCGTCGCTTTAATTCTTGTATTTGTATTTGAGCCATCAAAAAAATGTCACCATAAAATAAGCATCTATTTGTTAAAAGGGAGGTAATGTAAATGATCATAACTAGATAATCCAGGTTAAAATAAACAAATTATGTCATTGAATGAATGAGTATTTAATTTAACACCATGAAATGTTAAACTATCCTGTGGGAAATAAAAACATTCAGTATTTACTATTAGTTTTCATTTAGTGTCTTTTTTTTTCCTTTAAATTTATTCATTATTCTCCACATTTGTAGAGTTACTTTGAAGAACTGAATAAATATGATCTTTTTTACAACGATGGCATGCTACCTGCGTGTCGATGAAAATGACAATCAACTTTTGGATGCCTTTAACTGAAAGGCCATTAATTATTAAAGTGTGTCCATTATTACTATAGTGCAGTGGTCTTATGCGTCAGTCTTAAAAAAAGATAGTGAATAAGGGCAGACCAAGGCTATACACCCTGAGGTAGATGAAGAGGATTCGAAACAGCAAAAAGTAAAAAAATAGGTACAACACCTGAAAAACGTATGGACAGTGGGAAGGGTACCCTTTCCTCCACCCCCCCCCCCCAAAAAAAAGGCGAAAGTAACACACACACAAAAATGAAAACTACCGGACACGCTAGATCGGAGCCCAGCTCTCCAAACAAAACAAACAGGAAAAGAACCCTTTCTCTGTCCTCTACCTCAGATGACCAGGGGGACGGCTCTGAGGTGAGAAGGACAAGGGGAGAACGGGAGAGGAAATTGAGGTTTTGGAAGATATCCCCAGCTCTCCTGCACGTCTAGTTATTGACGAGGGGGAGGACCCTGACACACCGCCAAACACATGAACATTTCATAAAATGATCACACACACCCCCACACACACTCATATACACACAACCCATCATCACGCAATCATGGCAGACATTAAAATCTTAACTCTTAACATCCGTAGCTTAAATAATAAACATAAATATATAGTACATCTCGCTAGAAAATATAAACCGGATTTTATTTTCCTTCAAGAGACAAATACTTCTACCACATATCAAGCAAAACAAACTACAACACACATGGGATTCATGGGAGGTTATTTTAGCTTAGGTAGAGACTATAAGGGAGTAGCCATCTTACAAACATCCGATAGATACAAAATCACACACACTCACAACGACAACAATGGGAGGGTAGTGATACTTAGAGTAGCTTCACAGGAACAGAAATACACACTAGTCAATATCTACGCACCCGCTCAGAGAGGGAGAGAAAAACGTGACTTTTTCCAAAACCTCAGTGACACACTACAAATCACAAACATAGGAGAACAACTAATAAAAGGAGGGGATTTTAACTTTATAGAGGCACAACTGGACAAACAGCACACACACCACAATATCCACCCTCTCAGCCGGTAACAGAAACACACAACTACATGGGGGAAATAGTAAACTATTTCTACCTGGTAGATGCTTATAGGAAATTAGAACCAAATGGCAAGGATACTACATTAACACACAGGTCCTACCAGAATTGACCGTTTTTACATACCCACGGACACCAACATACTTAGTGTGACACCTTACATTACTCCGACCATAAAGGTGTACTTTTGGAACTTGAAAAAAAAATAATAAAAAGAAAAAAAACAAAAGAATTCCATTGGAAGTTAAACAACAACCTTTTGGAAGATCCACTAATCAAAAGAGTAATAAACCAACTCCTGCTAGCAACAGCACAAGACATAGAAAACGAATACAAATTAACCAAGATGTGGACAGTAATAAAAATTTAATCCAACAACAATTCAAAATCTTAGCAAGAATCAAACAAACAAAGAGGGTAAATGAAGAAAACAAAATAAAAAATCTGCTTACTCAAACGCAGGATGAAATTGAAAAAACAGACCTAACCACACAACTTGAAGAGCTATACAAACACCAATATAGAGGAGCCGAAATCAGATGCAAAAACATCCAAATGTCAGAAGGGCCAAACAAATTATACTTGACGCTAGAACAAAATACACACGAAAATAGAATGATAACCAACATAACAGACAAAGAAGGAAATAAAATACAGGAGAGTGACAAAATAATAGAAATTTTTACAAAACATTTCGTCTACATGTATAATGAAGAACAAACAGATACAGACGCACAAAACATACTTCTAAAACACTGTAAAACATTACCTCCATCAGAAAAACACAAGACAAATATACCCTTTACATTAGAGGAGCTGAGGGCTGCTTTAGACACAACACAAAATAACAAATCCCCTGGCCCAGACGGTTTGACATATGAATTCTATAAAACTTTTTTCTCCCAAATAGGACCCCTACTACTACGACTATACAATGACATGTTAGAAACAGGACAGACGCCTACAGACTTTAATCTTGCATACATCACACTTTTACCAAAAAAAAACTGAAAACAACACAGCACCTAGTGACTTTAGACCCATTTCCCTTTTAAATGCTGACAATAAACTGATGACCAAAATGATTTTTTTAAGAGTTAGGCCCCTTATACCCCACCTACTAGGACAAGACCAGTACTGTAGCAACCCGGAAAAAAATATAAACGAACTGAACCACTTTCTACGAGACATTATATATTACTGTAAAGACAAAGACTTGAAAGCAGCCCTCATGTCCATTGATCAAGAAAAAGCTTTCGACAGAATTGACCATGATTACTTATTCAAAATACTAGACAAGACAGACATAGACAAGACTTTGATAACATACATAAAGCTAGTCTACACCGATGCCACAAGTCAAATTATAATAAATCAAACACTAAGCAACAAGATTTCTATTAGAAGATCTGTTAGGCAAGGTTGTACACTATCTCCCTTTTTATACACCCTTTGTCTAGAACCCTTTGTCTAGAATATTAGGTTAGACAAAGAAATTTTAGGAATAAAAATCCCCGGTCCAACCCCTGTAGTCAAAATTAAAGCTTATGCCGACGATACCACACTTTTCCCCACCTCAGAAAAAGACATAGCTAAAATTATAGAGAAATTTACATAATTTGGGAGGGCGAGCGGGTTTAAAATAAACATTAATAAATCCTCAATTATGGGACTGGGTAAGTGGGAAATCCCCCCCAACATTCCCTATAACCTTAAAATACAGAAATAAATAAAAGTATGTGGCATCGTGTGGACTAGCAACCCAGCACATTTTTGCCATGATCAGTGGGCGGAGATTCTGGCCCACACAAAGAACGTGATTAGAATGTTTCAATACATGGCGACAACCATATTTGCTAGAGCCATATTAATAAACAACTTGGTCATCCCGAAGAGAATCTACTTAGCAAATATAGTAGAACCTCCTCCTAGTTTCATAAATAACATCAATACCACTATCAGAAATTTTATTTTCAAAAACACAATAAGGAACATAAAACATACAACACTCATACAAGACAAAAAAGAAGGAGGGATAGGCTTACAAGGCATTCACACAAAAATCAAAACGCTTAGAATAAAATTTGTAGGGAAAGTAGTAAGGTCTCCCAATAACTCCCCGTAGTAGTATATTATTTTGGACTTAGACTAAACAAACTCCTCCCCATTCAAAACAACACACCCCATCATTTTGGTAACCATACACATCCATTCTACAGTCACTCACAAGACACCTACCCAGCAATGAAAACATAACACACCACGACTCAAGAACAATATACACTACACTCAGAGACAAGTTGAAAGAAAACCTAGAAGTTAGAATAAAGTGGGTCAGGGAGTTTGGGGTTAAACTAACCAATTGATAGGTCTCTGTGGCATTTTACGTCTCGAGAGACGATCTTTTCCCTTTGCAACTTCTTGTGTGACTAAAAGGCCAATCCTTGATACACAGCTGCGATCGCAGGTTGGGCATATATAATCACCAGGCGCCGTTGCATTTTCACCCTTCTTTCTGCTTCTGTTGTGTATGGCATCTGCAATCTTTGACCCTTCCTTTATGCTCTCTCTCCATGAGGATCTGTCCAGTGCCACCTCTTCACAGTTGCCAGTGTCGATTTTGAAGAGCTTCATGTCGCGTTTGCATACATCCGTATAACGTAAAAGTGGGCAACCAGCGGCTCTCCTGCCTTCTATTAGATCACCATACAGGATGTCCTGTGGAAGTCAACCTTCTGGCATTCTACGAACGGCGTCTGCTGCTGATAACAGAGCGGATGCCATGAGTAGGTTGACCATGTTTCACTTCCGTACAGCAAGGTGCTCAACACACAGGTCCGGTAGACTAGGGCTTTAGTACTGTTAGTCAGCAATATGTTGTCCCAGACTCTTTTCTGCAGCCGTGACATGGTGGCCATTGCCTTGGCTATCCTGTTGTTTGTGTCTTTATCCAGTAGAGTGTTGTTGGATATGATGGAGCCAAGGTAACAAAAGTGATCAACAATTTCTAGTGGTTGGCCATTAATGCTTACTTGAGGTGCAGTGTTTGTGTTTTGGACAAGTATCTTAGTCTTGCTTTGACTGATGTTTAAGCCGAACTTCTGGCAAGCAGCAGATAATTTGTCAACCAGGCACTGTAGCTGAATATCAGAATCAGCCACAATAGCTGCATCATCAGCATACAGGAGTTCCCTGACGAGTAGCTTCCTAACCTTGGTTTTTGTCCGCAGCCTTGATACATTAAATAGTTTTCCAGAGGATCTTGTATGGAGAAACACACCTTCGTTTATGTCGTTGTACGCATAATGCATTAGACAGGAGAAGAATATGCCAAACAGATTAGGTGCGAGCACACATCCCTGCTTGACACCACTGCAAAGCTCAAAAGGTGCTGATTGGGCTCCATTGAATTTGACAGTGCATTTAGTTTCCTTGTGAAAACACTCAATGAACTGCAGTAGTTGGTTTGCATGTGTACATATTCTTTTCAAGTCAGAAAAAAAAGGGAAGCAACTATTTCAATGAAAGCGTGTGCTTCTCCTTCGGGTGAATCTTCGACAACAAAAGTATTTCAATATATATAAATATATATATTAATATAAATACAGATTTTGATATGTATTCTAAACTTGATGAAGAGAGTATAAAGTATATCGAATTGAAAAAAAAATTCTGTACAAACATTATGTGCCAAACAAAAACTAAAATATTTACTAAAAAATATATTTTATATTTGCTCGATCCAACAATTAATGTAAACATGTGACTAATGTGCCGCTAACGATGATTAATGGCGCGACAGAAGACAATGCCTTCCTGATTCACACGTTCTTAAATGTAAATCTAATTGTCCAGCCTGATCTGGCTTTCTTAGTTTTGCGACGTGCACGCATGCGCAGAGATAATTCAAACATGACCATAGGAGTGGGGTTTTCATTTTGTCGTTTCCCTTTCATGCGATCATAGTTTTTGAATGCGCTTTTGGTTTATTTGATAAAAAGTGATAGAAATGCATAAAATAACGTTTCAATGTTTGCAGCCTTAATGATGAGGCCGAGAGGCCATGCACGCTTGACCTTGGCTTGGCTACCTATCAAAGGGGGCTCGAGGTTCGACATCCGACTCGAGCAGATTTGTGTTTACTGAGAGCCTAACGGCAGCACGGAAAACCAACTCCTAGATACCCCCCCACCCCCACTGGTCCACAAATGAGATTGGGCCATAGCGCTCTGAACATGCTATAATCAGATCTGATCTATTACAGACGTTACTTCAAAAAAAAAAAAAAGATAATTACTTCCTACGCATTTCATGTGCCAATCTAGTCATGCATGTTAATCAATGACTTACACTTTGATAAGTCGTTAGTTTTCCTGGCAGATTCAAGCAACCCATTTCATTCTGTAAGGCTATCAGCATGAAAGTAGCGCTATATAAAAGCTTTAAAAAAAAAAGAACCCACACACACAATTTGTTAACATTGTTGGCTCAGTATTAGAAAGGTAGTCCACATACCAGACACAGAAATCTTAAAGCTGTCCAACATGCACAATATCAATGCGACAGTAACAAGGTCCCAACTTTGATGGGCGGGACATGTAGTTCGCATGCCAGACAATCGCCTTCCCAAGCGACATCTGTTCGGAGAGTTATGTGCAGGAAAGCAATCCCAAGGACGCCAATACAAGCGCTACAAAGACACTCTGGATCGCTCCTCATGGCATGAAGCTGTGAGTCTCGGAGTCTCAAGATTTAAAGCAAGAAGAGTGGCCAGGGCGAAAGAGCGCCGAATCAACAAAAATCTGAGAGAAGAAGCAGGCCTATCTGCAACTGACCAAACCTACCCATGCCACATATGCGGCCGGCTTTTTAAATCGAGGATTCGACTTTACAGCCATCTTCGAGTCCATAGGAAATGAGAAATGTGCTCATCTTCGACCACGAAGGAGGAGCTATATATATTTATATATAGAAAGGTAGATTACTAGGAAATTACTTATTAAAGTTATCCCCACTATTTGGATAACGAAAGGAGAATGATGGTTATCCTCCCTTGATACATGTAAATTAAATTTTATAAAAGTGATCAATGGAACACGTTTATGTTTTGAAACATTATAGTCCAGGGGTTCTCAACCTGTGGTTCGCGAGCCCCATGGGGGTCGATTGGCGATTAGCCAAGGGTCGCCAAAGACCATCGAAAAAATTATATTCTTCTATTTCTCTATGTGTGTGAGCGGGGGGGGGGGGGGCAGAGTGGGGGGCATTGTAAAAAGAAGTCGCCGAGCTTAAAAGGTTGAGAACCGCTGTTATAGTCGCTTAAAGCCAATCTACAATGCTGGAAATTGCTCGGCCATTAGAGTATTGACCTAGATTTATGATTCAAAGCGCAATTGCTAAAGGTCTAAATGGTACGACTTAATATCTAATATCGAGAGGATCAGATCTTTCTTTCAACTTGAGGGTGCATTAGCTGTAGTGAGTTGCCAACAAACTTGTCGGCGGATAAAAAATATATTTTATATTGTGTTTTCAGACCCGTTTTGGCGACCCCTACGCTTTAGCTCCCGGAGATAATGCCCCCACACTCCGCTTCCTCGTTACGCCACTGTCAGCACCGCCAACACTAGCAGCGCCGAAGTGTTTTAATTTCATGTGTCTGCTTTCTCAATTTAGGTTTAGTTGATGGATTGTATACACGCAAATATATGAAAACCCATTTATATAGCAAGCTGCATTAAGTAAAGGTATTACATGTCTCGTCGTGTTTGAATTCCACCGGAAACTTATTTTAAATTCGCATTTTTGTTTTGGTTGTTGCTTCTGAGTTTAGTGGTTGCCTGAAATTGTAGGCAAAAAAAAAAAAATTTGCAGTATTAATATGTATTCCAAGTTGTATGTCTATTTGATTAGGCTAGGAATGCCCCCTGTGTTAAGTGGGTTAGCCTTAGTAAAGATAACAACGCAATTTACATCATTCTAAAGCCTAAACTCAGTAAGCCTAAAGTTCGTTTATGTGTCTATTAGCCGTAATAACAGTAACAAAAAGGATTGGGAGAAAGAGAGGTTGTGTAATTGCTAATAGAACAAATCCTACTGGAATGATGACATTTTAAATACCGGTATTTTTTGGGGGCTTTTTATGCGCTTCTGAATTCATGCATAAAAAGACTGCATTAAAAATGCGGAAATGCGAAACATCATCAAAGTGTCTTTTTGACCCACATGGACCTTCTGACATCTTTTAGTTTAGACTTACAGCCATTTAACGAGTTCCTCAGGACCCCCAAAATTTTTCCGAATGGAACAGTAACAGGCAAAAGAAGGAAAAGCAAACAAAGAGTCGGATAACTGGGAGTGTTAGATTACTGCGTGTGTCAGAGTCAACTATAACAACTTGTACGCGTTTCCACAGAAATCGAAATAAAGGCAGTCAAAGGCTTGGTTATTTATGCCTGGATGTTACAAATTACGTAGATGACAGTTTGGACTGCATAGTGTCAGGCATTTAGAGTCAAAGGTTTGGTTATTTATGCCTGGATGTTACAAATTATGAAGATGACAGTTTGGACTGCATAGTGTCAGGCATTTAGAGTTGCGGCGCATTACAGTTGAGAGACTTAACCAGGGCAGAGTACCAAAGGACTGGAAAGAAGCTAATGTCACCCCCCCTATTTAAAAAAGGAGAAAAATCTGACCCAGGAAACTACAGACCAGTATCACTTACCAGCATCACATGTAAAATCCTAGAACACATAATATGTAGCAACATCATAAACCACTTAGTCAAACAAAATGTCCTCACACCACACCAACATGGCTTTAGGAAATATAGATTATGTGAAACACAACTAATAGGACTAATTGATGATTTTTCTAAAGTTTTAGATAATAATGAACAAATAGATGCTATCTTACTAGATTTTTCTAAGGCTTTTGACAAAGTTCACCACCATAGTTTGCTTAAAAAATTAAAATATTTTGGCATCAATGGTCCACTGCATCAGTGGATTAAATATGTTCTGATAGGGAGAGAACAAACCGTAATAATAAATGGCTCTAAATCAACACCGATAACAGTAAACTCAGGTGTACCTCAAGGAACAGTCTTGGGTCCACTACTATTTTTAATTTACATAAATGATTTACCAAATTGCATTAGTTCATGAAAAAAAGTCAGATTATTTGCAGACGATTGCATAATATATAGAACAATAAAAACAACACTAGACACAGATATTTTACAAAGAGAATTAGATGAATTACAGAAATGGGAATCAATATGTATGGAGCATGTCTTTCCACCCAGAAAAATGTCAGCTGTTAAGAGTAACAAAAAAACTAAAACAAATTAATTCCACTTATCCTATTCATGGCAAACCAGTAACACAGACAAAAAACGCAAAATACCTAGGTGTTATAATAAATGAAAAACTGTCATGGAATCCACATATTGATGAAACTATAAAAAAATCAAACAAAGCATTAGGGTTTATTAAAAGAAATTTCTATAAATCAAATAAGAAGATAAAACTAAAATGTTATTTAACCTTGGTTAGGCCAATAATAGAATATGCATCCTCCGTTTGGGACCCAAACCAAACTTGATGCGAGAAGGGAAAGTGGGTGAAGTAACGGGTGCACAATTTTTACCATACAGACAGGAGGACAGACAGACAAGAGTAAATATAAGCTTTGTAGCAAGCAATATAAAAAATATTACTTTTTCTTTTTAAAAACAAAGATTATCCAAGGGAAAGAAACGCTAATTACACCCCTTTATCTGAAAATGGCAGTGTTTTGCTCGCTTTCCTGCTATGCAAAGCAAAACTAATTAATAAGTACTATTCGATTAAACTATTGGTTAATTTTTGGATAGATTCGTGTATCGTCATCGACTATGAATAATTATGCAAAATTTCAACCTATATTTAAGAATGGAAAATAGTAGGAAAAACATGCAGAGATGCCTACATGCCAAAATGGAAATGTGTATTCCCAGACCTGGAAATGTGTATTCTGAGGGGCAACTGTGTATTTTCCTAAAATATGAAGAAATATACTCAGGAAAGACTAAAAATCATTCAAGCACGTAATGCAGTGATCCTACAGTTAACACAGCAAAAATTTATATAAGACATTTTGTACATTTGTCAAAATATTTACACTTTTAATCCTTGTCATCTAAAGACGTTCTTGTCACTTGGTAATAATAATATGATCATAATGCCTCAAGTGTTTTCTACATTCCATAATAGGGCAACAGAAGATTCATTCAAAAGAAGGGAAATTAGACTTAAACCTGATGTAATGGCTTGCTTAGCTGGATCAGTGACATATAACTCTATAAAAGTAGCTTTGTTTATAGGCAATGTTCTTTCTGAAAATATTGAAACCTGAATTTTTACCTGCCTGGGAGGACCTCTTCGGGGGGCCAATTTCGAGTTTACGTTTCCACACAAACTGTCTTTGTATTTTACACGTTTCGAACGTTCCTTGAAAATTGAAGATTTCAACATCTCAGCCCAGGCCTGTCACAGGAGGGCGACGACAGGGTTCGATCGCGGAATTATCAAAGCGTAGCCCAGAGCGCGTACCAGGCAGCAATCACAACCAGACAGCAATCACAACCAGGCAGCAATCACAACCAGGCAGCAATCACAACCAGGCAGCAATCACAACCAGACAGCAATCACATTGTAATCATTGATCTCTTGAACTCTCAATACCAAAACGTAATGACGTCATTGGTCAATGCAGAATTCAGTAACCTCTCGTCCCCTACCTCCAAGTGCCTGGGTCTTTGTAAACAAAAAAAAAAGATTTCCGTACCACTGTAAGTAATAAAAAAAATAAATAAGGCTCATCTGTTTCACTGACGACAGTGAGCGAGGGTGTCAGTTGGGCACTCAATTGGAATTGGGCTCCCAAAGGCTCGAGTTTGGAAGTCAGGCTCGTTCCAACTCAATCACCACACCCTTGTTAATGAGAAGGGAGCCAATCCGTTGGGAATTCTTACTTTTATTTGATGTGGTAACGCAAAACCGAATTCTTACTTTTACATCACAAAATATCACATCCTACTGAAGATATAAATTAAAATAATGTAACAAGAGTTTCAGTGGATAGTTTCGAATAATTTGCCTCCCTTACAGAGAGAGCTTCAAAAGTAAAGGCTTCAAATATACATATACATTAAGAGTTCAATGTGTATGCGCTCCACACTATAAAGCGAGAGGCCTATTGCTATATATAATCCACATTTATTATGTAATAAATTTGCTGCATAAAAAAGAAATATTAATATTTTAAATTAAATATTCACTTGCTTTGGTTTAAATAAATATTTATACAATAAATGTCCTCAATATTTACTGAATATATATTTTAAATAAATGTACTAGTATGTATTAGTTATATATGTATTAGTTATCTATATATATTTAAAAAACAATCTCAAAGTTTTGTTGATGAAGTCCCTTCAAAAACACTGAATTTGTAAGAGGTTAGAATAATCTTCACCATATTTTGTATTCATTATGACTTTCTGTTCAAGTGTCTTGGTATGTCCTTATTTTGAAAGTAATTCATAAGTGAATGAAAAAAATTTTTTTTTACTATTTCAGGGCGCCTAGATCTGCTTTTCCCAGAAATCATATAAATAATAAAGATCACAATATACACTTAATATAATAGGAAGCCTAAATTGGTGGTCCAAATGGGAATTTTTTAAAAAAGGCGAAAATTAAATTAAGCAATTCATATAAGACCAAGTGACTCATTGGGCACAGGTTTAGCTATTTCTACTCTGTGCGAGTCCCTAAGAAATCGTTGGCCCATTCTGTTTCTTTACCTTTACCTATCCCTTAGTCTGTTAGACCGTTGGGCACCAAGCAAGATTTGCCGACCGTCTTTCTCCCTTCTTATGTTAGAACCTCTTTCAACGGCAGGCCCTTCCATTCTTTTGTGTTGTCTTCCCATCGCTTTCTCTGTCTCTTCTTCTTTTTTTCTGGTACTGTTCCCTGAAGGAAGGTCTTTGCAGGACCCGAAGATCTTGTTATTAGTATTATATTATTATTATAGCCCCGTCACAAGGGGGGAGGGCGCACTGAGCCAAATATGCGCCAACGAGACAACTGTCCGTCCTGTACCGAGCTACGATAGTTTGTAAAGGCCAGGGCAGCAGCCACTATGGGCAAGAAAATGTTGGTCAGTTTTATACTTAGGGCAACTGTGTCTGCAGATGGGTGAATCTTTGGGATGTGTGGTCAAGTTTGTGGGGTAGACCTTGTTGATGTCCAAGGGCTGAGCCTAAAGCTCTTCGAGCCCTAAGTTTGAAAAAAAAACCTGTTTGGACGCAGTAAAAAAAAAAAAACTGTGAGAACACAGTTCTGTTTGAGAGAGACACGAGTCAATGCCTATGCAAAGCATTGCTGTTTCCAAGGCCTATATAAAGCATTGACCCCCGACGCATGCTTGGCTGCACATGGTCGAAGGCCGAGGACACCGGGATCCTCCGTCATTTTCCTTCGTTGTACCAAGCTAACCGCAACGGTCCTTTGGAGAAACAGCGCATGGATGTGTGACAGGTTTGTGGGGACTTTTTTACAACCCCGCCCATGCTAGAGGTTGACTCTCGTCTACCCTTGGGCATCCCCATGGGAGTTATGTTTCTCCATTCATTTAGCCCAGCTACCCCCACAAGTAGCCGTTTCCACCCAGATGCCACGATGAACAGCATACCCAGGGTGGGGTAGACCTAATTGTGGAGGCGGATCAGAAGTGTGTGATTTAATTATAATTGTCTCTTTAGGAGGAAGTTGATCCTATTCCAATCATTGCGCATGCTCACCAGTCATAAAAAATGTACATCGTAATGCTGTAAATAATTGATTGTCTAGTCCAAATTTTTTTTTTATCTACACGATTGTCACGCGGGGTAGTCTTTCACGTATATACAAGTGCTCCTTCTTCCCTAGTTGCATTAGAGAACGGAATGGGTTGCCTGAATCAGCCAGGAAAACCAACGACTAAGCAGAGTTTAAGTCATTGATTGACATGCATGATTAGATTGACTCATTAAATGCGTAGGACGTTTTTTACTTTTGTGTGTGTGTGTGTGTGTTTTTTTTAATATTAAAACAGTTTTGGTTTTACCGCACCCCTTTATCCACTCCTAGAGAATAACATGTTCAAGGCTAAGATATACATTGATATAGAGATAGGATGATCAGGGCCGGACTTATGTATAAGGAAGCCGTGAGGCAGAATTTTTGTGGAGGCCTCTACACAGGGCCGCCGGGAGGGTTGTGGCCGCTTGCGTGCAAAATTAAAAAATGCCCCCCCCCTTTTTTTTTTTTTAGAAAAACATTTTTTAGGGTTTTAGGCAATGTATTTGGTTTATCCGAAGTATATTACAAGAATACGAGCACACTAAAAAGGAAACACTTTTTAACCAAGACAGTGTAGTCAACTGTAAGATTTAAAGTGTGGTAGCGTTGGTAAAAATGCGAAACTAAAAATGATTTAACCCCGTCGAAATAAAGATTTTTTGTTGTCTTTTGTGGATGCACCTGGGCTGTAGCCAAACCTCCCCTTTTGTGATCGTCTCGTGGTCAAGTGTCCAAGGCCAGAATAGAACGGATTGATATCTGGTATATGTCTGAGTGTCGAATGAAATCAATTTGTACCTATGAATTAAGTCACGGTCACTCCATAGGCCAATAAGGTCAAAGAGTCAGTAAACATAGATTGGGAATCGATATATTCTCTACAGGTAGACAATCAAACGTCTATTATAAAACTAAATTTGCAGCCTGTCAGGTTCTTGTGTTTTATTGTACCTATCATAGTCTTATTTCATTGTGTGTTATTGTTATTCTTTTTCTGAACTTGTAATATTTTGGCCCAAGTTCAGCCTGACAAGCACACCATACACATACAGTTGTATTAAATTAATAAACTAAGTGTTTGATGTTAAATAACAATAAACATTTATTATAGTGATATATTTACAAATGAACTGATGTATGATGAATGATAATAATAGTATCAATATCCATAAATATATGTATAATATCTCTAATCCAACATGATATAGTTATTTTCTTTGTGATATATCAATGATCAATTATTTGAACAATATCATTGCCTCAACATATTCATCATAAGTTGTTCAACATTCTTTCAACGCAACAACTGGTAATCCACATAGATCTAGTCTGTAGATCCAATACTGTTCACTGACGACAATTATAAAAGTTTATAGTTCCTACTGTAACATCAGGTCTGACCAAGGAAACCCGCAGTCACGTAGAGAGATGAAGACCTCAGTCCTGTAGACTGTAGACCTAAAGTTGTACTCTCAATTTAGAAAATTGAGACTGGATAAACAAGTCTTGACACCAAGACTTGACTGAGTCTTATACATAAACTTGACTCCAAGCTAAGATCACTACCTAGACTTGACGCCAAAACTTGAAATAGAGTCTTGACTGAGACTACGACCAAAACTTAGACTTGTCGCTAAAACCCTATAGAAGATAAAAGAAAGGATTCTTCTAATCATCTAGATCTAGTCGAAATATAGACTTACAAATACGAACGGATTCAATTGATTACATTCGTTTTAAAGTTACTTAATTAAAGGTTGAAACAAGTAAAAATTGGACCAATATAGGTCAAAGAATACAAAACATAAAGCATAAGCTGTCATTTTAAAATATAAAACTATTTGTAGATCAAAAATTAAATATTGAAATGCATAAAGAAACCATGCTTTTTTCCCCAACAACGCAGTGTTGTATTTTGTATGTTAATGTTGATTATCTCCTCCTCAGTCTTTGCATTACAAATACTTTTTTAACATTCATTAAAAAATTAAATATCAAATATATTGTAAATATACAAGTACTACGCCCTCAAAAGGAGTAATTATAAAATAAACAACTTTAAAAACAATCTTGTTTGAAGCACTAGAACTGAAGTCGTCCTACTATTCTATGCATCTGATGGTTACTAGTTATAATCTAGTGAACATCTCACAGGAGATCACATCAGCGTAGAACTTAGAACTTCTTCGAATGAGCCTTTAGAGTCAATCTTACTACATGTCCTGAGATAAACTCCTAATGAAAAACTTAATCCTCCCGTACCGCTGTGGCAAGAAACTGGGCTGTCCGGCTTAGTGCCTCATGGCTACCATACAAGTCAAGTGACTGCCTAGACACGCCCCCCCCCTTTAGCTCTCGGAGCTGGGGACACTAGTACAAGACGTGCGACACTGTTTCGACGCTCTCTCCACAGTAACGGCTTCGGGAGTCACAGTTTGGGAGGATCCGGGCAAAGTAAGCCCCACTACATACCATTGATCATATAACCTGTGAAAGAAAATAGAAACCTTTGTGTCTCTATTGTTAACATGTCATGAGCTACAAGGTTTAGAGAGAGAGGGTTGAGTGGACATCCTTCAAACAAAAAAAAGTATTAGAATTGTTTAAAAAAACAACGTTTTTATTAAGTAATCGAACTAAATCATTTAATGTCGTTCGGTTATACAATTATATAGTGTACAATAGTCGTATAAATAGAATCTCTAGAATAGTTCAAATTAAAGGTGTTCTCCAACGAATTGAGATGAACCTATTTTACACATGCAAGTAAAACACCAAGACCTGCCTTTGTTTTTATACATTTCCTTTTGTTTCATTTCTTTTCATTCAGTTTGTTCACAGCGCTATAGAGATAAATTCATTCTCACGAGATGAGAATGGATAAAGAAAAGGGACGGGGCAGGCACGGTAGAGCAAAAAGTGGGCAATGATGTCGTGGGGCAAAGTTGAGGAGCGGATTGGCTAATACTTTTAATTCTTTTTATTCGCGCCTTTCTTTATTTTAACTCTTTTTTTTAAGTCTGTTTTTAATCTCGCAATCTAACTGAACTGGGTGGTGAGGTTTTAATTTTATTTATATTTTATGTCGCTGTTGCACAAGAGAGCAGTTTCAAACTTGAGTCTTGGTGGATAGGAGGACTTTAAGTCTAATGGTGGATAGGAGGACGTTTAGTCTAATGGTGGATAGGCGGACGTTTAGTCTAATGGTGGATAGGAGGACGTCTAGTCTTATGGTGGATAGGAGGACGTTTATTCTTATGGTGGATAGGAGGACGTTTAGTCTAATTGTGGATAGGAGGACTTTTAGTCTTATTTAATTTTTTGTTGTCCACAAATGTTAGTAAAATGTTTTCAATGTTTCAGATGTTCCTTTATAGTTGAATTGAAATACATCTACATCCTAGTCCAAACCTCCAAAAGGACGACGCGGTATGGCAGCGGGCAGGCTTTAAACCCGATGGCATCGAGTCGATTGTACAACAGTCCAGTGCGCATACCGCACGACCTGGCAGCCATGTCTTAGATGGAGATGACAATCAACTGATGGTTGCCGTGTTGTTATGAGTGTGTGTGTGTGTATTAGGATCCTCCTCTCTAGTTCTGCAGTCAGAGTCCATCCAACTCTAGCAACTGTTAGTCAAATAAACATATGACCTAAACATCATCTGCCCTATACACCACATGGTCTGAAAGAGTAACTTTACATCTTACCTTTTAGTAGTATGGCTGGTTAACTAAGTTATTATAGCGCCATGCTATAGCGCGTGGGTATGGCTGGTTAACTAAGTTATTATAGCGCCATGATGTAGCGCGTGGGTATGGCTGGTTAACTAAGTTATTATAGTGTCATGCTATAGCGCGTGAGTATGGCTGGTTAACTAAGTTATTATAGTGTCATGCTATAGCGCGTGAGTATGGCTGGTCAACTAAGTTATTATAGTGTCATGCTATAGCGCGTGGGTATGGCTGGTCAACTAAGTTATTATAGTGTCATGCTATAGCGCACGAGTATAGCTGGTTTACTAAGTTATTATAGTGTCATGCTATAGCGCGTAAGTATGGCTGGTCAACTAAGTTATTATAGTGTCATGCTATAGCGCGTGAGTATGGCTGGTCAACTAAGTTATTATAGTGTCATGCTATAGCGCATGAGTATAGCTGGTTAACTAAGTTATTATAGTGTCATGCTATAGCGCGTGGGTTCGATCCTCGTACTGTCTATTTCTTTGTTGTTTTTTTTATTCTACGAAAAGAACAAATTAAAAATGCGTGACATCATTTATTAAAATTTCAGAGAAATGTTATTATTTTGTAAATTAAAACAATAATTATTAACAGCTACTGTACAGTTTGTCATCTAGACATCTATTAAAAGATCAGCTTCATAAAGTAAAAAGTGATTTGAAACAAAGCTATTCTAAAATTGAGATATTTTACATTTCTCTTGTTAGATAAGGGGAGTAGAGTCCATTGTATATGTTGATCTTCAAACGATGGAGATTAGTTAAACACTGTAAACCGACAGGGTACATAATCCACGAATTAACTATTTCTATGAATTGATCCTAGTAGCCTCCCATTTCATCTACCACCTTTTGGAAAAAAATAATAAAGGAACCAAAAAATTCATAAATATATGTATTTCTCTCTTTTTTTTTTCTTTATCTCTCTGTCTATTTTCTTTCTCTATTTCTCTCTATCTCATTATCTCTCTTTTATTCTGTCGTTCTCTCTTTCTCTTCGTTGACATTCTGTTTATGTGCATGTGTCTGTTGTTATTCCACTTTGTATGAAAGCTCATATAGTGTTGTGTGACGCTTACTATAAGCTATCCCGACAAGACCAACGTATAACCTTTCAACTCAGGACCGGACACAACAGAAGGTGACAACACATGTACCGGAAGCTCAAAATTGGAACCAGTGAAATCTGCCCATGTGGAGTATCACCAGAAGATGCCGACTACTTCCTCCAAAACTGCTCTCTTTACCAAGAGGACCATATAAGACACTGGCCCCAAAACACCCCAATAGAAAGAAAACTATATGGAAAGCTCCCTGGTTTGGAAACCACTGCGTATTTCAACTTATTTATTGGTCTAGTCATCTGAACACTCCAACATACCAATGAGGATGAAGAAGAAGAAGTTGTGTGCAGCCTGTATCATGTGAGAGTGTGTTATTAAAGAGTCTGATGTAGCCAGCGTCTAGTGTTGGCGTCGCTTCTTGAGTTCAGTGTTCCTTAGTGCAATATTAAGCTTATAAGTTTATTGTTTAAGCTGACTCTCTCTCTCTCTCTCTCTCTTTCTCTCTCTCTCTCTCTCTCTTTCTCCTTTCTCTCTCTCTCTCTTTCCCCTTTCTCTCTCTCTCTCTCTTTCCCCTTTCTCTCTCTCTCTCTCTTTCCCCCTTTCTCTCTCTCTCTCTCTCTTTCCCCCTTTCTCTCTCTCTCTCTTTTCCACATTATTTCTCTCTTTCTCCCTCTCTTTTCCATTTCCTCTCTCTCTTTCTACAATCAGAATTTTATTTAAAAAAAAAGATTGCATAACTGCAAGAACAAATAATCAATTTAATTGAACTATTTGATAATTGTAATTGGAATTGTATTTTATTTTACAAGAACTAATGATCCATTTAATTTAAAAATGTGTACATTTTATTTGCTTTGCCACAAAGCGTAAGTGCTATTAAGGCAGTCTATTAAAATAAAACTTCAATATACACATGATCAAGATGTGTATAATCAATGTACACAAAATGCACATGTCCTTCTTAATCGCAAAGATAATTCAATGATGTAAACGAAAATTGCAAAACAAATGTGTGCTTCGTCTCGACGGTCCAGGGTTCGAATCCAAGCCGCTGCCCCTCCCCCCGCCTTCTAAGGTTAAGTTTGGGCTAGGTAGAAGCTTCCATTAAGGAAGAACAAACAAAACATATAAAACAGACAGACAACAAGAAGAAAACTTTGACCATATAGGTATACATCCATAGACCTATAGATTCACACTTACAACTTACTTCAAGAATTGTAGAACTGCTACCATTAAGAGATCGGCATAAGCACAGTTTGAGCTAGCAAATAGTTTTGTAAATGCGCATCTCTAATTAACCCTTTCAGTGAGGCACAAGAGTTACTGCTTTTGTCTCACTTCAATACACAGTTGAACATTTTTTGTTTTAAAAACAGTTTATTATCATTTTTGGGAAGATATCTTCTCTTAATTCATCCATCAGACAAATACATTTAATTACTGCCCTTGAGCACAAGTTTCTTGAACTAAAAATATTTTTTTTTTTGTGATTAGACTTTTATTAAAAAATATTCTTATATACAATGGATTCTATTGAACAAATGTAAACTTTACAGATTAAATGTATGTGCCTTAGGTGGTATGTGTTCATTCAATGAGTTTTTTTCAGAGACTAGTTTAGTGTTGTGCAAGTGCATATGTTTAGCGCTGTTCTTTCCTTCAATGAAGGTAAAATGTATTATAATATTTCATCAACGGGAAGATAACGCGTCCAATAAGTTAATGTTTTTTTCTATTGATTGAAAATATTGGTTTAGAAGCAAAACCCAAATCAAGCCTAGAGGTTATGCTGACCGTAGGTTACGTTGCCTATAGATTTTGATGCCTAAAGCTTATGTTACCAATAGCTTATGTTGCGTATAGCTTATGTTGCCCATAGTTTATGCTGCCTATAGCTTATGCTGACCATGCTGTCTAAAGCTTATGTTGCACATAGTTTATGTTGCCTATAGCTTATGTTGCCCATAAATTGTGTTGCCCATAGCTTGCGTTGCCCGTAGCTTATGTTGCCCATAGTTTATGCTGCCTAAAGCTTTTGTTCCTCATAGCTTATGTTGCCCCTAGCTTATGTTGCCTTTAGCTTATGTTGCCCATAGTTTATGCTGCCTATAGCTTATGCTGACCATCTGCCTAAAGCTTATGTTGCCCATAGTTTATGTTGCCTATAACTTATGACGCCTATAGCTTATGTTGGCCATAGCTTATTATGCATATAAATTGTGTTGCCTATAGCTTGTGTTGCCCGTAGCTTATGCTGCCCCTAGCTTACATATGCCCATAGCTTATGTTGCCCATAGCCTATGTTGCCCATAGCTTTTGTGGTACTTAGTTCTCATGTATCTGTTCAAGTGTTCAGACTAGTAATCCTGTGTCTGCGATGAACTGCGCAGTGGTTTCCAGATCTGGCAGCTCTCAATGTAGATTTTGTTCAATAAGGTGTTTTGGGGGCCAGTAGTAATAACTTGTTTGGGACTATCTACAGTGCATGCAGCTCACAATGTTTTTTTTAAATACAATCAGAAGAGCTTACAAATTGTATACTATTGTACTACTCAACAGACAACTACTTACTGTTAACGTGTAGCACATAGGTCAGTGATAGATTTCGTTTGTGCAGTACGTCATCAACTACGCAAGAAAATCTTGAAAATTTAAACAAACACATTAGGAAGTAATATTAATTTAATTATGTTGTGTTAAACCAATATTCAATCAATAAAAATGTTTTGCAGTTAAACAGGTCTAAACAATTTCTGCTAGACAACTAAATCAAGAAATATAATATTTCAATGACACTCGATTTGTACTAGATTTGTGTCATTAGAGAATAGAACGGGTTGCCTGAATCAGACAGGAAAACATTTGATATTATTAAAGTCTCGTATTGTCATGTGTGACTATTAAAAGATGGATTTGTGAAGGAAGTAATTATTTTTAAAAGACGTCTGTAGCTTATAAGATAATGGTCTGAATAGTTGCTTGGAGATTTCAGCCTAAAGAGTACTACGCCCATATAGTTATCTTCAAATTATTAATAGTGTTGGCACGCTTTCACATCATTATGATTTGTAATTGTAGTGTGGTTTATGTAATCCCCCCTTTCTATCTTGATACTTCTTCTGCAATACTTTAAGGTTACGCCTGAAAAAGTACATCTTTGTAGAATATTTCTGATATAATTGATTATCATGCTTTTAGTTAGCAATTTTGACTTATCTTGGTCAAGATAATGGCCTGTGATATATTAAATTACCTGTCTGTCAGATCTTATTGTGAATAGCTGCCTGGACCGTTGGTAAATGTTGGCGGATCTTCAACTAATAGACACACTGCATTAGCTTAATGCTTACAATAAATACAATATTAAGCATGACTATGAGGCGCATATTAGAAGTTGTTCCCTTCTAGACCTTACATCTATAGGGCAGTTTCTGTGTCCCACGGTTAACGAGGGTGTCATGTGGCCAGCACAAAAGAGATATGATTAGAGAGGATGAATAATGGCATAGCATGACATACGAGTTACACAAAAGCAAGTTTTCAAACAAAAAATAATAATTGATAAACGTCTAATTTGTTAGGAGCAGTAGTGTGTTAGTTGTGAGAGTGTGAGGAAGCTGTTTCTTATTGTCATTTGTAGTCAGTGGTTCCCAAACAAAATAGCACGGACAAAATAGCGCTATACTTTTTAAACATTGTTAAAATGAGAATGAGATAAGTACTCTCTTCCTCTGCAAATATGACATACTTTTAGATCAAATGATACTGAAGTAGATATAGATCTTCACAAGAATAATGCCCAGTACCTTCACTTACTAAAATCCGGTACTTTTATACACAGTACTTGTTTATTTTCTCTATTTAGATGTTTGTCCTTGAGACGAATTACATAGCATGAGTTTTAAAAGATTCATCTCTAAATTAATTAATTATTAATTATTGTGATAATTATTAACGCTTTTTATCGGAGATTTAGAAACGTTTCTTCAAAGAACAAATCAATTGTCTGGATCACTTTAAATTTGTTAAACAGGAATGTCTGGCTTTGTAAGTTGTAGCTCTGTCTGGGAACTTGACACATTGGCTGTGAATGGATTTTTGAAACCTTGAACTTTGTTCTAAACAGAATCATCATCCCATGGTCCAGACTATGCCACATAGATTTTGTTGGGGAATATTTTAATGAAGACATAGAGACTTGGTACGATTTGACTCCACACTATTTCTAATAACTTTTGCTGTCAACCATATTTGTGGCACCATTAGTAGTCACTTCAAGTAATTTCTCCCAAGCAAGAGAAAGATCCTGTGATGGTTAAAATTTCTTAAACAAGACTTTGCTAGTGGATGTTTAATGCACGCTCTTTATTGCTGCCAACTTCTCTGATTATAAAACTGCTGTTTGTACCAAAAACAATTACCAAGATTTAGAGCGGCATCAGATATGTCCGATTTGTTTGTTTTGAATGGAGATATCTTTCACTAGCTTTTAATTCTTTGGAGAAAGGCGGACAAGTTTAATAGCATTCTTCTTTTCAGGACTGATTTCTCCCATCATTGGTAGCAAACACTATTTTTATGCATTGGCCGTCGGAAAATGGCTTTATGTGTCTAGTTACAATGTATACAGCTCTGTAGCTTGCCTTACAGCCGACTTAGTTTATGGTTAGTTTTTGGTAAACATTGTCATCAGTCCTTCAGTCTAGGTGTCATATAATAGTTGCGTCTCAAACCAAGAATGTCGCCTTATTTCTTTATGTGTTTGGTTTCATAAAGGTGCTTAATGTTATAATGTTTACAAAGATCCACTCTTTCTTTATATAATTTATATGATGGTTTAGTATCACTGCTATTTTTTTTTTGCGAACACAGAATTTTCTAAACTTTGCGTTTACTTGTCGGCGGATGGTATAACGTCACGGGTCGGATGTGCTCGCGGGCCGTAGTTTTGCATCACTGTTTTTTTTTTGTTTTTTTTTTTACATGATCGAGAATTTCCTCAACCTAAGTTCTGAATATCCAATTACGTGGATGTGAGTGTCTCCTAAAATAGCGCTCACAGTCACGAAACAAAGTTTTCTACGAAACGAATCACATCCGTGAAGACTGTAGGAAGCCAACAACAATGACGTGTAAGTTCAACTAGTTGAGGAAGATGTTGAGACTGTAGAGATGTGAATAAGTTCTAAATAACGTAAGTTCAATGATTATTTATGTTATTGTTTTGTGTACCTATATTCCAATGTTTCATTATGTATACGATTTATGATAAAAAGATGCACCTAATGGAGATATCCAAGACCTCATCTAGATCCAATCAATTTAGTTTTTTTTTTGTTTTTGTACAAATTATTAATGCAACTATGTATTCTATTTTTGTATAAAGTTAGTATTGGTGTTTGATTATAATAAAGAAGAAAATGACTCTTGCTCTGCTCTATTCTAATGAGAAAACTTAGAATGTATTAGTATAATGATACACGGCTTCATTCTTAGACACAGCTTTAGAAATCTGAGACAATGGTTTAGAATTCTTATCGCAGCTTTAGAATTATGAGGCACGGATTTAGAATGTCTTTGGCACAGCTATTGAAAATCTAAGATACAGCCTTAGAAGTCTTGACACAGTTTGGAATGTCCTTAACACAGTTTCAGAATGTCTTAGCTATAGAATATCTTAAACACAGCTTTTAAAATATCTTATACACAGGTAAAGAAAATATTAGACAGAGCTTTAAAACGTCTTAGACACAGCTTTAGAACAAAAAAAGGAGTAGCTTTAGAATATATTAGAAACAGCTTTAGAATATATTAGACACAGCTTTAGAATCACTATGGTGCGTCTCTACCTAACTGAAATATGAGGATCAGGACGTCCGTGTTGTGTCTGTTCTATGTCTGTTCTATTTATGTGAATGTTTTTGTTTTTGTATTTACTTTTGAAAAAAGAGTCATTGACCTTGTAATCACATCGAAATTTCATAAGAATCAATAAAGCAGACTTGGTCTTAGAAGTATTTTAAAAAATGGTAGGAGCCTCCACAAGGACTCCCCGGTGACTCCACATACTTAGGTCCGGCCCTGCGTCTAATCCAGATTAGTTATCTGGCTTGCAATAAGGAATGTGTTCTCAAGGTTGATATTGACACAACAAACACTGGATTTCATCGACTCGAGAAGATTTGCGTTCATTTATCCCGTAATGCGAGTTAAAGGAATTTCTCTGGCCTGGAGCCTGATAAAGGATAGACACTGTTGAACACTTGTATATTAGTAAATTCCATAAAGTTCCAGGCAACTGGTTGACTGACAAGTAGAAATATGTCATGACAAATGTAATTATGTCCCCTCCTTTTATCAGAACGTTGACTGTTGCACACACACCACACACACACATAAAGCTTGAGAAACGAAGCACACATTTAAATACATTCTTACTCTATAACATACTAACACACTAATATTTAGAGTTTTGCATTCCATTGCAGTTCTTAAGTATATAACTTATTTTCTTTCTTTAAGTAACACTAATGTAGTTTTTAAAAAACACAGTTGTTGAGTTTCAATATAACACGAGATTATAAAAAGAGCCTGTGTTGTCAAGCAAGAACTTATCCACAGTAAATTAAATAATCGAATGATCGACGAAATTGTGCCTAAAACAATGTTATCTTTACATTTCAAGGAAAGACATAGCCATCAGTGGACTGTGTGATAGCCATCAGTGGACTGTGTGATAGCCATCAGTGGACTGTGAGCCTATTCTTTGAAGTCAGGATAGCTTTCATAGTAGTCGTTTTTTTTTCTATATTTTTGTTTTAAAAGTAAATATCTTTCTACATTTTGTATTTGATACACAGCGTAAGGCATGTTTAGCAAAGTAAGCTTGACATTGTAAGTAATCCTTATTACTTCCATAAAAATAATCTATCTACTAAAGTTTAAATTATGAATGGCTCTTAGATTCAAACTTCTACTGTGTAAAAGAAGTTTGGCGATAACTGTAACAAAAGGAAGTCTTTGTTAGAAGAAACATAATGAAGCGTTTCATAATTAGAGAAGCCTTTAATTTCAAAGGCATCCTATGAGTAGGATACAAGATTAAAAATAAGGTCAGTAGTAAATAATGTTGAAATTTATATTTATTTATTAAAATTTTGATGGTAACTTAAAGTGCTTCGCAATCAAATATTGAAAAGAAAAGAACTAAGAATTTAATGTATAAACATACTTGAACCAAACTTTTTGTTTTGCAATATAATACATTTTGTGGTTTTAAATTAAATATTGTAATACAAATTCTCTATAATAAGTCAAATTTTGTTATAATACATAAATACATGTTAACAAGTTTCATTGCCTCCCTTTAAACAAATGCTATTTTAAATTTACAGTGAAATTTCTGGAGAGCAAAACGAAAATAACTAATGTTTTCTATCCTGATACACTTTGGAGAGTAAGTCCAAACTTCGGCACGTAGGTCATATTCAGCCAGTCCAAAGAATAGGGCTCACTGTGGATAACAGAGACCTTGTTTCATTTGTCACGTATTACAAATTGAATTCTACTTTTAAATGGCTTGCCTAGGGGAACGTGACAATAGAAAAAGGTAGTTGTGTCACTTATCTTAAGTCTGAATTTAATCAGAGACTTACAATGAATAAAAAAAAAATGACACAAGAAATCGGAAGGTAAAATATCAACTTAATGTTTAATCATAATATAACTCAATACAAAATGGAAGGGTTGACCAAAACCCTTTTACAAAAATGGCATGTAAAAATATTACAATACCAGAGTTTGAAAATATAATTACAAATACAAGCAAGGCCTTGAAAAAAAAGAAAAATCTTAACTTACACGATCAAGTGGTATACCACGCACGGGTCACGCAATGTCTCCGCTATTCTGTCTCACGGCTGTCTCCGTATGTCTGTCCGTCAACGTCACGCGGGCGGTCTTTTATATAATCTACCGCGCGTCGATCTCAAGACAAATCTAGGAATTTCTCGAACCAAATACGTCATCAATTTCCCAGATCTAGAACGCTCTTCAAAGAGACAGAAAAAAAAAAACACCCTCCTTTCAACCAGAGGTACACACACAGGTCAAGGACCGGTCACTGTCTGTGTGGCTTGACGAAAAAAAAAAACTTATTACACAAGGGGCGGACAACCTACCCGTCTCTCGACCGCAACAGGTCAAAGAAAGAAAAAAACAACGCCTAGATACGTAACACCTCACTCCTAAAAATAAAAAGTTTACATTTCCACGAAATGGAAATCTTTTTAGAACTAAAAAAAAATATTTACATTACAGAATGTATTTATCATGATATATATAAAAAAAAATATACATCAAAATACTTTTTACAATCTAGATAAGGCATCGGCGATAACATTTTCGCTGCCTTTTATGTGTTTAAGATCTAGGTTGTACTCTTGTAAAAATAAACTCCACCTGAGAAGTCGTTGGTTCTTGCCAGACATTTTGTGGATAAATGTAAGGGGATTGTGGTCAGTAAATACAACCAGTGGCCATCTGGACCCACTGATATAAAAATCAAAGTGTTGTATAGAAAGAATCAACCCAAGACATTCTTTTTCCACAGTAGAATAATTTCTTTGATGTCTATTAAATTTCTTGGAAAAGAAACAAATAGGGTGCTCTACTTGGAAATTATCTTCTTGGTAAAGGACTGACCCAACACCTGTGTCACTGGCGTCAATAGCTAACCTAAAAGGTTTTCCGAAATCAGGAGCCATCAAAATGGGGGAGCTAGATAATATCTGCTTAATTTGGTTAAAGGCTTTCTGACATTCATCCGTCCAAGTAAATCGGACGTTCTTTCTAAGGAGGTTTGTTAAAGGACTGGCAATGACAGAAAAATTTTCGCAAAACTTTCTATAATATCCAGACATTCCCAAAAAGCTTCGGAGTTGTTTCCGATCAGCAGGAATAGGGAAAGCTTGGATAGCTTCTACTTTGGCCATTACAGGTTTCACCTGGCCTTGTCCTACAATATGGCCTAAGTATTGGATGGAAGCCTGGCAAAAATCACTCTTACTCAGGTTTACAGTAATTTTTGCATGTAAAAGTTTAGTAAAAAGACAATGCAGTTGTTTACAATGGCTAGAAAAATCTTGACTAAAAATTACTACATCGTCTATGTATGCGTGGCAATTCTCCATGTCAGCAAGCAGGGCATTTATCATTCTCTGGAAAGTGGCAGGAGCATTCTTCATGCCAAATGGCATCACTTTGTATTGGTACAGACCATCAGGGGTGACAAAGGCGGAGATTTCCTTTGCTCTATCAGTCAGGGGAACCTGCCAATAACCTGAAAGTAGGTCTATTTTGGTGATGTACTTAGCGTCACCAATACGATCTATGAGATCGTCTATCCTAGGGATAGGAAACGAATCGGTCTTTGTGACAGCATTTACCTTACGGTAGTCTGTACAAAAACGATAAGTCTTGTCCTGTTTAGGTATCAAGACACATGGGGAGCTCCAGCTACTGGAACTTGGTTCAATGAGGTCATTTTCAAGCATATACTTAATTTCTGACCTAAGTATGGCAAGTTTTTCAGGGTTGACCCTGTAAGGATGCTGCTTGACTGGAGTAGCCTCGCCAACATCTACATCATGCATTATAACATTAGTCTGTGTTGGTACATCAGAAAAAATGTCATTAAATTCATTAATGAGTTTCATGATAACTGGCCTTTCTGTCGAAGACAGATGAGACAGTTTTACATCCAAATTCTGTAATACAAAAGAATTAGGTATTTTGTATTGTCCAAATTTCTCCTTTACAATATCATCATCAATAGGAGAAACATGGCTATTTGAACAACTTTTGACTGTATTTAAAACACAATTACTCTTCTCTGAGTGATCTGGCCGAGATACATAAGGCTTCAGCATGTTTATGTGACATAGCTGAGTCTTTTTCCTACGGTCAGGGGTTTTGATTGTGTAATTGAGGTCACTAATTTTGGTCTCAATTTCATAGGGACCAAAATATCTGGCTTGCAAGGGTTGACCCGGTATGGGCAAAAATACAAGCACCTTATCCCCGGGAGAAAATTCTCTAACACGGGCCTTTCTATCATACCAGCGTTTCATGCTGGATTGGGTGTTTTGTAAGTTATTTTTGGCCAGAACACAAGCATCATAAAGTCTAGTTTTAAACTTACTTACATAGTCTAAAAGTCCTTCAGTGGCTGTTGGTGACAACAAAGTCTCTTTTATACATTTCAAGGGACCGCGCACCGAATGGCCAAAGACTAAGTCAAAAGGGCTGAATCCCAACGATTCCTGGACGGATTCACGGGTTGCAAACAGTAGCATGTGGATTCCTTCGTCCCAGTCTTTTTCGTGCTCAAAGCAATAGGTTCGGATCATGTTCTTGAGAGTCTGATGGAATCGCTCAAGAGCGCCTTGCGACTCGGCATGATACGCACTCGACATGCAGTGTTTGATGCCCAACTGAGTCATGACTTGCTTGAAAAGATTGGCCGTGAAATTCGTTCCTTGGTCCGATTGGATGGACTTTGGTAGACCAAATAGAGTAAAGAACTTGATTAAGGCCTTCAAAATGTTTGATGCTTTTATGTTCCTTAGAGGAATAGCCTCAGGAAAACGAGTTGAAGCACACATAATGGTCAACAGGTATTGGTTGCCAGCTTTTGTCCTTGGAAGAGGACCAACACAGTCAATAAGTACTCTGCTGAAAGGTTCTTCAAAGGCTGGAATCGGCTTCAGAGGAGCAACAGGGATCTTTTGATTTGGCTTGCCAACCATCTGACAGGCATGACATGATCGGCAGTACTGGATGACATCTTTCTTCAAACGTGGCCAGAAGAAGTGTGACATAATCTTGTGGTATGTCTTGTGGATGCCGAGATGACCTGACATTGGTGTGTCATGAGCAAGATTCATGATGTACGCTCGGTATCTTTCTGGTAACACGATTTGATGGCATATTCTCCATTCTTCTTCGTTGGATGCGTCTGGAGGTTTCCATTTCCTGAAGAGCATATCATCTTGGATGTAGTAGCACGTTGATGCTAGCTCTGCCTCTTGTGATGTCATTGCGGTTTTTCGGAGTTTGGCGAGCTCTGGATCCTTCTTTTGGTCCTCAATCAACTGTTTTCGAGTTGATGCCGGCTTTTCAGAATTTGGCGTTGGTTCTTCTTCAAGAGAAGCAAAGAATGTGGTGCTCAAGTCCACATCATCGTGGTTACTGTTGGCTTTGATGACGTTCTCTTCTTGAGATGCTTTCAACCTCATTGCCCTTGTTACTGCACACGCTGGATATAACTCTAGGTCTTCCTCGGGTGTGGCAGATAAGTCGGGTGTTTGAGTGACGATGGGTTCGGCTATCACCTTTCCACCTGCTAAGTCATTGCCTAACAGCAATGAGATGCCTTCCAATGGTAATGTTGGTCGGACACCTACAACAACCGGTCCAGTAATGAGATTTGACTTTATGTCGATTAGATGTAGAGGCACATCTATACATCCAAGCTCTACGCCTCGTAACAGGATGCTCTTCCCAGTCGATGATGATTTTGACAAGGGCAAGATACCCTCTAAAAGTAACGATTGTGAAGCACCTGTGTCTCTCAAAATGGTGATAGGTCGTAGACTTGTAGAATCACCGGGTAGTGATACGAATCCTTCCGAAATGAAAGGCTTAAAATCCTCTAATAAAACATCAATTTTGGTTGATGCAGACTGGACTTGGGTCGAACTCTCGCTGGAGTCATTGACATCTCTAGGAGACGCAGTGGAGAAACTCTTTCTTGAGTCAGTAGAACATCTTTTGGATGTATTTGGAGAACTCTTGATGGAGTCATTAGAACATCGGGGTGATGTCTTATGGGAACTCTTGATAGAGTCATGGGAACATCGGGATGATGTATTATGGGAACTCTGGATAGAGTCATTGGAACATCGGGGTGATGTATTATGGGAACTCTGGATAGAGTCATTGGAACATCGGCTTGATGTATTTGAAAAACTCTTGTTTGAGTCATTGGAACATCGTAAAGATGAATTTGAAGAACTCGCTGTTGAGTCATTTGAACACCGTGGAGACATTTTCGGAGAGTCTTGTACAGTCAATACATTTGAAACAGGTGGTGTCGAGGTATTCTTGATATGACTTGATGATGAGGGAGTAAACCTCGACGACCACTGTACTGTGCAAGCGCTGACTTTTGAAGGAGCTTTTTCGTTTCTCTTCCTCAATTTCCAACAATCGTCAATTTTATGGCCTTCTCGTTTGCAGTAGGAACAAGTAGCTTTACTTGTAGTAGGTTTTCTGTCGTTTGTACTGCTGTTCTTGATGGAGTTGCTAGCAGTGGACTCAGGCTGTTTGACTTGTTTTGGCTTGACATCCGTCGTATACTTGGCAAATTGATGTGATATTATATAATCGTCTGCCAACACTGCAGCCTTGTGCACATCTTCCTCGCCACGATCAGCTATATGCGTACGGACGTCCAGCCGCACACAACTCTTGAACTCTTCCATCAGCATTAGGTTCTTGAATTTGGCAAAGTCGGTGCCGATTTCCCAGGAAGTGAGCCATTTCTCAAAGCGTCGCTCCTTTTCCCGCAGGAATTCTACATGGGTTTGGCCATCCGATTTGCGACAATCCCTGAACTGCTTTCGGTAAGCTTCCGGAACAAGTTCATATGCCTTAAGAATTAAGGCCTTAACAACATTATAATCTTTTTGTTGTTCAATGGTCAAAGAACAAAATACCTCTGCAGCTCTACCAGTCAAAACTGTTTGCAGCAAAGTGGGCCACAAAGTTTCAGGTACATTAAAATTTTTCACAGCAAGTTCAAATTGTGGAAAATAATTGTCAATTGTGGCTTCATTAAAGCGTGGAATTATTTTCAAAAATTTTATTGCTTCAGCAGTATGACTGGCAGGGGAAGAATCTGGTCTTACATTAGCAGCTAACTCTAATTTTTTTAACTCTATTTGTAATTTCATTTCTATTTCTTTCTGCTCTTTAGCCGCTGCAAGCTCTAATTCTTTTTGTTTAATTTCCTTCTGGGCTTCTATTTCCATTTGTTTTAATTTTATCTGAAGTTCTAAATCTGATTTACCCTCATCGGGTCTAAGGGTTTCTAAAAGGTCTTCAGAAAACACTTCCTCGTCTACATAATGGATTACAATGTTATCTCTGATTTCTTGTTTAAGGGCATTTGATTTTATTTTTAACCCTAAATGTTTAGAAATAAGGACCAGTTCCTTCCTAGTAAAAGCATCAAGCTCTTCCACAGAGGGATTTGCAAGAAAAACCTGAATATCCATGGCTAACTAACAACTATTACAAGCAAAAAAAAAAAATGTATACAATGTAAATATACAGTACAAAATCAGTACAACAAAAACCTTAAGAGAGTTTGGTCAATACTATTGATACTTTACTTCCGACTCTTTGACACAAAAAAATTTTGGTTAAAGTCAACTTCGCCTTTACAAAATTACTCAAGTAAGACGAAAATAGGTTCAGAAAAATATCCGGGACGAAAGCCCTCAAACTTCTTTTGTCACGTATTACGAATTGAATTCTACTTTTAAATGGCTTGCCTAGGGGAACGTGACAATAGAATAGCAGTTGTGTCACTTATAATAAGTCTGAATTTAATCAAAGACTTACAATGAATAACAAAAAAAAATGACACAAGAAATCGGAAGGTAAACTATCAACTTAATGTTTAATCAAATATAAAGTTACAAGAAAGAAAAAATAAACATTTACTCAATACAGAATTGATGTGTTGACCAAAACCCTTTTACAAAAATGGCATGTAAAAATATTACAATACAAGAGTTTGAAAATGTAATTACAAATACAAGCAAGGCCTTGAAAAATCTTAACTTACACGATAAATGGTATACCACGCACGGGTCACGCAATGTCTCCGCTATTCGGTCTCACGGCTGTCTCCGTATGTCTGTCCGTCAACGTTACGCGGGCGGTCTTTATATAATCTACCGCGCGTCGATCTCAAGACAAATCTAGTAATCTCTAGAACCAAATAAGTCATCAATTTCCCAGATCTAGAACGCTCTTCAAAGAGACAGAAGAAAAAAAAAACACCCTCCTTTCAACCAGAGGTACACACATAGGTCAAGGACCGGTCACTGTCTGTGTGGCTTGACTCTTGAAGAATAAAATTAAAAAAAACTTATTACACAAAGGGCAGACAACCTCCCCGTCTCTCGACCGCAACAGGTCAAAGAAAAAAAAAAAACAATGCCTAGATACGTAACAGTAGATATAAGGGCTTTAGAGTGCTATCTCAATAGAAGAATGTTCTAGTTTGGTTAGGGCCAAAAGCAAATTTATAAGGTATGCAAACCTTGTTAAATTATATGTACTTTTCTTTCACTTTAGAATAAACTATTAGTGTCTTTAAGAAAAACCAAATCCCTTGAAAGAAATTTTTTATTAGTATGTTTAGCTTTTATTTTAATTTATTTAATCATAAACAGAATATATACAATCCAAAGAGGCTAATTAGTTATATTTGGGCTGTATAAGTAACGATATTCTTATCAATTCTAGCTGTGAATCTTTACTTTCACTGGCACTAACAAAATGAGATTAACTATAGAGAAACAAAGTTCATTGTAGTCCTGACAACAATTTCTCTCATAATGTGACAGGTGTGCTGCAGTTTTGCACTCTGATAGGCAATTAAAATCAGATTAGTTAAGTTTAGTTAGATTAGCTTAGATATCTAAGGTGAATATTAAAATAGTTTACTATTGAAAGAAGCTAAATCATCTCTAGAAGCTCACAGTTTATTTCTAACTTGTCATTTAAATTGCATCTTGCACTAAAAGCCCTTTTATCCTCTGTTTACACTTTATATGGCTTCCTGCAGCCCTGCAGCGGTGGCCGAGCGGTAAAGTGTTTGGCTTCTGAACTGGGGACCAGGGTCCACCCAGCTCTAATGGGTACCTGACATTAGTTAGGAAAAGTAAAAGCGGATGGTCATTGTGCTGGCCACATGACACCCTTGTTAACCGTATGCCACAGAAACAGATGACGTTTGCATCATCTGCCCTATAGACCACAAGGTCTGAACCCCTTTCCTTTTTTTATCATATGTTTTTGTTGGTACAATGTTTTTTTTTCAGGAAGTTTACAACATGAAATCACTTGATATGATTGAAGCTAACTATTTGGGGTTTAAAGGACCTCCACTTGGACCGCGCGATGCTTTTGAAATTGGACAAACTGCTTTCACAGGTGATACATTCTATAAATAGACATTGCTTTCCCTGTTTATGTTTCCCATTTCCCTTGCTGTAAAAAGCATTGAATGTATGACTTTTTCCTCATCCACCATTAACAATTCATGGTATTGTGGTGTTCACCAGTCTTTTAAAAAGCTGCTATTGATTCATTTAAAACATTTTATTGTGTAGGCCTCATGAGCCAGGCTTGGGTGGGTGTGCCAGGTGAGGGACAATGACTGGCCATCAGATATCTACATCATAACTAAATTTTTTATGTTTTACATTTTCTAATGTTCCAACAGATTGCAATGATACGAGCAGATGAGACTCAATCATACACCAAACAGACTTATATAAATATATAGTATATTATGAGGACTTGAATCTTGATTCAACAAATAATAATATGTTAATAACCTTGTTTACATTCCTCCATTTCTAATCCTTCTCTATCTTCCCCTTTCAATATGCATTTCCACCATTCCACATTTACACTATGCTGCACACATAATATTATTAAATCCTAACCCAAACATCCTGTGGGATGATAGGGGATGGAATTAGGCAATATTCAAACCCTGGACCATCAAGTTGACAGTTCAGATTGCACAAAACATGAAGTTAATGTCATCTGTTTCAATAGCTTATGGTCAATGAGTGTGTCAATAGGCCAGCACAATCATCTTACACCTTTAGTTTCCCCAACTAATTTTAGGCACTCATTAGAATTTTGGTGGACTCCAGGGTGACCCTGAAAATACCCAAATTCAAAATCCAAGTCTTCATAGAGATTCAAACTTGAGACCTTTCAGTTCAGAAGCCATGCACTTGACCTCTTAGCCACAACACCCCATGAGGCAATATTCAAATCATAATTCTAACAGTAATCAACATCCCAGTTCAACCATAGCAATGTAATTAACATTTTCATTCTTATAGAAATTATTTTTAAATCTTGAAATTAGTAAATTATACTTTCTTAAAAATGTTCTCAGCAAATAGAAACATGTATATTAATGTCATAGTCCAAGTAAAACTTGGCCTTTTGCCCAAATAATCAAATCTGGCTAGTTGTATACAAAAACTACATTAGACTTCAATGTCATTGCATGCACTTAAAAAGGAAGAGTTTGAAAACTATGCATTGAGAAACATCTATGTAGCACAAAGTTTAGCAGGAGGATGGCAAACAAAAAAAAGACTCTGGTGCATTCTATAACATCCATTGTTACTTTACTGGGCCTTTTGCATTGGTCTTTTCAGCCTCTTGGGGTAATAGAAGGGGGAAATTTCATTTTCTAATACACAAGCTCCACATATTATGTTGGTTTCATTTTTAAATACTTATCTATCTTATGACATGTTCATATTTTCAAAGTTGGCAAATTAAACATAAGTCTGGATTGGTTAACTCTGTCCCTACAAATGTATCGCTCACTACATGGTGCTGATTTGGAGCAAATGCTGTTTAGACCATCATAAGGAAGTATAAAGCCACTTATTGGTCATGTACATTTATTTGTACGTATTCATGCACAAATTAAACCTATATTTTTTATTTTTTGTTCAGTTATATGCCCCATTTTTCCTTACAATGTTAGTAGATCATAGCTAACATAGCAACAAACACCTGTAAATATTTGTCACTTTTAATGAATTTCATTTAACAATAAACTCACATTATTTTGATATTCATTAAGCCTTAGGAGCTATAAATATTTTTATTTTGATACTCATTAAGTTGGGCTGCCTGGTCATGTTTGCACTCTGAAGTGTTTGGTGGGCTCAATGGTCCCAAGTTTAATTCCAGTCTTCTGCCATCCCCTGTTGTCCTGCGGGATTTTTTGGGCTTTGAAGTTTTCTGAAGTACTAGATCTAAAATCTAAGGATATATTAATAAATATAGACTAAATAATATTAAATATAATTATAAGGATTAGTTAGACATAATAGTCCTAAACTAAGAGTTGTTATTTGAATGTTGAAAAACTTGTAATGAATATATTTAGGTAATGATATTGTTCAAATAATGATCATTTATATGTCGCAAAGAGAATAACTGAATCATTGTAGATTACATATTACACATATATCTTGATATTGATACTACTATTATCATTCATCATACATCAGTTCATTTGTAAATGTATCACTGAATAAATTTTTATTGTTATTTAACATCATACACTTAGTTTATTAATTTAATATACAACTGTACGTGTATGGTGTGCTTGTCAGGCTGAACTTGGGTCAAAATATTACAGGTTCAGAAAATAATAACTAACACAAAATGAAATAATGTTAATTTTAAATAAATATCCACATTTGAAATATCTAATAATAGTTTGATAAGTACAAGAACACAAGAACCTGACAAGTATTTTAATAGAGTTATTTGAGTTATTTGAGGGATTATCTCAGTCATAATTTGTTAATATTATTGACAGTTGAATATTTGCTAGGTTTATTGTTTAGATTTCTGTACTTGTAAAAGTATATTTTCATAGTCTAGACACCTGTTTGTGTCACATTACTATTCATAACAGTACTATGTGATTGTACCTTATTACTCAAGAAAAGCACTGTATTAATTTTTTGTGCGAGACTTTATTGGTGCCATTATATTGTATTGTTATTTCTAACATTGTATCTTATATATATATTTTTTAAAATTTATACTAATAAGATAATTTTGTTACATGCCAAACTGATTGGTGTCAGACCGCTGAAAATCTCAGCAGACATTGAACACGTCTCTCTAGCTTATATTACTGGCCAAGAACTACTACTTATATTACTACCAAGAACATAATTGAGTAGAAACCCTATCTTCAAGTTAAAGTCAAGTCATCTTAGCAAAACTTTGTTGAGATCACCGCCATACACTCAGAATTCCAATGCATTAGCACAATTTACTATTTGAGGTTTAACTCTCTATGTAATTATTTTCCATGATCCGATGGAATTTTTCATTTTCATCACATCCCTGTTATGATTAAACTTCAATAACAATATTTTATTTGGTATAGAGTTAAATGAGAATGCGTACTCTTTCCATATAACACAAATTAAAGTTTATAAATTAAAAATATAATTTAAAAAAGTCAAATCAACAATGGTATCGTCAATTAGAAGAGAAAGAGTTAAAAAGTCACGTCTAACTCCAAAGCTGAGAGAGGTAAGGCTTTAAAGGCATTCTTTTAACAAGTATTTGAAAAATAAATGATTATAATAAAAACATAAATAAACAATAGCCTTGGGTTACCTTTCATTTCAATTTTTGTTTTGAAATAAAAGGAAAGCTATGCACAGATGATTTTCAATTTTAAACAAATAGAAAAGTTTATCTTCTCCTCTGCTAATAAGAATTGTTTGCAGCTTTCTATCGGAACTATCCCTTTTAAGGATTTGTGCTCTTTTTTTGATTTGTGATCCTTCGTGCATTTGTTTACTTTTACTGATGTTTTGTTGTTTTGTTTACTTTTGATGTTTTTCTTTGGCTTAACAGAGTTCTTTTGAAGATAAAGAAGAAGATGCAACGGTGGAAATTTGAGTGTGCTACACGTTGGTGATGGAAAAACAGTATTGTCATTTATTTCTTCTTTCATTTCATCATTACCTTGAACTGATGCTTGGCAATCCACAGGCTCATCAACAATCACTTCATTAGTTTTATTACCATTGGAGGTGTCCTCAGAATGGTTATCAAGGCTCTTCCATAGTCTTCTTTGATTTTGACACATTTCTGAGTTGTATTTTTGTTGTTACTTGAACTTGGTGCATATGTTGTGTCATTATCAGATGGTCTAGAATATCCAGATATCACCTGCTGGACTATATTCTTGAGCTGTGTACTCATGCCCTCATCAGTCTCGGAGCTGCTAGATCTCTGTGTCGAAGACAGAGGTGGGACAACACTTGACATTGGGTGACTTTGAGGTGTGCTAGAATTAAATGGAAAATTAGTTATTTAATATAAATAGTAGTTATGATTCTAAACAGAAAAACTTGTGTCAAGTTTAAACAAAATTTAGTGTCCTGATCTTTTCTTAAATCATTTCACGAGTATTTTTTTTTAATAAGTATGAACATTTTACAGATAAAAAACCTGTCATATGACTAAGACTAATAATGCTTTATTAATCTTTATAGAAATTCGTTGCGATTACAAGGACTCTTTTTTCTCAAATATAAAAACAACACAACAGAAACATTCACATAACATAGAACAGGACATGAATAGTAACATCTAGAAATATTAATTTCAGAAATAAAGGTTATGGAAAAGGTTTTTGCTAAATTACCTTGTAATGGGTTTAGGAATTACAGGTTGGGGTTCCTTGTTTATATAAAAGACGACAGCGTAAGGAAGCACCTGCCGAGGGTGGTCCACTATCTTGAAGTCACTATACTCATAGACAAAAATCTGAAAACACCAGAGTCAAATTAATTTTTATCAAATTTGTATCTTCCCTAGAAAATATCTCTGCTACTTCTAGTTACATTCATGTGATTGTTAGTTCCTAGAGTTTGTCAATATATTGTCAGCATACACTAGATGGTTCGACTCTTATTTTTTATGCTTCAAATTTTCAACCATTAATTTTAATAATAAATTTGAATAGATCTGGGTTGAAGTAACTACTAAATTTGGTATAAGTATTAAAAAAACGACAGTAAGACCTCTCAATGCTGATGTGTTTGTGAACTTGGTAAAACTATTTTTTTGTGGGTGACTATTTTAAATAATCTACAAAAATATATATAATCCTATATTAATTTTCAGTCACATGTTGAGTTTGAAAATACACAAATAAAGAGTTTATTTTAACATATGCTTGAGTCCATGCTATATTTGAACTGATTATCTTTCCTTGTCCCAATGGTTGTTTATTTTGCAATTTTTTTTTTAGTTTTAAATATTTGTATGCAATGTCTAATGGCTAAACCAATCAGATTACCATATGACTAGACAAGGATGATAAACTGTCATGAGTCAAGACTGACCTATTTCCACCAGTTTCTAGAAGCCCAGGTCAAGTCAGTGCTGTCCAGTGTAAACAAGTTAATTTTAGTCGTCCACTCAAAGATAGAGGTTGAGGGAAAAAAAAAAGCATACGTCAGCTTAGGGGAGGAGTTTCTATGGTTCTGGAAAATACGATTGAGAAAAGTATAAATTAGGGGAAAGTGAGTTAGTCATGGTCCTCGCATAGTAATGGTTCTTGTATAGCGATGGTCCTGGCATTGTAACAGTCTTTGTTTAGTAACGGTCTAGTGTTGGTATGAAGTTATTCTAGTTGAAGTTGTTGCTGTATCTTTAAGTTTTTTTTTATGAAGAAATAAGTCAAGTTGTTACTGAAATGAGAAGTTACTTATATGTGAAAGTTGAAGAAGTTTATTAAAGAAGTTTTGAGAGAATACAGATGTTTCTTTATTGAATTAACAAGTTATTAATACAAACTCCGGCGTTTGATGATTCTGTTTAATCAACTATCAGTATAAGAAATATTACCAAGAAATAAATAAAAAGAAATCGTCACATAAACTAATGAATGGATGAGGATGATTAAAATACTTAGCCTGATTACCTGTGTAGTGTACAACAACATATGTGGTGCTAGTTGTGTTGCCTGGTCAACATTGGGCTTGGCAATGTGACAGTCGTAGTTTGGTGTTGGCTTCAGCTGTACACCCACATTTTTGCAAAGGACTGTCTTCATTTTACCCTACAGATTAATACAACCAGTGACAGTTGTACAAGAACTAGTGGATCAAATATCTTTCAGAATAATTTTTTGTGAAAAAAGTACTATTCCTATAAATAATGTCCATGAACTTTAACCCTTTAAAGTGCTGATCTGTTTTACAATGAGTTCATAAAAAATGGAATTACAGTTCTAATGTTTGGAGGCAAAACTACAACACGCGCCTTAAGGGTAAAGCATGTTATAATGATCTTAGGTGAACTATGGGCCTAAGAGAGCTCCTTGTTTAACAAAACTGGCTGAGGTAACTTCTGTTGTGCAGTTTACAGCTTATTTTACTTCTATTGTGGCTTATAATAAGACACTAATGGTACTTAACAAATCCATATCATAAAAAGCTACAAGTGTCACGAGTCGACTCTGTGACCTATTTCGACCAGTTTCTAGAAGCTCGTGCAAGTGTCCAGCGTAAACAAGTTAATTTTAGATATCCAATCGAAGAAAGAGGTTAAGGGAAAAAAATAGCACACGTCAGCTTCTAGAAGGTCAAAGTTACTAAAATAATTATCGGAGAAGGTTCCAGGATTCTGGAACCTACGATCAAAGAAAGTATAAATTAGGGGAAAGTCAGTCAGATGGGGTCCTCGCATAGTAGTAGTTCTTGTAAGGCGTTGGTCCTCGCTCAGTAATAAGTTTTATGATATTAGCGGGTCCATTAAGTAAAGTTTTAGTAGTTGAAGTTGAAGTTATTCTAAGTGAAGTTTCATGTATCATTTAAGTTTTATTTATGAATTATCAAGTCAAGTTATTATTGAATTAAGAAGTTAATTTGATGTGAAAGTTGAAGTTATTAAAGAAGTTTGAAGAAAATACAGAGAGATGTTTCTTCATTTCATATGAATTGTCAAGTATTGAGAATATAATCCCCGGCAAGTGTGCTTGTCACACAAGCTCTAAAATGGTGCCAAGGCAAAAGGTAATTTGAATTTGATGTCAAGTTCCAAGAATATTGTAAAGTGTTGGGAAAAAAAAAACGAAAATTATTCATAAACTATAGATTTTAATAATCCAATAGAAGGCGAAGGCCTATCACTTACAATAACATACTACATGTTACAGAGTAAAAAAAACAATTACCTTTATAGTTTTGACCACTAGCAAAATTTTCTCGCCAACTTTAGGTCTGCTGGCGTAAACTATGTCTGCATGTTTACACAGGTGGACAGCTGAGGAGGTTAAAAAAATAGCATTTATAACACTTGACATTAAGAGGAAAAAGCTGTTTGTAACACTCCATAGGCATTACTGGAATGGGATTTGTTTTTTTGTAAATCTAAATTGATATTGCGGGTATAGGCAATTTTGAAACTCATAAATAGCTAATGCAGAAACAATTTTTGACAAAACAAATACAGGCTGTTTTGTAACCCCCCCCCCCCTAAAACCGGCAAAAAAAAAAAAGACTGTAAATCAGTAGTTAACAAAAGGAATTAAACAGAATCAAAGAATTGAAAAAATTATTACTAACCCATATGGGAGACCCCAAGACCAGAAAACTGTTGATTACCACACCTGATGCCTTCTTGGCAAAATCTTTCAACCTGTCCAACAGTAAAGCGACACAACCAACAATGTTACAGTATTGACTTAGGCAACAAAAATATGGGCAGACATTCACACAGCATTTGTAATCAAACAAAATGGTGAATAAAAAATTAAAAGGTTTGCTCGTTACCCTATCTATAATTTTTTTCTGACACAAATATCAGCCAAAAAGTTTAAACCAAAACTAAAACTCAATTTAAATATTTTTTTAACTAAATACAAAATACAGAATAGATAAAAAAAAAAAAAACTGTATTTTTTTTTTTAACATTATTATTTATATGTATTGACGGAGCTTCAATAAATTTAAGTAATGTCAAGTAAAAAATAAGCATGATGTGCATCAGACAATGTCAGTACCAGGGAAGACTGCAACCACTGACCTTGACCTTTGCAACACCATTTTTTTCTTCTAAATAACAATTAAGCTCTAGTCTTGCTATTCTTTATTACATGTCATCTAGCCTTAATATTCTAGGTCACATGTCATCTAGCCTTAATATTCTAGGTCATATGTCATCTAGTCTTGCTATTCTGTTACATGCATGTTACATATATTCATTCATAATTTAAAACAGTATTAAAACTTTTAACTTCATGTATGTTTTAGCAATATTTCTGACAGCTAATCAGTTAGTGTTTCATAACATAAACTATATTAAACTAATTCTTATCAGAACTCACTTTTGATAGATTCTCTACAGGTATAAAGGCAAACATTTCTGCTAGCTGTGAGTTTGAGTAGCCAGCTAATATCATTTCTCTGCGCCTTTCCATGTACTGGTGAGAGTCAATTTAATAGAGTTAATGGTATTGAAATTTTTTTTTCTATTTCCTGCTTTATAATTCAACAGTGCAAATAGAAATTGCATAAAAAAGAATACTAAACGCATGTTCATTAAGAAAAATTTAATTTCAAAAACTATATATTCTAAGTAATTTCAGAACATAAAAAAGCCTCATTAATAGTCATTTACAGATGGCTTTACACACTCATGTGCTTTCACAAAAATGGCTGCTAGAATAGCTGGTTAGTTTTATAAAGCCTCAATTTTTGTCTTTGAGAAAAGACAAAAATTCTTTTCATAGATAAAGGTTTTCAAAGTACTTTCTTCCTACCACATTTTATAAGATAATATTTTATTGGTCCAAACAAATGGAAATTCAGCAAATACAATATAGCTGGAAACATTCACACATTTACCATATTTAGCTAAAAAAACAATACTTAGCCATGTTAACCACATTTTACAGCATTAGGATCCAATGAGTTAAAATTAGCAGCTTAACATTAGGTGCCTGTGCTTAGTGAAGGCCACATATTTTTTGTTTTTCGGTTTGGTTTTCAAGACCATTTGCATTTGAGTAGGTTAAATGTTTTGAATGACCTAATTATTTAAAAAAGACATTGGTCTGTATGATGACCACTATATAATTCTTACCTTAGCAGATAATACAGGATTAAAAATAGCTTGTACTTTCGTAAACTCATAGTAGGAGCTAGACACCGGGAAGTGGAAACTCTTGCGTACTGGTGCCAGGATGTCATGACATTCATGGGAGTCTAAAGTTAAGTCTGTTAAAAAGTCTGGGAAAAAAAATGAATTGCCAATTAATTAACCACATTTAATGTAAAAAAAAAAAAGTTTACTGTTACATAAAGTGTAACAAAATTCAAAATATTGTGTATTTGAGTGATGTGGACAACAAAGAATGAATGGCCTATCATTGAAAGAGATTCGCTTCTTCCCCTATGCTTCAACAGACTAAGAGATAGATGAAGTTGACAGTCTTGTATCTAATCACAACAGATTCTGTCCCGTCTGAAACCAAAACCAAGATCAGTGACTCATCTGTGCAAATCCATTGTCTTCCTAGACAGAAGGAGCAATACAGAACCTGGTCTGAGTTAGTGCTTTGGACTGTAGGCATAATGAGCCAGAAATCAAACCCTCCCCACTCCATGTTGTCCTATAGTAGGTTTGGACTAGGAAGTTATACTCTATTTCTAAAAGAACATCCAAGACTTTACACAAAACCTAATTTTTATATTAAAGCTGCTGCCTTGAATTAATTACCTTGTTTAATTTTCTTTAACTTGGGAACATTGCTTTTGAGTAACAGTTTACGTTTTGTTGTCCCACCTTCAGGTTTGCTTTTAAATGTATTCAAGCCATCCATAGTCAAAGATGCAGCCAAATTTACAATAAACTTGTAATTTCAACAACTGCGGCCATCAACATGGATAAGGAAATAGAAACAGAATACATTAAATTAGGTCTTAGATCTAGAGACAATATAGCACAAATACTTGGTAATCTGTTCTTTGGCTTTTTTACATGAAACCAATTAAAGTGTTAACATTAAAACAGAAAAACTAAATTAAAAAAAAATACTGTTCAGTTGTTTTAAAGTGGACATAACATTGAAAGCTAAATTTAATTCTTATTAAAAATTAATGAGAATTTTTTTATAGCACATATTTCATGATTTATAGCATAATCAAATCTTTTTTGTGGACCAGAGGGGTTTATCTGGGAGAAGGTTTTTGTGCTGCTAATGTTTATGAACTCAGCAAACACAGCTCTTATTGAGTCAAGCCCCACACATCCCAGATTTGAAACAACAAATGCAATATTAAAAAGGTTAGCCCCATTCTCTGCAATGTGTTTATGGAAGTGGCTTATCTTGAATTAAATCTTTTGGACCAACTACTTCAATTCTTATCAAATGACTTAGTGAATGGATTGGCTTTAAGCACACAAGAAAAAAAAAAAAAGAAGTGGGAAAAAAAGTTTTCTTTTTGGTGATTTCTGCTGAAGAGAACCTATGTAAAGTTCCCCCTTCAGACCTTTCAATCTATAAGGCATTTGATGTTAAGGTCATCTGTTTCTTTAGCCAAACGTTACCGGGCAAGGTGTCATGTGGCCAGCACAACAAGTAAAGTCAGGTACCCATAGCTCTTAGTTTTACAGATATTTGTATTGTTGACTCCACAGGTGTGTGTGTGTGTTTGTGTTTCGATCGGCTGTCGAGATGATGGTGAATACTTTGTTTATCTTGACTGAGTTATTCTGATGTATCCACGAGAAAGTATATCGCAGGCGGCTGTTTAATATAACAGAGTGAAAGTTGAAGCTAGAGAAATGAGTGACAGAAAAACCGATTGAAATAGTTGATATCTTTCTGTGTGTGTGTGTGTGTGTGCCTTGCTACGATTGAAATAGTTGATATCTTTTGTGAGTGTGTGTGTGTGCGTGTGCCCCGCACTACAACGCCGCCCCCAATCCAACACATTATTTGATCCTCTAATCCATGGGTTCTCAACCTGTGGGTCGCGACCCCTTTGCGGTCAAATGACCATTTGACGGTGGTCGCGTAAGTCCATCGGAAAACTGGGGGGTGGCAATTTTTTTTATCGAATTTTTTTTTTCTTTCTAACGTGTTGTAACAAGTATATATTTACCATAGTGGAAATAGATTTACACAAGTGGTGGCAATGGTAAGGGACATTACTCAAATTACATTATTACCAAACACATTATGAAACGGTTGTCTTATTGTCAATTACAACAAACCTCGTCTACTTTAATAATAAATCTTGTCTTTGAGTCCTAAGATTAGTGAGGAATACAGTGTTTCCCGTGGCTGCGCAGCCCCAGCTGTGACCTACATATTTTGCCACAAACAGGGCAAGCACAACTATTGTCCGCAGGTAGTCGATTTAGATTTTCTTTTCGTGGTCTGCATTTGTACTCGGCAGCAGATTTTCTTTTGGTCTCAAATGAGTATCCCGCGGCCTTTGTGTGTGATATCCAGCTGTCTCGTTCCGACGCCGCATGCAGCCAGATGCTCTCTTCTATGTCAGCCAAGGAAAGTTGGCGCCTAAGCTGGTCTTTAAAGCGTTTCCGTGGGGCGCCTCTGTTACGTGGTCGTCTTCTGTAAACGTTTTTCTTATCTTATTTAAAACGGACGTTACTTCAAAAAAAAAGATGATTACGTCCTAAGCGTCATGCATTTATTCATGGCATGTTCACCGATGACTTAAATTCTGCTACGTTTTCCTGGCTGACTTCAGCAACCCAATATATGCTCTAATAGCACTAGGGAAGAAGAAGGAGCGTTAAAATAGAAGATTTGTTTTTACACCTTTGTGAACTGTATATGATGATACACTGATACTCAATTCTAAGTTGATTAAAATGTCATCGTCTCAAATTCAGTCCAAAGAAATAGAATAAAACTCGATGAAATAAATCTTCATGATAAACACAGAGATAGAAACTGTAATAACTAGTCATGGGAGCGGACGACTCTGTCACAGCAAGAGATTTCACACTAGGCAAAAGATAGGAAGGAATGGATAAAGACGGTCAAAAGATAACATGTGGTTCCCCTAGTGGTTCAAAAGACTGCGGGATAGGTGAATGAAATAAGTTAGTGTAACTTTACAAACGTTGGGGCGTCAATTTTTCTCTGACCAATTTTTAACACCATGAAACATTTGTACGTTCATTAAATGAGACTCTAAATGTAGAATCTACCAGGAAACATGGACGGGTCTTTTTTTTTCTCTGTGGAACATGATAATAAAGCAGTATATTTGATTTCTAAAGAAAGTGTGACTGTTTAAAAAACAAACAATATCAAAACGGCATTATAAAACAAATATGACGTCATTCTTGATTTGAGCCGCCAATAAAAGATTGTTAAACTACGTTTAGAGATCGGAGCACTGATGGGAATATTCTCCTAAAAGAGACAAGAAAATGAGACGGTGGTAAAGCTACACTGTTGCTCACATTCTAAGTAGAGAAATGAATTCTTTTTGTGACGCTTATCACATAGAGCCTCGAATGTGATAAGTAGACTTAAATATTAATGCAATGACGAGATAATACAGTACGGACTTAAAGTACAAACTGATCAACAATAACTAGCACTAAACATTCAACCCAAATATCTTGCTCGGTCCTTTTTATAAACTTAAAAAACGAAAACTTTTCCAAAACTAAACTTGACCTTAATTCTTTGAATTTTCTTTGTAATATTCTGTTCTGCTGGTCAGTATATTTGTTTTCACTGCAACTGGTCAAGGTCTCAACAAGTTTGTTGTTTTCTGACCTACTTTGTTGAATGTGCAGTGAAACGTGATCGTCAGAAATGTCATTGTGTCTTCCGTGTGTTCCAAACAGAGAGCAATGGAGAAAGACAGTTAACAGATCTTGTGTGTTGCCCCAAATCTCAAAGTAAACCATGAAACAGTCCTAACCAGATCTAGAGATTATCTCAATATATCAAGCCAGATAGCCCGTTGTTTATTATTATTATTATTATTTCTAATGTAATGTACCAGTGACATCCATATTACTTCTCTTGTGTCTTCATTTCATTGTTTTGTGTATGTTATTTGTATACTGTCATTATGTGTAATGACTGCCTTTGTAGCCATTGTTCAATTATTCCAATAGACAAAGGTAAAGGCTCAAAACTTAATAAATCTTGTCAAACTCAGGGGCGTAGCTAGGAATTTTCTATCGTTTTGGGGCCAGGGAGCTTGACCTCTTGAGTACCCTGCATTTTGCGTAATATTTAATTTTTAATGTAAAAAACACTCCTTTGGGGGGGGGGGGGAGTTGGGCTGGAGGAATTTTCAAATTCTCCTCTCTTTTACCCTAGATACGCCACTGTTCAAACTGCAGATTTTTTTTTTAATCTTGCAATCTAACTGAACTGGGTGGTGAGGTTCTAATTTTATTTCTATTTTAAGTCGCTGTTGCCCAAGAGAGCAGTTTCAAACTTGAGTCTTGGTGAATAGGAGGACTTTTAGTCTAATGGTGGATAGGAGGACTTTAGTCTAATGATGGATAGGAGGACGTTTAGTCTTATGGTGGATAGGAGGACTTTTAGTCTAATGGTGGATAGGAGGACGTTTAGTCTAATGGTGGATAGGAGGACTTTTAGTCTAATGGTGGATAGGAGGACGTTTAGTCTAATGGTGGATAGGAGGACTTTTAGTCTAATGGTGGATAGGAGGACGTTTAGTCTAATGGTAAATAGGAGGACTTTTAGTCTTATTTAATTTTTTGTTGTCCACAAATGTTTTGTTAGAAAAATGTTTTCAATGTTTCGGATGTTCCTTCAGAGTTGAATTGAAGTACATCTACATCCAAATCCAAACCTCCAAAAGCACGACGCGGTATGGCCGCTGGCAGACTGTGACATAATGGGGAACTAACTATTTTTGATTACTTGTATAGTTAGGAGTGATTCCCCTTATATAGTTTATAAAAGGCCTTGCAAACTGTGCTCAGTCGCCACTTGCTCCTGAGTTACCAGCTTGACCACTTGACCTGTGTTGTGAATAGTATTTTTTTTCTGTTTGTGGTCGTGTGTCATGGGGTACTCGGAGAAGTGTGCCCTGCTCTGGAGATCTTTGGGCTAAGTATATCTTTAATATGATTGTATTTTGTGTAATGTATAATTATTGGTAGATATAGCCTTAAATGATTTCCAGGCAGTATATATTTTACCCTGATGTTCTGCATCCTGGGGTACTCCCAAACGTGACATATTTTTGTTTTGTTTTTTGCCAAAAAAATGACTAGTGTCAGCCTGAAGCCTGTAACCCCAGAATGGTCAATAGTGGTCATGTGTTGAGCTGAGGCCTGTGACCTTTATTTTTGATAACCAGAATGTGACAATAATGTAACATATGACCAGGGCTGTGTGCCATATTATTTTTGAGCATCTTTTGTTTACTTTGTGTTGTGTCGGCCTGTGAGTTGATGGCCATGTATTTACACATTTATTTTACTCGTGTAAATAAACTTTGTACATATGTTTACCTGCGACTTTGTAAAGTCTTTTGTTGCATACATTAGTTTAATTGTATACCTGGAGGTTATACCTAATAACCTAGGCAGTACAAGAAGGGACCAGCACACCTCTGGACGAACGTGCCAGCACACTTTTAACACTGACCTTTTGATCTAAATACCTAAATCTAGCTATAATTCTAATTGAATATTTTTAGCTATACCCGCTAATAGGTAAATTAGTTGATCAAAATTTTGTTATATTGAGTGGGGTGCTCTTTTAGAATCAATCCCCATTAATTTGTAACATGGGGTACTCTTACAAGCAACCTCATCTCATTTGTAACAGAAATTCTCATTTGTAACACAGACTTTGAACCCTGGGGCATCGAGTCAACTGTATGACAGTCCAATGCGCATACCGCACAACCTGGCAGCCATGTCTAATATGGAGATGACAATCAACTGATGGTTGCCGTGTTGTTATGAGTGTGTGTGTGTGTTGTTAGGATCCTCCTCTCTAGTTCTGCAGTCAGAGTCCACCCAACTCTAGTGATTCACTTTGGGAAGAGGGGGGGGAGTAAAGGCGGTTGGTCGTTGTGCAGGCCACGTGACTCTCTCGTATTCGTTAGCCAAAGAAACAGATGACCAAAATATCATCTGCCCTATAGACCGCATGCTCTGAAAGAGTAACTTTACTTTTTTTTTAATAGTATCGCTGGTCACTTAAGTTATTATAGCGCCATGCTATAGCGCGTGGGTATGGCTGGTCAACTAAGTTATTATAGCAGCATGCTATAGCGTGGGTATGGCTTGTTAACTAAGTTATTATAGCGCCATGCTATAGCGCGTGGGTATGGCTGGTCAACTAAGTTATTATAGCAGCATGCTATAGCGTGGGTATGGCTTGTTAACTAAGTTATTAT